>OY282641.1:166434395-166592264 GCA_958299015.1 Tetanocera ferruginea
GAGTTCTTTGTTTGGCTTCAAAACAAGCATCAAGTATGTATAACTTTAATGCATTGAAAAGTAGATAAAGATGGTTCGATCAAATCCTTGTTTTGAAAATATTTATAATGTATTTTGCATAATTTTTCAAATGGTTCATATAATTTTTTACTTATTTGTTATCGGTTTTAAAATTGCATTCTGTAATCTTAATAAACCACATCAGTAAAAAATCGGATTCGATTCAAATTCTAAAAGGATCAAATGTATTCAATTTAAAGGCATATTAGAGTTTTTTAACGAAAAAAAAGCCTACATTAAAGGTTTTATTTTAAAGCTACTGTTTGTTTTGTTGTTGTTTTTTTTTTTTTTGTTTGTTTTAGGTAATTTTTTGTTTTTATATTATAATTTTAAATTGTTTAAAGAAAATTTGTTAAATTTTTTGTTAAAAAAATATACATTAATATATCCGGAATCCGTTATAAAGAAAACCAATTGATTGATGAAACCAATTGCAGTGATCACGATTTTTTAGAGCTTGTTCATCCAAAACACAAAAATTATAATAATTTATGTTCCTCCAAAACTTTTCACTCTTTAAGAAAAATACAGATTTTACGAAAATAGAAGTTAAAGAATCGATTTAATGTTTTTTGGGTTATCAAATAAAATTATTACTCTAACATAAAAATTTACTCGAACGACTACAAGTAGCAATGGTATTTGCTTAATACAGCAGGCAAATATAACTTCGAAGTTGTTAAGAAGTTCACATACCTTGGCACCGCCGTAAACAGCAACAACAATGTCAGCCTGGAGATAAAGCGAAGAATAACAATTTCTAATAGGTGCTATTACGGGTTAAGTAAGCAATTAGGTCTCAGAGCCCTCTCTCGATTGAAAAAACTTACACTCTAAAAGACGCTCATCATACCTGTGCATCTCTATGGCGCTGAGGCATGGGTGGTGTAGCAAACAGATGCAGCCGCTCTTGGGGTGTTCGAGAGGAAATTTCTTCGCAAAATCTTTGGTTCTGTTTGAGTTGGCGACGCCTACGCATTCGAATGAACCACGAACTGTACGAGCTCTACGACGACATTGACTTTCGTATGGATGAAGAAGCTCCAGCGAAAAAGGTGTTTGAGGCGAAAACCGAGGATCGACGACGAAGAGGAAGACCATGCCTCCGATGGATTGACCAGGCCGAGGAAGGCCACCGTGTAAGTAAGTAAATAAGATAAAATTATACTGACATGAAAATCTCGTTAATAGTATAAGTAACCGCTGGAATTATTACTCAATAATAAATAAGTTCCTTTAAAAAACTTTTCCATATGAAAAAGTTTGCCTCGTTATGCGTTTGATAGTGGGACTCGTCAATGAATTCGAAAAATTGCCAATAAGTCAAATTAGAAATCTATATATTGTACACTTTTTCCTGTTTTTATACCCTAAACCTGAAAGGTCGGGTTATATTAACTTTGTGCAAACGTTTGTAACGCATAGAACAAAGCGAGTCCGGTATAGAAAAGTATATATACTCTTGATCAGGGTCACCTCGTGAGTTGAGCTATTCATGTCCGTCCATCCGTCTGTCCGTATGTGTGTTGTCCGTATACACAGGATAAGAACCGCTTTTTGCATCTGCGATTCTGTGCATCTGTCAACATGTTCCACTTTGTTTCTTTTCTTCGAGTTAAGCTAAAAAACGTTATGGTTTTCTTTAAATTTAAAAATGGCAAAACCTCCTTTCGCAAATCATCCTCGCTCTACCCTTCGTACATATTTTATATCCGTCCAAGGTTGGCGAACACGCCCACCTCCCATACAGTCCACAATAGCGGAAATGCTATAAAGGCATTAACATGTGAGCTACAGGAATAATACTTCACATTTTTATAAATTTTAGTAAATATTTTATCAAAATTGTATTGCATTTTAAATATGGGCTTCTTTCCCTCACGGACAACCTCATTTCCAATATTATTATTGTATTTTGAAAACGCAGGTTTAGGTTATTTCATAGTCGGGCTAGACCAATTTCAGACTTTCTTTACTTGTTTTTAATGAAGAAGATTTTTGCAGAATATATTTTTTATTCGAATTTGTTGTCTTTTAGACAGGTAAAACTAAGGAACTAAGGAAAACAGTTCAGTGAAACATCGTTGCCGTAGCATACAGAAGGAAGAGTAGAATGCGAAAACGACAGTAAGAGTGACAGAGCTGTGTGGCATTATTGTAATCGATATTTTTTATTAATTTTTATCTTCTTGAATAAATGATCGCCTGAACTAGTGCCGTCACTGTACCACAATTTTGGTAGATCTATAACTATGTCAGAATTTTTTAACCTATACACTTTTACCTCCCACTATTACTGTTTTTAAAAATCTGCCATTATTTTATTTCCCTGAACATTTTTTCTATACTTATTGTTACATAATTATTGCTGTTTTTTGTTTCAATAATTCAGTATTTTTGGAATATTTATCGAGAATGGGCTAAATCGGATGAAAACTACGCCTACCTCCAATATTAGTCCAATATTAAACTACGCCTACCTCCATACAACCCAATATTGAGAATTCAATAAAGAAGCAAATATTTAAGATACAAATTTTAAATTCGGTACTTTTGTAATCTATGTTAAAACTGAGGGTGTTAGAAAAATGGGCGTCATCCACCCACTAACATGCCCACCTGCCATACAACCCCAAAATTGAAAACTATATAAAGAGGCTTGTGTCAAAGCAACATAAATTAAATTAAGTATTTGTTCATTTCATAACAAAACTAAAGCGTGTTCGAAAACATGGCCGTCATACACCAACAAACACGCCCAGCTCCCATATAACCCCAAAATTTTAAATTCTATAAAAAGTCTTCTCTTTAAGCTACAGGAACAAAATTTGATACATTTGTATTTTATATCAAAACAAAATTGTGGAAGAAAAGTGGGCGTCATCCGCCTAAGAACACACCCACTTTCATACAACCCATAAGAGTGAAAACTGTGTAAATAGGCTAATATTTGAGCTACTGAACTGAAAGTGGGTATTTGTGTATATTATATGAAAATTCAGGTCTTCGTGAACTATGGCTGTGGCTTCGGAATTTTACGCAGCAGACAGCAATTGTTGACTATCGACTGCAATAGTTTTACAGCAAATTCAAACGCTGGTTTTTTACATATTCTCATTTTAAAGTACGCAAATTTATACCGTTGATGTATTTATTTGTTTTGTTTTTTATCTTTTATAAAAGATAATCTTTTTCCGAAAATTTTAAGGTATAAATCATGTTTGTAGCAGGTTGAATACTTTATTTATTGTAGTTTTATTGAAAATACTCAAAACTAGCAGCACAAAAGCTGACTTGGTAATTTCTTACTAAAAAAATTCTGAAAGTTTTCAAATCCAATTATAAAATCCCAAATTGTTCTCTGGAGTAATTTTTATTAGGAAAAAATTATATTGAATTCCAAGCAAGAAAAAATATTTACCACTCATGTTCTTAATCTACCACACCTTTAAATATAATTAACGATTATTTGACATTTTTAAGTGACATAACTGAACAGAATAAACTCACTCCCACACCAGCAAAAAAAAATATGGATGTGGTTGCAACGCATGGTAAAAGTGAAACCTAAACCCAATAAAGTTGAGAGTGGTTAATTGATTTACTCTTTAATATAGTTTTCCTAAAATTATCCCATTTCATATAGTGGCAAGACTAAATTAAGTCTGTTTTTATACAATTTCGAAAAGTGAAAAGATATTGTACCATCAACAAATTAAACTATATCCATCATACCATACCATTGACTTTGATTTCTTGTAAAAACCTTTTGTCTAAAAATTGGGTTTTACTCCCCGTTTCAATTTGACATATTGCTCTATACGCGGCTAAAGAATTTCACTTCAAACATATTGTAGACTCAAACCAAACTAGTTCGTTAGGTCTTTAAGTTCGTAAGCTCTTTAAGGCCGTTAGGTCTGCTAGTTTCAACTCAAACCACTGTTTGATAAGTTTATTTATCGTGTTAATTTTTATCTGACCCTGCTTTTGCATTTCAACGAACAGAACGAAATCAACGCACGAATCGTTAAATTGAACTAGTTCGTTCGTTGAACTAACCAAGTCTACGGCTGAGTTCTAAGAATTTTTTCATTTCATAAGGATTGCGTAACATCGGTTTTACTCCATGTTTAATTCGACGTATTGATGTATACTCGACTAAAGAATTTTCACTTCAACCTGAATCTGCTAAAATACGAGTTTGATATTAGCTGCGTTCGATTCGACAGTGCTCAACTCGCTTGTGAAAAAAAGTCTACTCATTTTGGTTTTATTTGCCCAATAGTTGGCAGCACTTTTGTAATGACAGACCACATCAAAAAATGTATTAAAATTTTTTAGCTGCCAATAAATCAATCGACAAGACATTTTGAAATATTTTTAAAATAAAACAGCTGACTACCTGAAGGAATTTAATTTTGTTTTTGTACTCACATCACATTTTGGCAGAATCTAAGACATTTTACAGTATCCCGTACACAAACCAAGTTAAAAGTAAGAACTTGGCAAAACAACTTTACTCAACTCTCTAGTTAGTAAAGGTAGTTGAGTTTCTCTATCCTTAACTAGCTGGAGACTTTGTTGTTGTTTTCTCATACAAATTTTGAAATAAGCGACATTAATTCAGTAAAGCTGGCGAATCAACAAGAGAGGGCAAAGAGAGAATAAAAAAAGTGAGAGAGAAAAAGTAGCTACAAGTTGCTGGTAGTAAAATTTTAACTTGCAAGAATTTTTACACTACTTTTACACTACTTACTTATTACACTACTTTTCTGAAAGCATTACTTATGCTGGACAAATATATACGTTGAATATAAACGTATTTATCATAGAAATGATTGAAAATACGGGGCAAACCGTGTTGGAGACAATTCAAATATCATGAAAACTACGGGGTGTGCCATGAAATAAGGGACATATGACAACACTACTAAGTAAAGCCAGAAAATAATATATTTGGACTACAAGACAACATGCTTTCAAAATATTAAAAGAAAGCTATTTAAAATTTAATCGCTTAAATCAGAATGATGTCTAAAATACCAAAGCGACCAAAGATTTCTGGTCTTAACACTTCACCAAGGCTTAAACATATAAGAGATTTTTATAAAGTTTTTCAAAAATGACCATTTGGTACTGTTAACTTCCATCTTTTTGATGAACTACTTACAAAAATGCATACAAACAAAATTATTTGACTGCTGATATAAACGGAAAGAACGGAATATTTCTATTTTACGTAGAGCACGTTTTTTTTTAATATTAGTTATCTACGAAGCACTGATGCCGATTCTCATGCGTTGTTGTAGGTCACAGATCGTCGAATAGCATTGTCGTCTATAGGAACACGCTTCGTTCGTAGCACATTGAAGCACATTGAAATGAGCTGAAGCGATGAGCGTAGATCGCTGGATTATACATGGGAGGTTGAAACGAAAGCATTATGATATAGGTTGTGGCTTCCAATTGGTCGTTAAGATCTTTGAGCATGGAGTCGAGCGAAGTGGAGTTCGTTTGAGTTAGATTCAAGTAAATAAAGCTTACAAATAGGAAGAAAAAGAAAATAGATAGTTAATTGTTTGGATTCTTCGATGCTAAAATAATTAATTTTATAAGAAAAACAAAAAAATAAATAATATAATATGTAAGAAAGATGAAGATAATTTGAGATGAAAAGAAAACAACACAGTTAAAGAAACTACAGTTAAACAAACAGAAATAGTAAAATATTACTTAAATAATTATTTGAATATAAACATTCATTTGATAAATTGGTGAAATTTGTTACGGCCATTTTAAAGCATTTATATATATACGATCTGATTGTATATATTTATGTAAGTAAAACATTCCATATGTTCACAAAGAACATAACACACTCACAGTTTTTAAACTCAGGGAAAAATCACAACGTTGTTCCATTTTTTTTAAAATCGCCTTTAAATTCAACATGAAAACCTTCAAATCAAATATAAAAACATTTTGATATTCAAAAATAAGTAGAAAAACTTCAAACTAATGATGAATGCACTTACTTTTATTTTCAATGAAGTATATTCACTTCGAAAGTAAGTTGAAAATTACATTATTTAGAGTTGAAGTCATCAAAAGTAAAAACGAAGTTACATATATTTTGTCTTAAAGTGGAAGACACTTCAATTTGAAGCTGCATACTTTCATGTGTTAAAATAATATATAAATATAGTTTTTGAATCTGAAAAGGAAACCCTGATTAAGTTCATGTGTAAAAATAAAAGCAGTAAGTGCAATTAAAGACGATATAAAAAAAGAAATTGTAAATGTTGGACTCAGGACTGAATTCAGAGAGAAGTTGTTTTAATGGAGGAAACAACACAACATTTTATTAATATATAAGGTACAAAGTTATCGTTTGGAACTTGTCTAATACAATCTATTAATGCAATACTTATTTAGATTAATATATTTGAGTATTACCAAATAATTAATTAGTTTAAGTAATTTATATATCAATAAAAGAAAATTTCTGAAAAAAATAATATTCTTTTAATATTTGTGTGTACCCATTTGACATCACAAATGTTGAGGATTTGATTCAAAGTGATTTTCACTCAAAAATGTTGCACACGACCATCTCTAGTCTGAACTAAAACATTTAATTTTTACTCGGGTAGTTTTCTATCCATTCAGTAAATGTGGTCACACTTTTCAAACTGAATATTTAATTTATAAAAAAATTGTATTCTCAAAGTTTTACTTTGAGTTCAGTGCAGCTGTAAAGGATTCGATATCAGCTGCACTTTAATTTAAAGATAGTTTATTGGTAAAGATAGATTTAAAGATAGTTTCTTAAACACAAAAACCGTTTTGACAATTTTTTGTTTTTTTTTAACGACTAACTAACAGTTATTTTCCATAGCTCGTTTCGACTGACTCATATACTGAATGCAAATGAAATCAAGCAAGTGGCAATGAAAACCATTCTGAAGTTACGAATCTTTTACTGTTGAATAAATATATTTTGTAATTTAAATGTTTCTCTCCTTTTTTTTGCATAACTGTTGCATTATTTTTATTTGAATAAATAATTTTGTTCACCTGTATTGCTTAAATTTTGCACTATGCACTGTGGTAACGGTTATTCCAGTTTTCTGTGTCTATTAAAACCTTCAATTTAAAAATGCAGCTGATCAATTGGTCAACATAAGCTCACAATTATTTACATCACATTTAATTAAAAACATTAATAGGAGTATTATTAATAAAATAGGATAGGTGTATTTAATTTAAAAAGATATTTAGTTTGAGCAGCACATTGATCAATTAATCCACTCTCTGAGAAACCAAAGGCTCATAAAAGTTCCTTTCAATATTATTGGTTTAAACAGTTACTACCACGAAACGAAAGAGATTTCCTTCGTATACAAATTTCTTTGAATGCCCATGAACTGGAACGAAACTAATACGCATTCATTTCAGTCTATTTGAGCAAGTAAGTAAAAGGCAACCCACGCGAGTCACAATCAGCGGTTAAATCTTTACACGAAAGTTGCGAGACCTACCAAAAATGAGTCTGTGTTTGCAGAAGACACTTACTTTCACAACAAAGGAGCCTTCTAGTTCGAGATACTCAAGTATCCCAAACAACCAAACAAAATAAACGTCGACGAATTCAAATATTCAAACGGAATTTATTTATGCACACAAAAAACGAGAAATCGAGAAGGAAAACACAATCAACCACATGTGTCCGATATTTAGATCATCAGCAAACGCCATGCAAGGATAGGTTGGTTTTTAGATACGTTGGTTACTCGGTCGTGTTTGGCGTGTGGATTTGCTGATGTGCGGCTGTAACAACTGCATCGCCACAGCTTGCGAAATTGGCCTGAGCTCAGCCTGATATACTGCTTCAAGACATCTTAGTGTCTAATGAATAAGCGAGGCTAGCTTGATATCAGATAGTTGCGAAAAAAGTGAAAACTAGTGTAGTTTGGACCAAAACCAGAGCACAATATCGACTAGCACGTAGATTGGCTTAGCGCGGTCGTATGCCATCAATTCAGTTGGATGTCTCACCTCACTTGCGCCCGCTACAAAAATTGTTGGCTATTCGTGGTAACAAGCTACATTGTGTTAACGTGTAATAAAATTTTAAAGATCTATTATTCAAAGACATTTGCGCAAACAACCCTGCCCATAGAACAACTGTTTGATTTCAAACAAAATCAAAAACTCGAATTTACCAAGCAAATTATGGCTACTAAAGGGTCCGCCAAATAACTTTTTTTTTGAAAATGCTATACAAAAAAAAACTACTGAATATTTTCTTAAATTTTTTCTTTTATTTGATTTAACAATCCTTACGGTTAATAATGGAAAATAATTTCATTCAAATGGCTGTCTCGGCTGGCCATGCAGTAGCCTACACGATCGGTCCAATTTTTAAGCACATTATCGATTGTGTGCAGCTGTATTTCACAAATGGCTTCACGAATATTGTCCTTTAAAGCGTCAATTGTCTCTGGCTTGTCGGCGTAACACTAATCTTTGAGGGCACCCCACAAATAATAGTCCAACGGTGTCAAATCACAGCTCCGAGGTGGCCAAACGACATCACCTCTGCGGCTGATAATGCGATCTTCAAAAATAGGGCGCAAAACATCGAGTGTAGCTTCGGCTGTGTGGCACGTAGCGCCGTCCTGTTGAAACCAAATGTTGCCAAAATCCTCCTCTTCAAAAATTCGTTCAACATGGCCCGATAACGATGGCCATTGATTGTAACGGCCACTCCTTGCTCATTTTCAAAGAAAAATGACCGAATTATGCCTCTGGACCAAATTTCGCACCAAACAGTGACTCGTTTTGGGTGCATCGGCTTTTCAATATATGCGTGCGGGTTTTTTGTGCCCCAAATGCGACAATTTTGCTTGTTTACATACCCGCCAAGATCAAAATGAGCTTCATCTGAATAGATGATTTTTTTGGCAAAATCGGCATCTTCTGTAAGTCGATCGCAGGCCCACTCAGCGAAGCGAAAACCAACCAATCCTTATGCAAAATTAGTCTCAATTATGTTTCCGAAATGTTCAATTGTTGAGAACGACGGTGAATTGATGCTGATGCCGCTTCACGCACACTTTCTGCCACAGCAGCAATATATTCGGGTGTACGCACTGTTTTTGACTTTTCACGCTTTGGTTTATCGATGAGGATGCCAGTTTCTTTTACTTTTTTCACAAGATAACGAACATACGGAGCTGACTGTACTTCTGTTCTTCCAAAATCCGTACGCAATTTTCGCACACATTCTGCAACATTACCATGATTTTCAAAGTAATGTCGCAATACTTCCCAGCGTTGTTCAAGCGTATACAGAACCATATTCGTTCAGCTGAAGGATAAAACTAATTATCTGTCAAATCGGACATGTGTTACCATTCACGAAATTTGCACTAGTTGACAAAAAAAAAACGTTAGATGGCGGACCCTTTATTTAAAAAAGAACAAATTTGCTGTTGGTACTTAAAAGTTTTTTGTAAACGTAACAATAAAAACGATGTCGCCCAACCTTTCCACTTTTCTTTATAACAAACTAGGGGTATTCTATACAAAACGGTATATTTTGAACCTACATGAGTAAAGTCCATTATAGTAAATAATCTTTTTTCTGGCTCATCATTTCTGAGTGGCTATTCATTGTACATGAAGCTCATTCTGAAAAAACCCATGGAGAAATTTGCGTGCAAGACGAATTACACCGGATTGGGTTCATTTTTTTTAATGTGTGAAATTCTACTTTTTATAATTTGTAGTTGTTATAAATTTATGTAATTACAAATTGTTATCTAATATATAAAAGTCTCGTGTCACTGTGTTAGTGCTTGAACTACTACGAAACGGATGGACCGATTTTAATGGAATTTATTTTGTATATTTGGTAGGTATGACAATAGATCGTAAAGTATTTTGCACCCTCCTACCCACGAGGGCCGTGGCTGTTTTTCAAGAACACAAATTTTCGACTTAACTTTCGGCTATAAAACACACATCAATGAAACTCGGTAAGAACTTATTATTGAGTCTTGGCCTTCGACTGTCAAATTTGAGTGATCTTTGGAAAAGGTTGCATGGTAGATTTGGAACTAAATGTCGTATAACAATAAAACTTGGCTTCACCCATACAATTAAAATTTTCGATACAGAATAGCTGTAAAAATAAAAGTCACAGAATTTCAACTCAGAATGTAGTTACTATTTGGTGGTGTCCTGCTACTGGAATGGACATTGTACAATGCGAGTGGATCCGCCGATATAACGCATTTTTTGCAATTGAATCGCTTTGGATATAATAGTCACTTAATAAAGTAACTCGGTTTGAAGCAACTATTTGATGATATCCTACTTCTAGGATGTACTCGAAAACTAAAACGGGTATTGAAGAAGGAGTTTGGCTGTGCCCATAAAAGACAATTTTTATATTAAATAGCTTTGGAAATAATGGTCACAGAATATTGAAACTCAGTATCAGTGGTGTTACTATGTTGATGGCCTTCTATTGGCAAACTGGACAGACATTCGACAAGGGCGGCAGCAACACGTCCTTTATTTCCTTCTTTATTTTCATTTAAATAGTATGTAAATAAGGATATATTTATTAATATTATATGAACATAAAGTACAACATTTATACAGTAATCACCACTTCAACCCACATACTAGCACCTGCATTCCATGTTTAACTATCAAACCACGTACTACTCAAAAATTACAATTAATCTTGAAAAGTGAATGTAGATGTAGTGCGACCACGCCCACTTTTAGTTAAGTTTTCGACAATAACCGTACGAACAGGGGCGCAACCAGGAATTTATTTAGGTGGTAGTTTTATCAAATGTAGATCTTATATATAAAAACGATTTTACGTAATAATAGCGGCTCTGTTGTAACGGTAAGTGCATTCAATTTTTGCACTAATGGTTCCTTGTTCAAAATTCAGGCATAGCCAGCAACATATTTTTTTCAAAAAACATGTTAAACGGTCATTGTCAGCACATTTAGTCCGTACAGAAGATGAACAGAAGTGGTAGCGGTCGTTTTAAAATAAACTTGCTTCAGCGTTGTTTAAGATCTGTACGGCCCAAATGTCTAGTTCGGCAGTTTTACGAAGATTGTTAGGACCCAATAGAGTCACCATAAATAACATTTTTTATCCCCACAGTGAACATTTTTCGTCCATACTTCACTTCGTTGTAAAAATAACCAATTGGCTGGTACAAGCCTTTAAATTCGTCCATTGGTGAGTACTAATTATGCTCAATTCTTGAATAAAAAACGCTTTATTTCTGACACATTGTGATAAAAAACAAAATGCCTGAATTTGAAAAAATCGCTTGATTCCCTCACCACCAAAATAGCCGATGAAATTTAAATTAATATGGACTTTTATAGTTTTATTCATAATCTTCCATTTTATTTTCAAAATCAGTCTCATGAAAATCCAACAAAATTGCGAAAATATTATTCGATTTTAATGAATGAGAGCTCTTTAGTGGTGTTAAGACCTATCGTTAAAAGATGTAGTAAAGACCTATAGTTAAAAAAATATTATTTCGATTAAAGTCAGCATTTGCTCATTGGTATAAGCAATTATAGCTATAATATGTCACTGGACATAAACGGGTGAACAGAAGAAAAATCAAACCACATCTCGCACACTAAATACAAAACAGTCACAACTCAGAAAACATCACTTTTCAGGAGAAGCGAAAAATAAAACCCTTTGGTGATACTACAGAAGAAAAGCAATTTTCATTTAAACACACAAACTTCATTCTTCCAGTTAATGAAGAAAATAATGAAAAAGATACTGAGATATGTGTTTTATGAATTGATTTATAGCAAAAAGTCGGTACAAAAAAATTTTTAGTTGTGACTGTTTTGTATTTAGTGTGCGATCTGTTTACCTAATAACCCATTATTCCTTAAAATCTGATATTGTTTGACAATTTAGATAAATTTTTTTATGAAACAGATTCGGGAAAATACGAATTTTTTTCTCCAAGTTATAGGTTTAAAAAAAATATATATAAAAAACGACGAAAAATAACAATTCAACGGGAAATTTCTTTGATTATTTCGGTGGCAAGTGCCTAAACCGATTTTCCTCATATTCAGGCTTTCTTATTTTGTTTTACTTTTAAATGAATTTTTTTCCAGATATTTCAAGTCGCCTTAGTGGGTTCCATGCTAGAAGTTAAACAGATATCTCAAATCGAAGTATTGCCAACAAACCCTCAGTGGTCAGAATCAGAACTGGATCGAAATTTAAATTTCACCAGACTCCGATTCAAAAATTAGAGGGACTCTTAAAAACAATTTCTGTTTAATTTTTTTGGATCGGAGAAATCCCCATGGAGCGGTTCTGGTTCTTCTGAACCGCTTTTCTGTATATACATTTTTTTTCTTCAGAATGCATACCACAGATAAGATTTTTATGGTACACATATAAGCTAAAAAATTTTTTTAAACCCAAAAAATCGATAATTCGTCATTTTCCAAAAGAGGTTGTTTTAAGCACCTGTACAATATGTATTTTTCATGGTATTCACATGCATTTAACCTTATTGGAAAATTATTGAGCTCTTCTTTCCACTGATATAGCGTATGGTGTGGTTTAACCCACAAGAATAGAATAGAATATAATAATAGTTATTCTATCGTGGGTTTAATAGTTTTGGTTAAACCCACGATACAATTACATAAAATGTGAGAAATCGATATTAAAAAGCTCAATAATTATTTAATTGCCATAATTACGGCTATATTTTGGCAAATCTTAGTTGGTATATATATATATATATATTGGTGGGAATATAGTTTTGAGTCGGTTTCCGGTTTACTTTTTTTTCTCCTAATTTTATTAGAATCAAATATGACTAATTTAGTAGATTATGCTTCAACCAGAATCGATTTGAAATATGCATCTGGGGTTTTCACTCATTTCATAAGACGTGTGATTGGTTTTTATGTGACTCACATTGATTGATTGCTATTTTGCTTGGTACTACAATAATTTTTGGGGGGTTCAAACCCTGAAACCCCCCTTTGGTTGTAATATGCGTACGAACTAAATAACCTAGTATAAGTCCAATACGATCAAAACAGCCTGACATATAGTATTCATCTTTTGAAAATACTTAGTTCGAATTGGAAATTCCTGCACAAATTTGGTAATTTGGATTTCATCGAATTTTTCGCTAATTCTTTGGGTTTTTCCTTTACCACCTTATTTAATAAATTTCTTAAAAAATTTCAATTGGTCACCTATTTTCGATATATAATTTCTATTTTCTATATATAAAAAAATCATCACATAAAACATCAAGTCTTCACTTTGTGACCCGAAGTGAAGAAAATCATCATGAAATAAACACCCCTAGGCAGTTATATGAAATGTAGTAGAGCAAACCGTCAACAAAAACAACTACAGAAGCAAACCTACACAACTTGGGACGGATGACGTAGAAAATGCAATTGTTCAAAAAAAAAGTGGTAGCAAACGAGGCCCGGATATATTCAAACTTACTAACGGCACAATGAAATTATAGTTAGTGGCCAGCGAACTGCTATTAGCTAAGCAACAAACCATAAAAAAATGCATAAACCTACAAGTAAAACACTTCACTCGCTGCCTAACTGCCTGCTCCAAATGTAGACTACAGTCAGTTGTTCAGCTGTCTCAGCTCAGTCAGATTTGATCGATTCTGCGCATTTCCCCGGTAGCTTGTGGTCGTCCGATACAACTCCTTGAGCGATGAGCGTGACACATTCTCGAGTGGCTTCTTCGCTTTTTACATATCATCACGAATCACACTCCGCTCCATCCGCTGCGCTACAATTTTAATGTTGTGGCACATATAAAGTGACATACGGAGGTAGTCAAATGCTATGTGGCCGACAGCTTAAACGGACTTCAAACGACTTCTAGTTGTGTGCCGCATCGGTCTCTAGTCATAGTTATTTAAATGAATCCAATTGCTTTAGAAAGTTGGAAGACTGAGTTTTTGCAGTACTCATGGAACAGTCGTGCAGCTCCTGTATGTAAGCTACTCGAATATAAGACGAATGATACGATTTATTTCGAAAGTACGTTTGTCGATATACTAAGCTAGAGCTGAGGCTGAATCTTTAGCTACATATGTACATTAGACTTTATGAAGAGTAATCCATCATTATCACCAAGGTGACAGACAAACAATCGATATCATTCCATCTTCAGCATATCGTTGATAACTTCCTGTCCAGTATCGCTTGAAGCTTTACCTTTCTTTACAAATGTATACAGTGGAGCTGTCTGTGAATATGAGCATTTTTTTTTTAAATGACCAATTTGCTAAAAGCTTAAATAATTTTTCAAAGTGACTTAAAACTCTTATGAGAAGAAGAAGATATGACTTTTTGGCTGGTTGGCATAATATACAAGAAGTGCATTCACTCATGGTAACCAAGAATTCAAAGCATCTCAAAACATGACTATAATCTTCAGTATGTGTAGCTATTTTCTATGAAGTAACCGGCACAATGTACTCCAATCTAAAAGAACATAAACATAAGTATCTTTTGCGATAAATTTGCCGATAAACTGACTTACCGTATCAGAAATGAGCATACAGATAAATGGACAACCAATTCATACTTACATAGATAACTCTAACGAATTTTTTGTGCCTAGTACAAGTTATTTAAATAAGTTTTCCTAATAAAACAGAGAAGAAGTTTTAGGAAATGCAAATAAGTGAGTAAGCGATTCTGTAAACATGAAATGAATAGCTTATTTTAAAAATGTACTATCAAAATAAAAATATATCTAGTTGATAAATATATCGTTTAAAAATCTGAAAAATTATTCAGTAACCGGTTCTAAGGCCGTGAAAAGAAAATCTTAATTTGAAAATGTACCATCTTAATAAATATATATCTAGATACTATCGATTCCCTTCGATTCCTATCGGTCTATAAATCTAAAACACTTCATTATTTCGACAGCTAATGTCGAATCATGTGGAAAATTGGAAAACAATGGACTCAAGAATTGCAATTGTTTTGAAAAACCTGCAAAGTGTGTAACTTGAAATGCAACCCAGCTTATCTCATCTTAAAACGATTTGGAGCGGTTAAAGTTACATTTACAACGAATGTTCATCGTTGTTGAATTGTAGAGTGGAAAAATAAAATTTTTTAAATACTTAAATTTTACTACTTTTATCGAATTCCCAATTTTAGTTACCAAAGTGGTTCCAAAAATTAATATAAATTGTTAATTTATTAATTTAATTTATTGTCTAATTTATGCTTTCAAATAATACTCGATTTTTTTTTCTCAAACCAAACTTCTAACGCTTTTTTTAATGCTCAATTACTTCCGTGCTAATCTACTTTTTACTCACATTAGTACTATTTTCTACAAAAATTATATAATTTTCTACAACCTACCGCTAAGTCATCAAATCTGCACTTGTTTTAAGCCGACTCATTCATGACTGATCTATGAAAAACGTATAAGCAACGAACTGACTTCGTTATTAAAACCATGTAAACAGAGAACAATTTTAGACTACTCTCCCACCCAACGAACTATATCTGATTTCTGCTTCTCTAAGCCATTATTATTGACCATGGCCGTCGTGCTGTGGAACCTATTCGATTGCTCTCTTAACTCAAAAGAGCGCTAGTTTGTTTTTTCCTTTGATTGCGGACATGGAACTGAAAGAAGATACCGATACTCCACCCAATTTTGAATTCGAGATAAATAAGTAAGAAAGATCTATTGGAATGCAGTCAATGTATATTAAAATTGCCGCAATAGCAAACTAAAATCGAGTTCACCTCATCTATTATTTCTCTCGCGCGAAGATCATCGAGTATAGTGGGTTCCACTCTGGTTTAGAGTGCAGCTCCTAAGTATGTAGCTAGCAATGCGAAGCTCTATTTCTTATTGCAACTTAACTGATCTGAACTGTATTGCCAATGGCTGTGGATGTGGCTACGACGGTGCCTAGGCATAAGCTCAGACTTTGTTGCTGTTACTCTTCAGATTGCATTTTATTGTAACAGTTTTTGTTGTCTTCTTCGTCGCATATTCGCCTGGGTATTGATCGAGTACGCGCGCCAAGCTTTTTTTGTGTTTTGTTTATGTTGATGTTGTTATTGTTATATTATTTTTTTTTTTGTTGTTTCGGCTGTTGTTACTGGAGCGATGCTGGTCAGGTTGAGTTGATCTGAGCGGTGTTAGCGGAGCGAGCTGAGCCACGCTTTGACTGAGCCCAGTTCACTACGCTTCACTTTGTTAGGTATGCTAAAAAGTTTAAACCATTTTCAGTTCAGTACTATAACTCGTACTTGTAATTGACGGACGGTTCGGAAACGAAGCGGATAACGGTGACTGAGTGTTGTGATGCTATGTTGTTGTGCTTGTTTTCTATTGTTGTTGTTGTCTGCGAAGTGGAGTGTGTGTAGACTGGACGTAGTGCATCCAGTGGAGATGCTTTTTGCTTATTGCAGTTCAATTGTAAGCCGCAGTCGTTGCTCCGATCTGCTACCGTGAGCCTGCTCTCGTTCTATATGAACCTTCGATAGGCGTGCAAAGACTGGACATTGATTTGCACTAGTTAACTCGGAACCGTCAGTACTTCATAGCAAAGCATAATGAATAAGATAACGCAAAACGGTCGGAATAAATAAAATAACGTAATCTAAAGTTCTGAAATAATTTTAACTTAAGCGAGCTGAGTGTTATCCAAACTACCCATACAATTCAAAGTAGTGCAGCAATGTTGTGATTGATAAATTGAAAAACAAAACCTTTTTTAATAAATGTTTTTAAAAATTCTTTATATAAGTGCAAAATCGAACAAAAAATAAAATAACACCTGAGTGAAAAATTAAAAAAAAAAAACCTATTATGGTGAAATAAGTCATATTTCAAGAAAATACATCCTTAAAAGGTTTATGAACACTGCTCTGTCAGAAATCAATAAATATTATTCTCTGAGCTGTGTTCATTTCATGCTTGAGGCACATATATACCGGACAAAAGCTATCTACATGGGTTTAGTGTACAAGTCATCAACATCAAGATTAACAACTCTATTATCATCGTCATAGACTGTCAATAGTGTAAATATCTGCCTCTGCATTAGCGTCATTTCAATAACAACTTGAATTTGGTTGTTAGTGACTCTTGGTAAAGGATGTTCCGTAATTTTAACGGTCCAAGCCTCGGCAATTTAATCTGTGATTTCTTCGCGCTTCCCAGCGGATATCCGCTGCGTTTATAGCGTTCACAATTGCTGCAGCCAGTTAATTTCCGGAGCGCCGTTGCATGATTTGCGATATCTGCATGAATTCATTGCATTGGAAGTGGCAGAGTCGGTCATGTGTTCTTTTCCATTAACACATAAAAACATCACAGGAAATTAGGAAGTGAGTATTTTTAATGCGAATAATTAATTTGTTCCGATTGTGCTAAAAAATTGCAACTGATATGAGTAGATTTTTGTAAGCATAATGAAATGAGGCTGAAAGTCAAATAGCCAAGAAAATATTTCCTATCTTTTCTTCTCTAGGAAAGGAATCTGCTTCTTGGAACCCTCAATATTTTAAATGGCGATTTTTATCGTAATCGTATTTAAATATGTAAAGGATTATTTCTGAGAACCTTGCCTTTTTATAATTCTATCAACAAATAACTCAGTGTTTTATTTGTTGATTGTTCAATTTCAGTATTTTTCATACATTGGATCTTGAAAAACAGAACCTCGTCACTTTTTTTTATCGTACCATGCAACAATTTACTTGAACTATTGTTAACATATCGATAGTTCACTTCTTATGGAAATACTGACATAAGTTTTTAAGGGACATAAGTTAAATGCTTATTTTCAAAATTTGTTTTAGAAAGATTAAATATGACGTTTCTCCATTATACGGAACAACGGTTAAAAATGTTTTTGTGACTGCAAAGTTCGAAGGTCGCTTAAAAAAAAATTCGAACTAACATAAACAAACGCCGCGATACGGGTCTTCTAATTAAGCCTCTATTTTCACCCCACACTCTCAGAATCGACCTAACTTTTGCTAACCAGAATTTGTTCCATATTGTAATCGTGGAAAAATATTTTTGAGGTAATATTCCCATCATTTAGGTCATAAAAAGATTGTAAAAACATCCCTTTGACTTAAACATGCGTTGCTTAGCTTTTGCCAGGCTGTTTAATATAATGAAAAGATTGTTTTATATAATTAAATTTTATATTACAATATTTTTTCAAAGGTTGTTTTATAACTTTTAGGTGTTCTAAACTTCAACTAAAACAACCGGAGACCAATGCAAATGCGTTGTTTATAATGTTATTATAAAACAAGGTATATCTTCTATAGCTATATCTAGCTATATCTAGGTATAGGTATATCTTCGACTTGGCCGAAGTTAAAATACCGCCACGGCCAATTCGTAAGTGTAAAACAATCTTAAATTGTAGCTCTTTTTGTATGATATTTTAAAAGATTTTACTATTTTTATGACGTCTAGAATACATACATATCAAATTGTATTCCTGCAGCCTAAAGATAAGCCTTTTTATAAAGATTTCAATTTTGGGGTTGCATGGGGGTTGGCGTGTTTGTGGTTGATTCCGTTTTGTAGCTCAAATATTAGCCTCTTTATAAAGTTTTCACTATTATGACTTCTATAGTCATAAATAGTGGGCGTGTCAGTGCATTGATGTCAGCAAACTTCAGTTTTAATATAAAATATACAAACACTGAATTTTAGTTTTATAGCTTAAATATAAGCCTCTTTTAGAGTTTTCCCTATAGTGGGTTCTATGGGAGTGGATGTATCCGTACTCAGATGGCGCCCACATTTTTCCACTATATTACTTTTGTAGCTTTGAAAGAAGCTTATTTCTATAGTTTTCATTTTTGGGGTTGCATGGAAGGTGGGCGTGGTCGTTGGTGGATGACGTCCATTTTTCTAACACGCCTTAGTTTTGATATCAAGTGAATAAATACCTAATTTTATTTATTTAGCTTCGACAGAAGCCTATTTCTATAGTTTTTAATTTTGGGGTTGTATTGGAGGTGGGCGTGTTAGTGAAAGGATGACGCCTATTTTTCTAAGAGGCCTCAGTTTTCACATATAATACACAAAACCCAAATTTTAGCATTGTAGCTTTAATATTAACTTCTTTATAGAGTTTTCATTATTGGGGTTGTATGGGAGGGAGTCGTGGTTCTCATCCGATACAGCCCATTCTCGAAGTTGATCTCCGCTATTTAGAAAAAAGCTTTAATATGAAGTTTCATTACGATAGCTTGAAAATTACGGCTGTAATCGTGTCGACAGACAGACGGACATGGCTAAATCAACTCAGGTGGTGATGCTGATCAAGAAAATATATACTGTTCTATACCTACCACGCCTCCTTTTGGGCGTTACATACGCCGTGACAAAATAAATATACCCCTTACGCAGTACGCGTGGGGGTATAAAAATTAATATGCTTGGCACACCAATCACAATAAGCACTTTTGTTTTTTTGAAACATTTATTAACACAAAAAAATGTATTACGCTATTATTTGAGTGGATCGTATCAGTGGCGTTTATTTAAAATAAAAAAATTCTTGTATTATTTTTACATTGTACTCCTTGTTCGCAAAAATTTTTTAAGCCCTGGTCGAAAAAAATTGCATGGGAACCCCTACAAAAATGTATGCAGTTGTGATCTTTGTAGTAAGTTGCCCATAATATTTTTTCTTATTTTTTTAAATAAAAAAATCTAATATTTATTAATTCCATATGGAAGCACATTAAATTTAATCAAGTTTTGAACTTTAAATTTTAAATGAGAAGAAAATATGAATTATGAATTTTTCGAATTCTACATACTATTAACTGATATCTGAAGCACCCTGTCATTCTAAAAAGATTAGATTTTAACAGAAGAACAGATTTTAAGAACATATGAAAAAAATTAAATCTAATGCATTTTTGACCTTTCAACCATTCCACAATGTTCATTAATAAGAATTAAATTTAATGCTTCTTATATGTCGTTAATAAATTGAAGCGTTTATTATTTAAAAAAAATTTGTAAGCAAAAATAATTTGGACACCCTGTTGTCTAACAAAAATATACACTTGTTACAATCCTCACAACAGCATACTGTTCTCAATAATTTTTTTTCAAGCAGGCCATAAAAGTTTCTTGCTAGGAACATACACTATAATAAATATTTGAACAAAAAAATTGATTTTCAGAATAACGACAAATGAATAAATAATTAATTTTTTAAAATGAGTGTGAATTCAAAATTTTGTTCATGGATCAATTTTGTATTCATTGAATGCATTCTTATTTCGTTATTCCCTGATTCAAGTTTTTACATGCAATGGTCTTGCATGAAGGCATTTGCAAAATTTTATTGCATATTCTTGCACTACACTAACAAAATTCACACGTTTGCACTTGCAACTTTGTTGCAAATGTGCAGCACCTAAAACATGTAGCATATAAATGCTACATACATGCAACACTGAGTTGCAAGCTCTAGTGTCAGAAATTTATAAGAAATCAAAATTAAAGAAATAATTTTTTTTATTTTGCAATAGATCAAAATTAAAAAATTAAAAGCTCAGATTGTTTTGTTTTTATTTCTTTTGCAAATCAGCTGTGCTTAGTTTTGCAACAAGTGTTGCAAAGTTATCTACCAAAAAACAATTAATAGCAAATGCTTGCAATTGCATATGTTTGTAATCTGGAGCAAATAAGATCGTGAACTGCCCTATTGAGTTTAATTGAAAAAATTTCTTTCCTGCGGTGATTAAAGTGCAAATAGTAATAATAAATAAATAATAATTAGTAATAAAATTAGTAGTAATTCCTATCGGCGGTGCTCAAAATTGATATTTTGATGGTTTCCGTGCAATTTCATGTATTATTCTTAAATAACTAATATTAAAAACTTTTAAATAAATTTTTCGAAGGAAATGACGTTAGAGCAATTTTATTTAAAAATTTTAGTCTCATTATAACTAATGAAGGTCATAAGTACTGACAGTTTATTTTTTTTTTGTATGCTGTTGGCATTGTTTTTAAATTGTGTTTTAAACTTGTGGTTGTAACGCGTATTTAATGAACACATCTCTTTTAAGAAACTAGATTTTTAATATATTAGCGGGGACGTGACTAACTTTTTAAAAAAAGTTTTTTTTAATGTTTTAAAATGCCTATAAGTTGAATCAAAAATAAGATATCACTTTGAAAAACTTTAAAATATATTTTTTAGTACAAAAATTACACAAAAAAAATTTTTTTTATTTACATTTATGACTACTGCAATTATTATAAAAAAAAACATAAAAAAACAATGGCGGGCATGATTACGACTCACTGGGATATCGGAAAAATAAAACAAACGTGATTTTTATCAGCATCGAACTCGTCGTGGAATGAACTAGAAGAAACAATTTTCAAAAACTATGAAATCGATTTTTCTGGCAACATATTTAAATTTCAGTACGATCGGTAGAGTAGTTTTTGTTATATCAGTTTTTATAGTTTTTGAGTTTTTGGCCGATTTTGTCCAAAAAACTAGGCGATTTTCGAAAAAACGAAAAACATTTCGTTATTTTTCAGCCAAAATTGTTTCTTCTAGTTCATTCCATGGCGGTTATGATGCGGATAAAACCCCCGTTTTTTTTTTTTCGATATCCCAGTGAGTCGTAATCACACCCGCCATGGTTTTTTATGTTTTTTTTTAAATGATTATAGTAGCCATATATGTAAATAAAAAAAAACAAAAAACATTTTTTTTGTGTAAGTTTTTACTATTAAATATATATATTTATTTTTTTCAAAATGATATCTTATTCTTTATTCAACTAATAGGCATTTTAAAACATTAAAAGATAATTTTTTTGAAGGTGTCACGTCCCTTTAATAAAGAAAAAATCAGGAAATACTATTAATTTTCCTTAAGCTAGATTAGAAATCAGCAAATAAAAAGTGCTGTTATAAATAAACCAAATATTTATAAAATACCATAAAGTAAAAACGGAAACTATAATAGGTACGACGAAGTAAAACTGAAAATTTAAAAGGAAAGAAATATAAAAAGTTTTTGAAGTTTCAATAAATCACAAAACAAAAAATGCCTGAAAATATGCTATGAAATTTTTCAAAAAAGTCAAGCGTTCCGCACTCACATTTTACAGAACTACGTTATAGTAATAATAATAATTACTATAACATAATTCCGTAAAATGTGAGTGCGGAACGCTTGATTTTTTTGAAAAATTTCTGAGCATATTTTTAGGCATTTTCTGTTTTGTGATTTATTGAAACTTCAAAAACTTTATATTTTTTTTTTCATTTTGAAAGTTTCAGTTTTACAAAAAATTTGTAAACATATTTCGTCATACCTACTATAGTTTCCGTTTTTTCTTTGAGGTATTTTATAAGTATTTGGAACTAAAATTATTATGTGCATAAGTTAAAATGGAATAAGTGAAAACGGGTCCGTCATTTTTGACGGGAAACAACTAGTAAAAATAATAATATCTTATTTTAATTATATCTTTTTTGTTGAGTCATAATAAACGCGATTTCTTACATCACGGAATATCTTAGGAGCCCAAACTCCGCATTGTAGAAGGGTTGCCTGTATATAAAAACATTTGTTTACCCCCACGTGTACTGCGTATGGGGTAAATTAATTTTGTCACGACGTGTGTAACGCCCAAGAGGAGGCGTGGTAAGTATAGAACAGAATATATATTTTTGATCAGCATCACCACCTGAGTTGATTTAGCCATGTCCTTCTGTCTGTCCGTCTGTCTGTCGACACGATTACAGCCGTAATTTTCAAGCTATCGTAATGAAACTTCACATATAAGTTTTTTTCTGAAAAGCGAAGATCAAGTTCGAGAATGGGCTAGACCGGATGAAAACCACGCCTACCTTCCATACAACCCCAATAATGAAAACTCTATAAAGAAGCTAATGTTAAAGCTACAATGCTGAAATTTGGGTTTTGTGTATTCTATGTGAAAACTGAGGTGTCTTAGAAAAATAGGCGTCATCCTTTCACTAACACGCCCACCTCCAATAAAACTCCAAAATTGAAAACTATATAAAAAGGCTTCTGTCGAAGCTAAATAAATAAAATTAGGTATTTATTCACTTGATATCAAAACTAAGGCGTGTTAGAAAAATCGACGTCATCCACCAACGACCACGCCCACCACAAATAATCCCATACCACCACAAAATTGAACACTTTATAAATAGGCTTCTATCGAAGCTACAAAAGCTTAATTAGATATTTATTCGTTTAATGTCAAAACTAAGGCTTGTTAGAAAAATGGACGTCATCCATTCACGAACTTGCCAACCTCCCATACAACCCCAAATTGAAAACTTTATAAAAAGGCTTTTCTTTAGGCTGCAGGAATACAATTTGATATATATGTATTCTAGACGTCATTAAAATTCCAAGAGAGGTATTTTCTATTGGATTGATAAACGCAATGTACATCGAAGGCCCAATTTTATTTACAACACAGTCTATTCATCGAGGTGAATAAAGAACAACTGCAACGTTTAACGAGCGTGGCACGTGCTGAAAGCCAAGACGCAAACAGCCAGTCTTAGAGCCATTACGACGGATCATCTTCTGTGTTGGTGTGCTGCTAACTCTGCTGCATTGATCCGAACTAGTATATGCTTTATGCTTTCATGGCGGTGCTCCGATTAAAAGTGCACCGTAAAGAACAGTGAGGGCATCGTAGCGATGTCGGAACGAGCCAGCTATGGGTTTGTATAGATATATAAGCAACTTTAAAGGCACGAGTGTTTTATGCCTTAACAAAGCCAAACCATGGTTGAGTTAGCGGCTTCATGGAGATGCACGCTATTACACCAAAGTGTAGCCATTCGATTGACAAGACGACACTTTAATCAAAACTGAGTACTAACTAATACATGCAGATTAATTTCTATGTGGAAGAGATAGCTGAGGATCTACAAAAAATAAGCTTGATGATAATAATGATAATAATGGTTGATAATAATAGTTAATAATGATGATACTAGTTGATGATAATAGCAGTAATTTTAAAGAAATATGAATGCAAAGCATCCACAAATTTTCATTTACGCCAAACTTAATTTTGTGGTTTTGCTAATCAAGGATACTGATAATCTCATTGCCTTTCAATGTACCTTCCATATTAGCATGCGAAATTAAATCATTGACACATCGAGAATAATTTAGCTTTGAATGTGTGGCGTGTAACTCGCAATCTAAATTATTTGAATTTTAATTATGTCACGTTAATTACTTAAAGAGTTTGGTTACATAGAAAAGTTCACCGTGACCGAAAAAATAATGTCAATAAATAAATGAAGTTTTTATATTATAAAAATTTAATTTATGTCTATTTCATCCTTGGCAACTTTTGATTTAAACAGTTAAAAATTAAATATTTATTAGCTTTTTGATATTTAGATATAAGTATATTTTTTAATATCTATTTATAAACCTTTTTTCATGTTTTGTATATTAATATCACCGAAAATAAGTTCAAAAAATTGTCCAAGGGCGATCTGTTCCCCAAAATCTTTCTACGCCACTGCTGCTTTGACAAACAACAGCAATTGTTCTTAAATTAAGTTTGATATTTTTCCTATTCCATAAAACAACACTGGTTTTTCGGTATCCAGTGTTGCCAGAATGGCAGTTTTGCCTGCAAATGCCAGTTTTTTTAACTCTGAGCAGTTGGCAGTACAAAAAAAAATCAGTTTTTCTATTACTTATGCAGTTTTACAGGGAAAACTGCAGTTTATATGCAAATATAAAATCTTATGTGGGTTTGCTAAATTCTCTTTACCAAAGCATTTATTAGGGTTCAATTAGTTTCAATTCAATTAAAATTCAGCCAACTTAATGCATTGGACACTGAACATGAACTAACCTAACTTCCAACCTATTAGCGCCAATTTGTGTGCGTTCTTTTTCACAAAAGAAAAGCTTTTACGTCAAGCTTTGACGTTTCAAAAACTATGATACAGAAATATAATAGTGGTTTGTACTAACTAATGTAAAAAATAATATATGTAAAATAAGCATACATTTAAATTACCTGTATAGATTATCTTAAATTTATCTCATATGGCAATAAAATACAATAAATACAATTTTTTTATAAATTAAATACAACCATACATGTTTTATGTTTTTATGATTTTGTATACAAATGAATTTATTTTTTATGTTCCTAATAAAAAATTAAAAAAAAAAAAAAAATATTAACACATCTTTCAATATGCGTTCAAAATGCATTCGGTTTTTTACAATTTAGCAGTTTCTTAAAAAAATCTGGCAACATTGTCGGTATCTATTAAATTTGTGTGAAACGTCATTTTAAGCGAAGCATTCAGTTATGCGTCGCCAAGGTAAAGGGTGCCCTTAAAAAGTATGCACAGACTTAATTAAGCGAGTTTCCGGATGTAAGCATATTGAAGAACATTTTTAAGTCTAAGGTGGAGTTTTAGATTTTTATTTTTTTTTTTTTATAATGTCAATGCGTTTATTTGTTTATTTTGTATAGTACGAAAAAAAATTAACAAGTAAGGAAACTAAAGTCGGTCCAGCCTGACTATGAAATTCTCTAAACCTACTTAAATATTTTCATATAAATTAAGTCATTTGAAAATAATTTGAGTTATTCGAACTTGCACGTGTGGTTGGGGAGGGGGGTGGGTTATGAAATAGAATTAAACTTTCGAAAAAAATATAGCATGTTTAGGAAATTAATACTAACGTACACAAATCATTTTGAAATGGTTCTATGACAACATAGCCTTAAAAAACGAGGGATTCTCTGTGAAGCTAAACTCATGTTAAAGATGTTAAGAATGTTATGTTAAAGATTCGAATGAATCACTTTATCTCTTAATTTATTGAATCCCATATCAAAATTAAAAGGGTGAAGAAATGTCTTGTGTAATTAAATAAGCATTTGTGTAATTTCTTAGAGAAGCTTTGAATTCTTACATTTATGCTTTATTGTTTTGCTTATTACAATTACTGAAAAGACTAAAGAACAATCCGAATATTTATGCTTATACATGTTAATCCATCCAACTGAATGTGCTTGTACGCGATTTGGTTCAATCTTTCGTCTGGCAACTACCTCGAATATTGCTTGGTTTTTTTGTTGTTATTGCTGCAATTATTTACGGGAAGCAATCTTATTAAAGACCGTGATAGATGCGTTTGAATCAGCCAGGCGTAAGGCCGACATGAACTCACTAAACTTAACAAAGTTGTTGTTGTCTATTAACTGGGTCAACATGAAACCTCAAACCAACTGTGAGCTTGAAACACAACGTGACTTAATGAGAACTGCTCAGCTATTTTCATGCTTAATGCTTGGAATGCCTTCTGGACAAGGAGTTTGAGAATACATAACTAAATCATAACTATTCACTTATTCATCGACATTAAGTTCTATCTTTCTCTTTCTGCTAAACGCTGTGGTGATGGAAAAGATTGAATTTCAATCAAATCTATGGGTTGAATGTTTGGGAAGATTCATTAATGAGATTGTGGCTTTTCAAAATTCAGTGGTGGCAGCTTCCGATCGAACATGTTTAAAAATTACAGATATGAGTGCTTCGAGGAGGAGAACATTAGTAGTTATTATTCATATATAGTATTTAATATCGTCCACCTTCCGGCATTCATTACTTAATATATTTGAAGGCTCCAGTTAATAAGCGCCACACCCGTCATCACCTGCGATGATCTGCTCATCACTGCCCTGGTATGAGGTTAACATTTTAGTTATTCATTTGATTCTGCGAAAGTTTGCGTGCTGCGTTTAGATTTGTGATCACATGAAACGAAAAATTTGTGGTTTTCAGCTTGGTATGCGGCGCGCTTCAGTTCCCTGCAGGCCACTGAAGTTACTGTCTTATTTTAATATAATTTTGCGGTCAATCAAAGTGTTCAGCAAGAGTGAACCAAACCATTATTCAGAATAGTGACCAAACCCATTAAATAATCGTAACTGTCAGGTCAGCACGGATAGCTTTGAAATATATGTAGTTACATCGCAACGATTGTACCTACAAAAAATAACTTGTTTGATAAGCATCGTTATCTTTTTGAAAATTATCGTTATTCTTGATCAGCATCACCTCCTGATCGAATTAGTCATGTCTTTCTATCTGTCAAAACGATTACAAATGTAATTTTTAGTTACAGTAATGTTATTCGATTTTAAGCTTTTAATTAATAAATATATATTCCGCAAAATGCATCTAGCAACATAGTTTTCACGGCAATTTAATTGAACCGACCATTTATTTTGTCGTGAATAGTGACAATTGCAATTTCATTTAAGAAAAAAGTGCAAAGAAAAGAACAATGTTACTAATTAAAATGATATTTTGGACTATTTCTAAATTTTTACAATTAATAATTGCAGTCGTTGGAAATTGTAAATACGGATGCACCTTTCCGCGGTGTTGACGCGCGTAAAACTTTGCAGCTTGCAGACTGCCATAAACTAATGACTTGTTCTACTCCACAACAAAGGACATGCATACTTGTATAAATATTTATTTTGTATTTATAAAATCACAATTATGAAAATTAAAGAACTTACATGATTTTCTGCTTTTCCTCTAATAAATTGTGGCTTTACATCTTGTCGAAATTTGTAAGCTGATCATTAGCTATTCATTCGCAATAAAATATCTGTCAAAATTTTCACGCAACAAATAAATGGCTGTTGCTAGTGAAATTTCACGCAATCGAGCATAGTACTAGGCTTTAAGTCAAAAATATAAGTTAAAATTTGACTTTTATTTTTTCAGTCAATAGGTC
Organism: Tetanocera ferruginea; assembly: GCA_958299015.1. Taxonomy (NCBI): domain Eukaryota; kingdom Metazoa; phylum Arthropoda; class Insecta; order Diptera; family Sciomyzidae; genus Tetanocera; species Tetanocera ferruginea. Next base: position 166,462,397 of record OY282641.1, read on the forward strand.
TGTTCCCGTACTTTTTGGACTAAAAATGGTAAAACTGTCAAAAGTCTGAGAATAAGAAAAAATCTTTCGAAAATAGAGAAAAACACAAAAAAGTACGGGAACGCTTCTCAGACTAAAATTGGAAAAACTGTCAAATAAGATAGTTTGTCCAGCATTGCCTTGATGTGAAGCATCGGTATTGCAGACGAAATGCCTAAGATTTTTAAAAATATTGAAATTAATTCTCAAGTTAAGAATTTATATTAGTTTTTACACATTTTCCCATGTTTCAGGTTCCATTTTATTAGTTTCAAATCAGTTTTGATGTATCGCAATTTCTTTGCTAACTTGTAAACAGCTGATTTTAAGCTGTTTGACACTTTTACCATTTTTACCCGAAGAAATTTCTCGGACTAAAACTTGCAACTTTTGACAAGGAGGGGAAATGTTTCACTCTCTCGATTGCACTCTCTTTTACCATTTTTCGTGTACGGGAACGCTTCTCGGACTAAACTGGTAAAAACTGGTAAATTGGACTAAAACTTTAGAGTACGGGAACAAACTTAATATTAAAAGTAAAAATATGACTTTTTTTCCGGTGAGAAAAATAACATTTAAAATTTGAGTTTCATTTTTGCTTTTAAATATTAAGATTCTAAATTTGACAGTTGTTTTGAAGCCTGATTTTATTACCCGTTCTTATTTTTTACAAAAGTCAAATAAAAAAAAAACTTTTAAGATAATTATTCCTTATAATATGTGATTCCAAAAACTTTTACGATTTGATGACTTCTAAAATAAATTCATATCAAATTGTTTTCCTGCAAAGAAAAGACAAGCCTTTTATAAAGTTTTCAATCAGGGGTTGTATGGGAGGTGAATTTGAAATTTAAAAATTTGATTTGTAAAAAAAAGTCAATTTTGAACTTTAAAAAGTTTTATTTTAAAATGATAAATAAATGGAATCATTTTAAATCTTCACGTTGAATTTGAGGTTCAGAAACTGTATATATAACAGTTAAAAAGTTTAGAGTAATTTTTACACCAATTCACAATGGGCTCGCTAAACACTTTTTCTGGCCAAAATTCTGAAAACCTCTAGAAGGGGGGTTTTGGTGTCGCTGATAATGAATTTGATGTCAAAAATTAAAAATTAAAAATGGAGTATCCAATATGGCGGCCAAAAAGTTTGCGCACTTTTTTTGTCAAATACTTTGAAAATGTATCATGAATGTTTTCATCTCAATTTTTTCCAGCAAATAATTGGTAACACAAGACTGTTTTTGATCTTTAAAATGCTCTTTTCGCTAAACTCTGAAAAACATCTAAAATTTTGAATTAGAAGTTGTCTGTAAGAAAATGGTTTTTCTTAAAAATCGCAACACAAAACATAATAAAACAGATTCATTAGATCACAAATTATTCTTTTATTTAAGTTTTAGGCTTGGCCAAACTTGGGCAAAATTTTGCAAGCCAGCACAAACTTTAGAAATAAAGAAAAACTATTTTTTTATAGGTTACATAACACAACTGATTATTTCACTGCTCCAGATCTTATTTTAAAAAGTTTAGAATGTAAAAATGAAAGTACCTAACGTCACCCTTATTTTGCACATATTAGTTTTTTTAAACTTTGTTTATTTTTAGCAAGAATTATATTTCAATAGCTTCGAAATCAGAAAGCACAACTTTGTTGATTTACTGTTTAACTGTAAATGAGTATTTACAAGAAAAATAAATCATTTTTATTTGCTTTGAAATATTTTCTCTTAAATTACTACAATAAAGCAACAAAAACAGAATGTGAAAAATATAGGTTTTGGCCAGCAAAAGTGGTCTGTGAAACCATTGTGCAATTGTTGGATAATGTATTTTTAATCTCTTTTTTATTAGAATTTACACGGTCAAAAATAAATAAATAAATTTTAACAAAAACTGTATTATGACATATATGACCCTTCCAGAATTGCAAAAGAAAATAATTCCTACCAAATATTAAAACACATATTTTAATTAATAGAATTGAGTTCTATTCCAATAAGAGTTAGTTTTAATACAGCAAGAATATATTTGTTTTATACTTTAATAGAATAGGAATAGAATTGTATTCTTATTGAATTAAAAGAAATACAAATTATCTTGTATTTTTATTGAAAATTTTTATTATTATTGAAAATTGTATTCTTATTGAATTAAAAGATATACAAATTATATTTAAATTATAATATTTTAATACAACTAGGAATACAATTCAATACCTTTATATTAAAAATAATAATTGTCATATTAAAAGTAAAATCAAATCAAATACAGTTATATTAAAATGTTTATTAAATTGAATTGCAAACAGTCGTGCATGGGCAAAACTGATTTGACAATCAATCAGCTGTTACATTTTATCAAAATTCCTGTTCAGCAATGTACAAGTTAAAGGTCAGGTTCAACGAGATCAACTGTTGTGGTAGTGAAAAAGTGTGCTCACAATTGATGGTAAAAATATTTAGTGCGGCATAAATTTGCAAAGCTATATGCCCGAAACTGGGAATAGCCCTAGTGTATTTATTTTTATACTAATTGTATTACAGGATATTTCTTATTAATTCTATAATATCAATTTTAATACAAAATTTACTAAGAAATGTGCTATCCAACGCTTGGAATAAAAATTAGTCCAAACATTTTTGACCGTATACTCCCAATTACTATTTTCCACAGTATGTCCAATTGAGGCACGTTTAATAATGCCTTTTGGCGTGCTCAAACGCACGAAAATGGTTTATTAGCACAGAAATGATAAAACAATCGAACTGCTTACTATTCACTTGGAAGCTACGAAAATAATTATGGTTTTTTATTGTTTGCAATTCGAACAGCTATTTTTAAGATCTAGCTGTTGCTAAGCGCGAAATCTTGGTTTTGGAAACCTTTCATCATTTTTAGGCCAAGCAAAAACCGTATGATTAAGTACGGCCTGGTTTCTGCCTTAATAAATTAGTATCGCGCTTCCGTTTACCGTTTCATCGCTTCCGTTTTATTGGATAAAAAATCACTTCATCACAACGACGCTTAAAGCCACTTTTTTTTTACAAAACTTTTAAAAGATATCGACACACGGTTTTTTTATCAAATAGAAAAAATATCAAAATTCATTTTTAAATAATTATTATTGCTGACTCGATGTTGTTGGATTTTTATGTCAAGCCAAAGTAGACCAACAAAAAAAGTACTCCGGCTGGTTGCAATAATAAAATTTTTGTGATTCATTTGAAAAAAGAAAATAGAAAACCAAACGGAAATAGGTTGAGAATTAATGCCGTTATCGTCGGTAATAGAATAAAGAGGGTCTTTCAACAAATAACAGAACTATAAAATCTAAAAGTCAAAATTTACAAAAACTGTTGTTTTTTAAGGTTTCAAATAAATGCTACTCCGTTGCTACCTTCATTATTCTAGTAACGACGAGAATATCTGCTGTTCAATTTATATGGTGCAAAAATTATTCGATTTTTTACACTTTTGTGTGTAAAAAGAAAACAATTTATTAGTTTAGTATTAGTGAGATTAGTATCAACTCACCAAGAGAAAACAATTTATTAGAATTGGTTGACATTTTCACAATAGGTATGTTCCTTGGGCAAAAAAATAAAAATTTCACAAAAACATTTTTTCAAAGGTAAAAGGTGACCTTAAGAATTTTTACTTCAAAAATGCCATCGTAGGTTAGGAAATTGAATTAACTATACATTAAGGGTATTCATGCAAAGAGGCAAGGATATAATTTGGGCAATTAGTTATTTTTATAAGGCAGGTTGCATGAGCATCCCTTAAAAGTCGATTGAACATTTGCATCATATATCAGCTATTTGCAAGTTCAGTGTTTGCTTTTTGTAAATGAAGTATATAAATATTTTTTAATTCCTTCAATTCACAAAATTTCCATTCTTACCTCTTCCATTTTATTTAAATAGATTTAGAATTTTGACTATATCTTCTCCTGCTTCTAATTTGTCTTTTGCTTTTATAAAATAAATCAGCTGATTGATGTTATAAGTTTACCTGCGCGTTTGCTCAGCTAAATCGTTGCGCAAAGATATCAGGTTTGTGCAAAAGCTTCTTCATACAAACTTTGACAGTTCATTTATAAGGAGAATAAACTTATACGGCTTAAACCGTTTATAAGGGTTTTGCCCAGTTGCATGAATACCCATATTATACATTTTGTATACACTATACATTTGCCAGAGGATGACCAATCAAAATAATAGTTAAAAATAATATGAACTAAGAAGCAACTTCACATTATTACAATTAAACCCATACAGCTTGCGAATTAAGCCATAGGACATGCCTACATAAATAAATAATGTAAACAACAAAAACAAATAAATGTGCGACTGAGTTCAAAGAGACAGTGTGTCAAATATTAAAACAACAAATCATATAAGAATTACTTATATATTATATATATATCATATGGTTCTTTATTTAAAAAAATATTTTGTTTTTCCACAAACTTGAAAAGTTTTTGACAAATTTGTATCTCTGGTTTACCCTTTAGCTAGCTTGCACAGTTAATATTTGATATTTTATTAAAAAAGTTATGCCATCATTCACTCAGGCTAACCTACTCATTCAGTCATTGAGGCATTAATTGCAAATCATGGATTCCGTTCGGCAGCTAGTTAACCACAAAATGTTACAATTTTTTTAAAAATAACTCTCACTTTCAATGAAGAAACAAAAGCGCGATATATACGCCGATATTCAGACAACTGGATTGCTAAACACTGCTGCCGCTGTTGTTGCTTGTCCACTGGAAAGTCGTCTGCGGTCGAAACTGCTGCCATGTGACAACACAGCTATGATTATCATCCATGCGACGAGCACTCGTACGTTTCTTACTCCGTAGTGTTGCAGTTTGTTGTTTTTATTTAACTGATTTTGCTGTTTTCTAGACATGTAATTTACAATTTCAATTTACAAACATAAAAACAAAAACTATCTTTTCTCTTACATGATCTCGCTTTGCTCCGCAGTGATAATGATGGCTATCATTGAGCGCATTTTCTGTTTGTATCTGTATCTTATTTGTAACAATTTTAGTCCGTATCTGCATCTGTAAGCAAGCGTAATAATACCTCGGCTTAAGGTCTAAATGCGGAACGCGTTCAAACTGTCAGCAAGTTGATCGTGCACGTCGTCGCATGACGTTAACAGTTGGAAAACGTTCAACGACATAAGCAAATGTTTAAAATCATTCGCATTATCAAAATAATTTATTTAAATCTAGGCCATTAAACTCAGGAAAACATTGTTTAAAGAGCTCTGGGTTACACTAGACAGGAACCAAATTTCCAGGTCTTAAATTTAAATATAAATTCATTATAAACATACTTAAGTACTTCACCTCCGAATAAATAAAATTGCTACATTTCCTGCACGTCAGAGCCATAACCGAAGCTGATTCTTAGACAATTTTGTAATTAATATTATTGTCTCCACTTTTGCTTATTTTCTTTATAAATACTAAAATTGCCCACAACTGCTCCTAAAATGAAACCTGTTCGCTGTGATCAAGCATTTCATAACAACTGATCAACAACATATTCCCCACTAATTGTTATTGTTACTTTGAATTTTAAATCTTTTTGATTATTTACTCAATTGTTGTCATCCAACTAGTCAGCATCATCCATCTTGTCGACCTTGAGCAAGTACCAAGTACCATGATGTATTGAGATCCAAACGAGAAATAAGTTTATAAGCATCAAATTCGTCCACACCCAAAATAAAAACAAAAATACACTTACACTGACTCTTATCGAATGCCTTCGACAAAAAAGCGAACATGAGCATCATGCTACCGTCCCACACGCAACATCAATAGAGCGAGAAGCTATTCGATATCTGTAATTAGATCGCTATTAGGAAGTAAAACTCAGTTTTGACGTTTAACGTTTGAATGTGGTTTCCATCCCAGCTTGATTAATGTTCAAAATTAATTATTTGTACTTTCAAAAATCATAAAATCATCAATGATGCCTCCGACCATCAGCCTTCTTTAATGGACGGATGAAACAGCCTCACCCAATTCACTCATAAAGAAATTTAATTAAAGTCTTAAAGTCTGTATTAATTAAAAGTGCTCTCTGAGCTCAGTTAACAGTATTTCTGCTAAAGCGTTCAACTTAAATATCTGCAAGGTGCAACAGTTTGCAAAAAAAATTGTATGTGTATATCATTTTTACCTGCAAACCAATGGCAATTTGAGCATACATTTCTAAGCCATATTAGGATACTATTAAGTGTTAGCTTCGGGTACCACTTAGAACTGGAACAACGACAATACTTCAGCACTCTTGAATGTCAGTACGTAGTGCCCTCGAGCTTTCAACATCTTGGAGCTGATAATAATATAAGAAATAGTAAAAAAATAAATCCTTAACAAATCCACGTTTATTGTTAACAACTTATATTGCTACAAACAGATCCAGAGAGAGATCAAAAGAAAGCAGTACATAGTAACATCAATACAAATGGAAATTATTTAACTTCAGTGGCTCAGTGTCAAATCCTAAGATCGAATGCTTTACAAAATAAATGGTAAATTCTGAGAATTTCAGAGCACCTAACTGTTGAGGTAGCGATATTTAGTGAGCGATGTTTCGCTGAATGCACTGCTCCGTGAAACGTCAGAATAGCTAGCAAGTTATGAAATCTAAGGCAGTGGGCCAAAATTGGCGATTTTAGCCGTAATTTTGATCTACGGCCCCAATATTGCAAAATGTTCTTTTAGATTCACCTAAGATCAATGGTGAAGGGAAAATATTCGATCTCGATTGTTTAAGAAGGTATAAATCAAGAAAGTTAAAAAATTCAGAACTTTCATTCAAATTTAAAATTTATCTCCTGAACCAATCGAGACCAACAATTTTTTTACACAATTGGAATAAGGAGGATGATACATAATAAAAAATATAAAAAAAAAAATTGTAAGGTATATCTTTTCTTGCCCAAAATTAAAATACCTCCACGGTATTTTAATTATACTTTTTATTATTTATTTAAAGAAATGTTCTGGGTAATTCCGTTTTGGTTTATCTGCAGTTGAGCTTATTAGCATTTCAAAGTAAGTGGATTGCATAAGCCACAGAGACTACTGATGAGTCGGCATAGCGTCCGACGAAACCATGGTCTAGTCTGCTCGGGTTGTTCAGCTAAGAACATTGTTGTTGTAGCAACCTGTTTGGCTTCAATAAATTATTTGGCATCAAGCTCTAAAAATAATTCTTAAAATATATGTTTTTTAAGAATTATAAACTAATGTAAAGTGGGCGTGTTAGTGAATGGATGACCCCACTTTTCTAAAACGATTAAGTTTTTACATAAAATACATGCATAAATACCTAATTTTATTTAAGTATTAGCTTTTTCATAGATTTTTCAATTTTGAGGTTGTATGGGAGGTGGGCATTTGTATGGGAAATATGGTGCATAACGTACATTTTTCTAATACGCCTTAGTTTTGACATACACTGATTTACGCTGATCATAAATATAAACAATCTTCTATACCTTCCACGCCTATTTATGGGCGTTACCTGCATCGATAAAGTATGGAACATTTGTTTTTGTTCGATAAAACGGCGACCGCTTACTCATAAGTTTTACTGAGCGCTTCTAAAATTGTGCCATTCAGCTAATTTCTACTCAACAGTTTGCAAGTTTTGAGTTCGCTGAATGTTGCCATTGCCAAATCAATCACTTTTTGTTCTAACGGGAGTAAAAACAGAGACGCCTTTGCGCCTCCTGAAGCTTGAGCTAGAAACTAGCCAACGTTTTATCTATCGACGACTCTTACCTGACCATTAAGTTTCTTCATAACTAGTTTGCAATCATACGACTCGCAAAGAAAGACAACAATTTGAGCTTTATTTAAATCCAGTGTACTTTCTATCAGAGAGCCAAACTAGCCAATCAACAAGTAGTGACAACAGCGGTCACCACCATCAACATCGTTTGCTAAAGAAATTAAGTGAAATGTTTGGCGCTGCAAGAGCGCAATATACTTAAACCTACATGCGGAGCATCTTTAGCTGTGTTACGCTTAAATGAGATTTGGATTGCAAAAAATTTAATTGCTCTATGCCAGGCCCAGCCACTTGGCTTCAGTCAGATACTTTTTCCTACCTCGAAATCATCAACATATATAGTCGTACTTTCCAAATTGGCCGAATTCAAGTTTTCCCTCGTAAAAATGCGCTACGTTCTATTTTGGAAATACTATAACAACTCCTAAAGCCATTCCACATGAAAATAAATTGTGCTATTATAAAGGATTACTTGACTTACACAATGCCGAATCTTTCGTTATTTTTCTTTAAATGTAAATTATTAAGGATAAAAAAAAAAAAATTAAATAGTTGAAAACACCTGTTTGGCTTAATAATTTACTTACTCATTCAGGTGTTGTGTGCGGATATTATCTATTGCAATAGTTTGAGAAAACATTCGAGCACTAGTCGGGGGCTATAAAAAAAATGAAAACTACTGAAGCGAACTGGACTGAACAGGAGAAGATGATCATGGAAGAAAATATTTTTTAGCGAGACTATAATTGAAGTGAATGACAAAACTGGATTAACTACTTTATGTTGCTACACTTTTGATTTCAATTGCTGTGGAAAAGCTAAAAAAAGTGTAGCACCATAAACAACAGCAGCAAGATGAAGTCAATGGACATGGCGACGGCGACGGTGACAACAACAAAATCGCAAGAAAGCTGTAATGCTTTAAAATTGCAGTGATGAATGAAAGGGGAAGAAATGGATCAAATAAAAAAAATGAATAACTCTAGTTTTGCTCTTATTTTTCAATGAAAAATACTTTTCCTTTCGCTTTGATGAAATCAAAGTCATTCGAAAAGTAAGCAAAACATATTGTCCCATAATCGCAAAATTAACTTAACGCCAAAAACAAAATTTTACGGGAGAAGCTTTTTCCTAATTTACGTTAACTAATTGTTTTCTGTAATGGATATAATTAATAATGGTTAATTTTCGAAATAAGATTGTTTTTAGTGATAATCTTAAGTGAAAAAGGCTTCAATTGTTTGCAAATGAATTTGTTTTGATTCGAAATAATAAGTACACATCGGACTTAGCAGTTCTAAGTTGATGAAGCTACATCCAAGTCAAATTCATACACATGTATTCTTTATTGAGGCCATGGAAACAATATAAGGTCTAATGGCTATGTTCCTTATAATTTTTTTCAAGGTCATTAGGCAACTTTTTGGCGAATACTTTAGGGTATACCTACAGCTTTTAATACTCTTCGTTCAAAGATAATATATATACTAAAATATCAGGTATATCCTGCGCTGAATGAATATCTAATTTTGGATTTTGTCACTATTATACTAAAGTCACAAAATAGTAAAATATAAGAAGAAAAATGCATGTTTTTATATAAGAAAATCAATCATCAGCTGCTTATGTGCCTGCTGCTTTCTTTGTTTTTCTTTCGTTGTTTATGCTTGTATGCTTTGGTTTTGCACGAACTGATTGGTTCGCTTTGGCAGCATTGTAAGCATAAGTTCGCATTGGGTTTATGTATGCACTACTGTTCTAGTATACTATTTTGAAGCCAGAGGTCATGAACCTCTTTTCAACTCAGTCAATGAACTCAATCTGTCAAATTTAACGAAATGGGACTGTGATCCGGTTAGATTTAACTCTTATGAGAAAACGAGTTGGATAATATTTCTTTTTATGCTTTTACCCAATAGATGGCGTAAAATTTTAATTTTTGTTTTTAATGCAAATTAATTTGGATTCCACATCCCACTAGCACTAGCGAGTGTAGTTTGCAAACTATGCATCGAACAGAAAGTGTAGCTAGCAAACTAAATATCAGACAGAGACGAGAGGAAAGGACATGCGCTCAGCGTGAAATATAGTAACCATACGAATTTTTAAAAATCGGGGTCTAATTTTAATTTGAAATTAGTAGTTAAACTGACAGTAGCTTGCAAACTATATATCGGGCACAGACGAAAGTGGCACCAATGGAAAGTGCATTTGCTTCGCCTTCTTTTCAACTAAGTCAATTAACTCAACCTGTCAAACTTAACAAAATGATCGAAAAAATTTGAAATTTTGCTTGTTTCTTTTAATCATACTTACTATTTAACTTTTTCTTTGTTTTGGCCTCGATAAGTAGTCCATAATTGAGTGTTATTCATTTATTTGTTAATTTTTGGAAGATCAATAAAAATACGTGCAAAATGAACAAAACAATCGGACCAAAGAGACAAAGTGGAAGAGGTTACAACATTCTACGTCTACACTTACGATACTATCGAAACTGTTTCTTTTTTATTTTGTTTTTATTTTAGAGTCTTGAATAGCTCTTTCTACAATTGATTTTAAATTTACACAGTTCACAAAATTTGACTTTATTCGATTATTCGACTTAATTAATTGATTAATTGATCCTAAGAAGCTAGGTCAAAGTTCTTCCAAATCCTAAATAGCTTATTCATATTTTTTTCGAAATTTTATTATTAATCATTAAAAGCAGATAATTGGCATTTTTTTGACACTAAGTATACAATTTGTTTAAAAATACTGTCTGACGTAACTTCATTCTTTCCAATTTACCGGTAGACGTTAAAATTAATCAGATGCGCCGCCTAGCATAAGGCTCAGTGAGAGCAGGCTCAGTGAGAGCAGGCTCAGTGAGAGCAGGCTCAGTGAGAGCAGGCTCATTTACGAATTGGCCATTTTATCCCTTGAAAGGACTTTGACCGAAGTTCAAAGAATAGCATTCTTTATGAATAGCATTCATTTGAATAGCAAAATGAATGCATTATTCAGAATAACGACAAATGAATAATAGCAATGAATAATTAATCAATTTTTAAAAATTGATTGTGAATTCAAAATTTTATTCATGGATCAATTTTGCATTCATTGAATGTATTCTTATTTCGTTATTCACTGATTCAAAATTTTGTAGAAGCACTCAAATTGAATGCATTCTTTTACAGCTCTGGTAATGGGTCACAACAAATAGATAGGGAAAAGAATTTATATAAAAGACCATATAATGTTAAGTTTACGTCGGAAGTGTTCAGTAATATAATATTTTTTTTTAATTTTTGGTACTTTGATTTCAAGTTAATAATTCCAAAAATATTATTTTGACTTGATATATCACACATTATTTTTCCATTTGGTAGGATGGTAGACTAGATCGAATTTAGCCAGGTTTTTTTTATGAAAAGCGACTCGTGTTCATTTTGTATTTTTAGAGCAATTTAAAGAGAAATTTTATTTTAACCGCGAGGACATAAACTGCTACAATCATTTAATGTGCAAAGGTCCTATCAGCAGTAGAGTTGCCGATACTTTCTCTCGTCCTTGAATTTGAACACCTGGTCGATTTCGACCTCGACTATATTGCAGCACAATGGAATTTGTTAAGACAGCTCCTTGAATCCATCTGTTTTTTTGGACCTGGAAACATTTTGATCAAAGGACAATTCTGTTAAAAAGGATTTTATTCGATATAGTCTTACCGAGGTTTGGAATTTAATTTTCAACATTATTTCACTTCCACATTGCTCTGACGCGTCTGAACGTAATTTTCATCGCTTTCCTTAATCAAATGCTTTCCTTAATACAAACAAAGTTGCAAATAAACTCATACACTCAGTATTATTCTGTGAGAGGAAAAAAAAACAAAATAACAAAAATCATTATTTTTGGTCAGCAAGAAATGATTTAGAGATTTTTTTTTTTTAATAATATCAGAATCAGAAACGGTTGTGTGACTGTTTGATTTGTTTTTAACTGACAAATATTGATTTTTAAATTATTTATGCTTATCTTACGAAAATGTGTGCATTTTATCAATTTATATTTATACTAGTATAGAAGCACATCATACACCGGTCGTATTCAAAATAATTAAATAGCATACGATATGACACTTTTCATTTATCTCAAATGTTGTTTTGTTCCAGTCGTCATAAATGTGTTCTTAGTACACATGGGTAACGCAGCGGTGCATTGCGTTATTGAGTTGAAGCATTTAAATGCGTTACTTCGTTGACACACTTCTTTTAAAAAAAGGAACGCAATAGCGCATTAATATAAATGCAACACTCAAAGCAAAGCCAACAGCAAGAAAAACATTGAAAGCAAATGTACAAGTTGTACGGTTCATCGAGCACATTTGGAAAAGACAGAAAGTTGAATCAAACAAAATAAAATATGCTTGTATTATATAGAAAAGAGGTTGCGGGGAAGATGCTGTTAAGCACGAATTCTTGGAGCATGTCTGATTGGATGATGCTTGGCACACATGTGTGAGTTTATTTCAAATTGAACATGTTCAATTTAAAAATTATAAGCAAACTTAAATCCAACTTCAAACTTGTTTTGTCCACCAGAAATGTGTATGTATCTGTTGAAAGCTCGATTTAATGATAAAACAAGTAAAGAAAGTCTAAAGTCGGTCTAGGCCGACTATGAAATACCCTAAACCCACTTTTCAAAAAAAAAAAAAAAAAACTTAATTGTTAATGTGCGTGTCCGTGGGCGGATGAAGTCCATTTTTCCAAACCATCTTTGTCTTGTCATAAAAAACATACGTGCCAAATTTTAGCTCTGTAGGTTAAACACATGCTTATTTATTGCGTTTTCAATTTTTGGGTTGTATGGGAGGTAGGCGTGTCCGTAATCGGATGACGTCCATTTTCCGAAGACATATTTGTAATGGTATGAAACACAAACATATCAAATTTTATTGTTGTAGGCTAATTATGAGCTGAGCTATGCAGTTTTCAATTTTCGCGTTGTATGGGAAGTAGGCGTGTCCGTGGGCGGACGATGTCCATTTTTCAAAACCATCTTTTTTTTGTTATAAAAAACATACGTGCCAAATTTTAGCTCTTTAGGTTAAACAGAGGCTTATTTATTGCGTTTTCAATTTTTGGGTTGTATGGGAGGTGGGCGTGTCCGTGAGCGGATGACGTTCATTTTTCAATGACATCTTTGTGTTGATATAAAACACACACATACCAAATTTTATTGTTGTAGACTTATTATGAGCTGAGTTATGCAGTTTTAAATTTTTGCGTTGTATGTGAGGTAGGCGTGTCCGTGGGCGGATTCCAAAAATATTCAATAGTGCAGATCCTTGGGTACATGTGACCATGTGTACCAAGTTTCATCCAATTATCTCAACTCCTTCTTCTTATCCTGTGTATACGGACAACACACAGACGGACGGACGGACGGACGGACATAGATAGCTCGACTCACGTGGTGACGCTGATCAAGAATATATATACTTTTCTATACCGGACTCGCTTCGTTCTATGCGTTACAAACGTTTGCACAAAGTTAATATACCCTGACCTTTCAGGTTTAGGGTATAAAAACAACCATCTTCTTACTTGCTTGAATTTTGGGTTTTTTAATTTTTGGTGGATGCTGAAATTTGCACTTTATTTAGTTAAATTTTATACTAACTTCTATTTATTATATTCTTATTAATGAATGTAGCCATAACATTACACATTGTAAAAGGATTTTGATGTTTTTTTACTTTATATGTATGAGCTCTTTACCACATGGCTCAACGCACTATGCATTGTTTTACTGTGAGACTTTCTGTGCTGATATGCGTCTTGTTGATACAGATACCATAATATTTTGAACAGCGGCATGACGCAATTGCGTTAACGCATTTCGCTAATACAGTTAACTACGCTTGAGTTAGTGTGTCAGCGCTGCAATTTTTACTGCAGCGAGTCTAGTTCTTAGTGATAAATCTTATATATAAAATGAAATGTTTGTCCTCCTGTCTGTCTGTCTGTCTGTCTGTCTGTCTGTCTGTCTGTCTGTCTGTCTGTCTGTCTCTCTGTCTGTCTGTATGTCTGTCTGTTCCGTATAGGGTCGCGCACCGCTTATCCGATTGAGCTGAAATTTGGACAGCAAGTACCTTTCATAAGGAGAAAGAACATAGGGGGTGTAAAAAAGTTGGCGCAAGTCTGTGGGCGTGGCACTCTATAAAAACTTATAAACGCCTGGACCGATTTCAATGAAATTTGGCATGAAGGTTCAACTGCTCCCAAAATAAAATATAGGCTATAAAAAATTCCAAAGACTTCCGCAAGATGGCACTTTAAGTAGTGCGTTTTTAAGACTCAATAACTCCTAAACTCCTGGACCGATTTCAATGAAATTTGGTATGAAGGTTCAACTGCACTCAAGATAAAGCATAGGTAAAAAAATGGGCGGAAGTATGTGGGCATGGCACTATATAATAACTCCTAAACACCTGAACCGATTTCCATGAAATTTGGCATGAACGTTCAACTGCGCCCAGGATAAAACATAGGCTATACAAAATTCCAAAGACTTCCTCAAGAGGGCGCTTTAAGTAGGCGCTTAAAGACATAATAACTCCTAAGCACCTGTACCGATTTTAATGAAATTTGGTTTGAACGTTCAACTCCACCCAAGATAAAACAAAAAAATATAAAAAATTCCAAAAACTTTCGCAAGGGGGCACTTTAAGTAGTGCATTTTTAATACTCAAGAGCTCCTAAACACCTGCACCGATTTCAATGAAATATTGTATGAAGGTTCAACTGCAACCAATATACAGCATAGGAAAAAGTGGGCGGAAGTATGTGAGCGTGGCACTCTATAATAACTCCTAAACACCTGGACCGATTTCAATGAAATTTGGAACGAAGGTTCGGCTGCGCCCAACCTAACATAGGCTATTAAAAATTCCAAAGACTTTCGCAAGAGGGCGCTTTAAGTAGTGTTTTGTTAAGACTCAATTACTCCTAAATGACTTGACCGATTTTACTAAAATTTGATACATGAAATAACCTGACCCTGCAACAGAATTGAGGCTATTTAAATTTCAGAAAACTTCCATGAGAGAGCGCTTTATTCAACCAACTACGTCTGGCTTATTCACGTCAAAACGGATGAACCGATTTTGATGAAACTTGGTAAGCATTTGTATCTGTTACTGAAAAAGATCCTATGCTTTTAAAAACTCTTTCGACAAAAATCAAGGAATGCGCCGAAGGCAAACTAAGTCAAGAACCAAAGACTAATGAGTAAAAAAAAGTTTAACGAATATGAGCAGAAGCTATGTAAAGAACAAAAATCAACCGAACAGTATCGACTTAAACCGAAGTTAAAACCGAACGAAGACAATCCAAAATCGAATCGATGCCAAAAGGACTTTTTAAAGTTGGAATTTTTTTTTGAGATAAAAATGCATACACTGAGAAAAAAAACGTACTTTAAAATTAAACAAAAAATTTTAAAATAGAAATTTAACGCCTTTACGTTTCTACAAAACAAAATTTAAAACAAGTGTGTTTAATTTTCACCTACCTATAAACTCCTTTCTTTTTTTTATTTTCTCTTATTATTTCTTTGAAAAACCAAGCAAAAATTTGAATACTATAGAAATATTCAATAGAAATATAGAATAGAAAAACTAATTAATTAAATATTGATATATTTCAAATGCAAACTTCTTGAATGGAGTTAAAATTTGGTATTCAGAGGGTCCCGCGGGTATCTGGTTGTGAATCTGGTGCTAAATACTAGGAAAAGCTAAAAAAATGGCATCGAAAAAAATGTGCTTTAAAACATGTGTTTTAAATTTTAACATTTGTGTTTTAAATTTGTTTTTCATAACAAAAACATTGTTTTAAAAACAAAAACTTTTGTTTTGAATTGAACTTTTAAAACAGTTGTGTTTAATTTTAATGAATTTGTTTCAAGCTCTATTTCAAAAACAAATTCGTTAGATATGAACACAATTTCATTTAATTTTAACACATTTTTCCCTCAGTGTAGTAATTTTTTTGAGATAAAAATGCATATTATATGCATGCTAAGAAAAACTTTAAACGCATTTTTTACGAAATGGCTTTTTTCAAACTGGGTGACCTCAGAAATCAGACGTCAGATCGAGACGTTGAAGATATAATTTTTTTGTTATCGTATCCGTATTCCTCAGAAACCAGACGTCAGATCGAGACGTTGAAGATATAATTTTTTTGTTATCGTATCCGGCAGGTACAGTTTTATGGAAATTTGGCGTATTTCGACGGAAGGAGGGGCAAAACCCCAAAAAACTATAATTTTAAATTATTTGAAAAATTTAATTGATAATATAAAAAAGTTAAAATGGGAGCAGTTTTAAAAATCGCCCTTTTTCTGTGTTCGAGACACAACCCCGAGTAACAGCGGGTAACATCCGCTAGTATCAAATAAATTTTTGTGTGCATACTTTAAGGCCAACAATTTGTTCGTATAAACAGCACTGTAACACTGTAACAGATTCTGGCGCCAGTGTTAATACACATTTGTGACCGTTTTATTGCATTTTCCATCATTTTCCGAAAGATTTCCAGTGATAACTGTTCGTATTCTTGTCGAATATTCTCCTTAATGGTTGCGATTGTCTGAGGCTTGTTGGCATAAGCCCGTGACATCAAGTATCTGAATAGAAAGAAGTCTGGGATGGTAAAATTGGGCGGTCTTACTTGCCATGCCAAATCACCAAAACGGGAGATTACGCGATCAAGAAACGCTTCCTTTACAATATCCATTGTTACCTTTTAGTTATCTTGTATTAAAATTTAAACCTATAACAATAAAATATAAATTTTATTCCCACTTTATTAAATTTAAGTACAGCTTGACTACAAAAATTTCTAGAATTTAGAAAAGTATCAATTCTAATAAAAAAAGATATTAATAATGCATGAGTCCAACAATTGGTTTAAAAATAACTCCAAGGTTTTTAACCGTACACAATAAACATAGCTTTTAGGTTTGTAATATATAATGCTTTATTGTACCGAAGAAAGTTTTCCCATACTATCAAATGTTAAAGTCAAAAAGAGTTTAAAGGTATGTGAAGCCGCAGTAGCATTATGGTAACTAATAGGCAATCACTGTATTATAGTTGCAAGGAATCGAAACACCAATTATCTGCACTTAACGCATGTAATGAATGCTGACCTAGTAGAGACGAGCTTGGGATTTTGTTAGCACTGAGTTTTTTAGACGCTTCAAGACAATCGAAAATAATTGTTTTGTGCAGATGTAAAAACTGCTAATAATTTTAGCGAGTGACAAACAGTCGACTGATGAACTAAATGACACTATATTCATTGAGAAACTTTTAATGAATGAGTATTTTGCTACAACTCTATCAGAGTACAAAGCATTAACGTTCAGCGAACACTATTCAAAACTTTTGGTCACATCACTAACTAACAATAAACATCAGAAACACGCCCTTGGCTTTTCCATAAAATGTTCTATGTGAACTTTAAACGTTTTGTCTGAATGTATTCAGAATGAAATCTTAGCATTCGTTTTCTAAGAAACTAGAACGGAAAACATCTGCACTTGACAAGTTATTGTTGCCTAAAAAAAATTCAACATCAAATGTTGACTAACCAACTGAATGAATTCTCTGACAAGTACATTGTTCTTATTTAGGTTTGCATTTTTCAATGAATACATCTAGATCTCAAGACTTAGAATACTTTATAATGGAACGCATGAGGGCTCTATGAAATAAAACGTCAAGCTTAAAACTAAATAAGTAATGTTGTATTTTTAAAGGAACGGCCATATATCGGCAATAACGTGGCGAATGTTGTCCTCCTAATGGTCAATCGTTTCGGGTTTATCAGCGTAGACTAGCGACTTCATATCGAGCCATAACCCCGAAAAAGATGTAACTATCAAAACTAACATTTTAATGGAGAAGATTTCTTTTAATTTTTTTCAGCTCAAGAAAAAAAAAATACCCTTTATATCTCCCATAATATATTTAAATAGGTCTCAATACTTGTGTAATAAAGACACTTGTCCTTAACAATTTTCTTTATTTGGCATTTTTTTGGCCCTAGAATGGTTTACTCGACGTCAAAATTAAATTCGTTTGAGTTGGTAAAATTAAATTCATTGCATTTTTAAATTTTTTTAATTTATTACTTCTAGTTATCTCTGCTCATAATACAAGGTTTCATAAAAAAATGATAAAAACTGCTAATTAAAATACAATGTTTGCTAAAATTATACGTGATGAGGTTTTATTGCTTATTTACTTTATTTATTGCTTATTTAGAAATCGGATTAGTTTTTTATAATATATTTCGGTATATGTTAGAATTTTCACTGCCGATTATGCAACCACATCATGCATAGTTCACTCCACTTCCCATTAATGCAGAAATGAATCACATTTCGTTCCATACAAATAAAAATACTTGACTACTTGAACTACTTGATGAGAACGCATGAGCTGACATACCACCTCTAAAGCTACTTGCAACACTTGAATCTTGCAGATGTTAATAAAATATTTTTTTTTGCTTTCGCAGTATCAAAGTCATTATTAAGTGTGTGAACTCTGTAGAAACAACAAAACATCTTCATCTCCATTTACGTTTGTATTTATGTCTATGTCTTGATATTCTTCATGGTCTTCGGGGCTAAAATGAAGTAATAAGAAATTAGCATGGGTTAGTACGTGCTCATTTACGAGCTAAGTTGGACATTTTTACTTTTTACACAACCGCTCAGAGTGTATGTAACTTTAATTTCATTGTTGTACGCAATTATTTTGCTAATAGCAGGCTTAAATTTAAGACATTGTCTCGAAATATTACTATCTAGTTAGGTAATTAAGGGAGGTCTGAGAGTTAATAAAAAGGTAAATTTTTATAAAAATCAAAGTTTAAAAAAAGACGATATATTTATTTTACGAATACAGAAGTACATCGCTCTTGCGAATTATCATACAATTTGCAGAAATTTAGTTTGCAATCATAACCACAGCTTAACGTTCCGAGTTACTGAATGTAATCGAACTGACCTTATCTAACTCTCTTTCGAAACTTATTGTTTTAGATTTTATGAAAATAGATTCAATAATTTCCATACCGATCCAATTTAGCTGTTTTGTTTTATCAATTCAACATTTCTGTGACATCCGTCTGGATTATTATAAATTATTCTGTGTGATCAGTTTATATTGAGGGCATATTTTCATGAAATGGTCTATTCAATTTGAGAGAATGGGAATAAGGTCAGTTTTTTAAGCATGTATTTATGTCACTTTGTAGCAAGAAGCCTTCATTTTGAGAAACAGAAATAAATATTCTTTGTTTGATTGATTCTAGAGCACAGTAAACGTTAACTATGTATACTTTTATGAAACTTAAATTTATTTATGCGTATCTTTTAATTTTTAAATAAAATGCATCCATAAAAAAATTAATTTTTTCGATTTTCGTATTTAGAGACCCTAAATCTACAAGAAAAATATAGTGGAATGCAGTATACAAAAACAGTGGCGCATAGTGTATTCAGTGTTTTCGAATATAAATCTCACGAACAATTTTAAGCTAGCGATATACATATACCAGAATTGTAACTGAAACGAATAATTTTTTTCTCTTAGGATACAATTTCACCTTGGAATTAATGCAATCTTTCGACGCAGTGCACGTCGTTGGAACTCGCAGTATTGTAAATGCAATTGTACTTTTAGACAATACAACAAATTCTTGTTTATGTCTTGTATAATTGAGGCAGGTTAATTTTAATCGAAGAATGAAGAATAAGTTATTGTGGTCTGCGCGATTGTTTGTTCAATATGATAATTTCTGTATTTCGATTCAATAAAACTTCTTATTCGAAACAGAAGGCAAGCTATAAAATCGACAAAATAGTTAATGATACTCGATTTCGTTGCTGAAGTTTTCTTAAAAAAAGCAACTAAATAAATATTGACACAAACTGTAAAAAGTAAACTCTACAAGAGGTTATCAAATAAAAAGCTGTTTTCTTAAAAGAAAATTAACATGTTCAATTTTTCACTCTTGATATTCTTTTCTTCTGTTAAATTAATGAAGAAGGGGAGCACATTCACTCTTTTTTTCATTAGTCTGGAGTAATTTTTAACCGACTTCAAAAAGGAGGAGGTACTCAAGTTGGTTGGTTTCTCTGTTTTTTTTTTTTTTTTGTGAATGTATGTACATCGATTACTCCTAAAGTACTTTCCCGATTGCCGTAATTTTTTGTCAACATATAGAGACTATCAACGCGGAGGTGCCCGTCTATTAAAGTGGGAGGTATTCGACAAAGGGGCGTGTCTATATAAAAAAACACTGTATCTCAGTAAATATTGACACAACGGTAATATAATTCAAAGTACAATTGCAAGGGCAAGCACAAATATTAAAAAATAACGGTCAATTAAGTGGGCGTTAGTCGATAAAGAGGTGTGGCAATATTAGAAAAACTCTGTATCTCGAATAATATTGACACTAGAGTAACAAAAAAAAAACCTACTTCAAAATCACTACAAAGTAGAAAATAATTTTAAATTACTTTTACTATTTATTTCTTGGTCAAATTTGATCATTTATTTATATTCATTATTATATTGGAAATCTTATGATATCAATTATTCTGAATTTTTTTTATTTTTATCATAAATATATTAACTTTTTATGATAATAAAAGCTTCGAAGTCGGCGCTAATATAATCAGATTTTTTGTGCAGCTGCTACACACATATAGCATTTTATTTAAAATTTAAGAAAAATTAAGATTACAAATTAATACAGCGGCACCTAAGCAGGATATTCACAAATAAAAAAGTCTTAAATAGAGTAGGGATGGCAAAACTATCATGATTTTATGTCATTGATTAGCGCTGACTAGAAGCTTTTATTGTCATAAAAATTTAATATATTTATGATAAAAATAAAAAAAATTCATAATAATGAATATAAATAAATGATCAAATTTGACCAAGAAATAAATAGTAGAAGTAATTTAAAATTATTTTCTACTTTGTAGTGATTTTGAAGAAGATTTTTTTTTTTGTTAAAAAGTTTTTATCTTGAACCTTTATGTGGAATGAATTTTATTTTTAATTAATTATTGTGTCCAGTCCACATAAACACTTTTCTTGAATAAGTATGAGTTACCTTTTTATGAAACTGTTTCCATTAGGTAATACTTATTATGGTACGAAAAAAGGTAAGGAAACAGTATGGAAGTATTACATACAAATTTCATCTACAGGGTCATCTACATATTTCTAATTTTGAAATTTTATCGTTCTAAAATTTGAAAATTCTGTGAAAAAAAAACAAGCAGTTCTAAAAATAACTGACATTGTACATAGCGACATTTCCTAAGTTGACTAACATGGAGTATTAAATAAAAAAACTTTCCACATCTGTAAAATGACAAAAATTTCCCCTGCTTGTCAAAAAATGCAAGATTTAGCACGAGCAATAGCGTCAAGCAGCTTAAAATCAACAGTTTACAAGTTAGCAAAGAAATTGCAATGCATTAAAACTTTTATGAAACTATTAAAATAAAAACCAAGAACATGAAAAAATGTGTAAAAACTTATAAAAAGGCTTGAGAATTAATTTTAAAGTTGAAAATATTAAGCATGTCGTCTGCACTGCCGATGCTCTACATCAAGACAACGCTGGACAAACCATTATTTTAAAAAAAAATTTTTTGTGTTTTTCACTATTTTCGAGAGATTTTTTCATACTCTCAGGCTTTTGACAATTTAACCATTTTAAGTACAAAATACCCGATGTTACTTATAATGTTTGATATTATAAATTATTTTATTCTTTCAATCAGTTTTCCAATCTATGGAACTGCGAAAAAGCTTCGCTTCTCTCGGGTCAATGACGCATCTGTGTTTGTTTTAATTAGATACTAATTTATCACTAAAATATTCTCATTTTAATTTATTTAACTAACAAAAGATTCTTTTCTATTTTCAGGTTCATAACCTTTTATCTAAAACTCGAAACGTTCAAGGACGTTAAACAGTATTGATTTGAACACAATTTAAACAAAACAAATACGTTATTTGCAATAAAAAATCTTCTCGTAATGCGAGAAAAAGATCATTCACCGAGAAAAATGCTTCCTAGTCCCAAACAAGGGTCCGTGTATCCTATTTTAGGACAAGCCACCTCAGCACATGTACCCTTCGATCTATCATCTGCGACTCGATTATCAACTTCCGCTGCCAATTCACCGTCAACTGTCAATCTTTCAAACAGTGTTTCGCTGACTGGTTTGCGTAGCTCCAGTCACGATCAGCCACTCGACTTACGACTAGAATATAAAAAAACGATACATTACGAACGAAAATCACTTCTGGAAGACGAGAATAGCAATTTTATTTTGATTACAGACCAGAACAATTACGGCGTAAACGAAACAACCGGATTCTCCTCGCCAAAGCACGTTTCCCACAACCACCACCAGGATAACAACAACTGCCTCAAACATGCCAATAACAATTTTATCTCCAACAACAGTGATATTCATGATGACCTGAATTATAGCACAGAGAAGTCAAAATACACCAGAGAGCTAATTAAAACCGAGCGGAGAAGCTCATCCCGTCTTGGAATCACCGACAATGTTCACACAAGCACCCAAAGAATCCCCTTTACTGCACCTACACTGCATCCATTAATGTTAGAGGCTATGGCGAAGGCGATTCCATTGCCTTACCGTAATCCATTTATTTCCCCTAACTCAATAGGGGGAAGTTCCTTTAATATGCTGCGATCCAATAAGCAAAATTTTTTGCACAGTCTACCGCAGCTTTCAATGGTAGGCAACATAACGCCGACATCGACTGGACTTGTGCCAGCGCAAACAGTTCAACATAACAGCTCTTCGACAATGGATAGCCTTAGTAGTGGCCGAAGTCAGATTTTAAGCCATGGAAACAGCAAAAACTCAGAAGCACATGATCGTAACCCAAGACATCAGCACCATAGCATAAGCGGTAATAGTATGCATAACGATGATGACACGGCAAACTCTAAACAGCAATTAATATCATCGCCAATGACAACACCTCTGAAAAATAAAGATCGATACGCTTGCAAATTTTGTGGCAAGGTATTTCCTCGATCTGCAAATCTTACACGCCACCTTCGAACGCATACCGGCGAACAACCTTACAAGTGTAAATATTGCGAGCGATCATTCAGCATCTCTTCTAATCTGCAACGACACGTTCGAAATATTCACAACAAAGAACGTCCTTTCAAATGTGATATTTGTGAACGCTGCTTTGGCCAGCAAACAAATCTCGATCGCCATTTAAAAAAACACGAGGCTGATGCCGCTTCCCTTGGACTGGGCATTGACGACCGCATACGTGGATTGCGCCGTCATCGTGGCATACCAAACGAAGAATCATACTTTGAGGAAATTAGATCCTTCATGGGAAAAGTGACGCAACTGCCGCATCCCACTCTACAGACACAAATTTCAACTTCCACTGAACTAAATTCGCCTACTAGAAGTTCCTCCTCAGCCGCAACTGATTCAGAATCACCCAGAAGTAACTCAATGCAGATTGTGGCTCACGATGAAGACCAGAGCAATCAGAGTAGCACTAGTAGTATTGAGGACACCATCAAGAATCTTACGCCGACACGAGTAAAAGAACCAAAGCATTCATTAGCTTCGTACATTAGTAGTAGTAGAGTCGAACCGGATCAAGTAACTTGACGGTCTTAGACAACACACCTTACCCGCGATAAATGTCACTTATATCATTTTCCTAAAGCTAATGTTAACTATTCCTGTAATCACCAACACTCAAAAGAGTAAGACTCTAAACAACAAGTTTCATTTTTTAGTTTTAAATTTTTTTTTTAACCAAAAAATTAATTTTGTTTATTTATGTCAAAAGCAAAGGAATTTAAAAGAAACACTAAATTTGTTATGAGGTCCGGATTTTCTGACGAACACCGACCGCCTCTAGAAGGTCTTCCTTTCAAAACAAGAAAAATTTTACTGCAAACTTGTTTTTCCCAACTCGGTACGATTTTAAGTAACTTAACGTTAGCAGTTTTTGTTGTAACACACGTATATTTTTTCAGCGCCAATTGTACTTTAAAAATAAAAATATTATATAACACAGTGTGCGAACAGTTGCAAAACTTGTTGCAGAAACAATAAAATTTGGGATTTCCCGGAATATACAAAATAAGGAAAAACGCAAAGAGAAAGAAAAAAATGCAAACACATTGTATTGAATTAAGACCGTCTTAAGGCGGGCTTGGGAACTAGATAATATAAGAATAATATAAGAAAAACTAATTACATGCAAACTATGCTTGACGAATCGTCAAATTAGTAAACTTACACTCAACTCTTACACGGTAGATACGATCCTAAGTAAAACGTCTAAGAAAAACAATCGTGTAAAAAAATTCGGCATATGGTAGGGGTATGTTCTAGAACTTAGAAAAATCGTTTATATTGAAAAACTTTTAAATTTTTGGCAAAAAAAAACTTTACACAAAAATGTTACACAGTTATTTTTAGACAACGGAATCACATACAAAATTAATTTCAAGTCCTACTGAAGTCAAAATTTGAATTTGTATTAATTCTGACATCATTAATGTGTTTGTTGCTCCATATCTATGATAAGCAAAGTTTATGCAAAAGCAAGATATATTATTATCTTTTATTAAAACATCATTTAAAAATGTCGTTTTTCAGAGCTTTCCATGTAATGTTCACAGATACCAGAAATTAGGGATAGCTGAAATTCAAACCTGGTTCCGACGACATTGTTATTATTATACCAATATCTTGTCGCTGCAAATTAAAGAAAGCTCTGACAAAATATGATCTTCATCCGCCCTGTATTAGCGCAACCAAAGAGAGGTTTCGAGGCTTAAACCCCCCCAATATTATTATAGTACCAAGCAAAATAGGATTCAATCAAAATGAGTCACATGAAAAGTAATCACACATCTTATCAAATGAGTGAAAATCCCAAATGTATATTTGAATTCTATTCACGTTGATTCATTATATCTGGTCGTTGTTTAATTATACCCTAAACCTGAAAGGTCAGGGTATATTAACTTTGTGCAAACGTTTGTAACGCATAGAACGAAGCGAGTCCGATATAGAGAAGTGTATATATTCTTGATCAGCGTCACCTCGTGAGTCGAGCTATCCATGTCCGTCCGTCCGTCCGTCTGTGTGTTTTCCGTAAACACAGGATAAGAAGAAAGAGTTGAGATAATTGGATTAAACTCGGTACACATGGTTACACGAGCCCAAGGATCTGCAATATTGAATATTTTTGGAATCCGCCCACGGACACGCCTACCTCCCATACAACGCAAAAATTTAAAACTGCATAAATAAGGCCATAATTAACCAACAACAACAAAATTTGGTACGTATGTGTTTTGTATCAACACAAAGATGTCTTCGAAAAATGGATATCATCCGCTCACGGACACGACCTTCTTCCATACAACCAAAAAATTAAAAACGCAATATATAAGCTGTTGTTTAACCTACAGAGATAATATTTGTTACGTATGTTTTTTTATAACAACGCAAAGATGATTTTGGAAAATGGACGTCATCCGCCTACGGACACGCCTACCTCCGATACAACTCAAAAAGTTTAAACTCAATAAATAAGATTATGTTTCATAAATTGGGCGTAATCGGTCCATGAACACGCCCACGTCCCATACAATCCACAATAGCAAAAGCACAATAAAGGTATTAACTTTGAAGTACAAGAATAAAACTTGGTTTGTGTAAATTTTTATCAACATTTAAATGCATATAAAATATGGGCTTCACCCGTCTACGGACACGCCCATTTTCAATATTTTTATTATATTTTGGAAAAGAAGGTTAAGGGTATTTCATAGTCGGCCTAGACCGACTTAAGGCTTTCTTTACTTATTTTTTTTTTAAGTTCTGTTTCTGTCCACTTGAGGGGTTGTTGACAATACTTCAATTTGAGTTGTCATTCCAACTTTTAGCATTGAACCCATTTTTCGTAAATATCTTAGTTTGGATATAGCATACTCCCATACGAAGTATACTCTCAATGGATAAACCCTTTTATAGAGTTTTCACTATTGTGGGTTGTATGGGAGGTGGGCGTGTTTCTGGGCGGATGATGCCCGTTTTATGAACACGTTTTATTATTGATATAAAATACATACGAACTTATAAAATACCTGGCCTTACAGGTTTAAGGTATACAAATTATTTATCGTCGCTTAAGTGCACACTAGCTGCACCTGATTTAATTACTCATAGTGCTCGACCGATTAATTGGTAGTAGCATCGGCATCGGCATCGACTGGTATCGGCAGCAAATTCAAGCATCGGCATCGTCATCAGCTCAAAATTATAAAGACGACATCGGTTTAAATCGGCATCGATTGAAATCGGTTGTGGCATCGGTTGTGTTTTGGCAAAGGTTGAAAAAAGAATAGGTATCAGTATTGGTAAAAGAGAGAAGAGAAGAGAGAAGCTGATCTAGCGTTGCAAGTGAGCAACTTTTTAGTGCCACAGGATAATTATGTAACAATAGGAGGTGTATTTTAAAAGGAGTAATTGCTGAAAAATTGCTTTTTTACATTATAATATGCAACTGCTTCATTTTGATTATTGAAAAATTTTAAAGTTTTTGTAAGTTCTTTTTATTAACCTTTTTATTTAAGTTTTTTATACTATACCACATTCTATAATTTGCACACATGCTTGATATGTGGTTATTTTACTTTTTATGCGGAATAAGTTTGCTATGTTTAATATATAACATACGTAGTTCTTTTTTTATTAAAATATTTTCTTGTATTAAAATTCAATTTTTAAGGTTTGACTGATTAATCGGGATCGGCAGGAAATAGAAGCATCGGTATCGGCATCAGTTTGGTATTGGCATCGGTTCGATTTCAAGAATTGGTATCGGTATCAATTTTAAAAATGCAGTCAACATCGAGGCATCGGCATCGGTGCAAAACACGAGAATCGGTCGAGCACTAATCAAGATATTCATCTTCGTATATTGTGCATTTTAACACCCTCTTAAGGGGGGACATCACATTGGCCGTTTTTTAAATCGACTTTTTTTATAATTTTGTATTTTAGTAAATATTCTTAAGATTCTAAGAAAAGTTTCATGGAAAAATTCCTACGGGTTCAAAAGTTACAGCCGGATTAGTGAGAGCGCATTTTTATTTTTCCTTGCATTTTTCTTTGTTCACAAACTTTGAACGCGTTTATCTCCAAACCATGTTTTTCGTACTGGTTGCGGCACTAGCGGGTTTATTTATTGACGAAATTTTATTTTTTTTATTTTTTAAACTTGATTCGCTATCGTTTGACACGAGATTTTTTAAATTTTTTTTTCGATTTTTTATGAATTTTTAAAGTCAATATTTTTTTCGAACTTTCAAATTTGGAGTATCACCAAAAATTTAAAAAAAGCTCCTGTCACACGATAACGAATTTTGTTAAGATTTAAAAGAGTTTTTTTTTCCAGATCGGACAATTTTTGCGACTCCCATCGCTGCAACCACGAGGCCCCGTTTTTTTCTCTGCCGCCTGTTTAGAGCTCTATTAAACCATGTTGCAGTGAGAAATTTTTTTTTAATTTTTTTCTTGTAATTTGTTCAATTCTCTACAATAATAAAAAAAACTTTTGTAAAAATGTTTGTTTTTGGATACAGTGATTTCTATTAATAATTTAATTAAAATACCTTTCTTGGTTTTTTTTTTGCATTTTTATTTTTTAATATTGACATTTTTTAAATATTCGTCAACTTCATGAGAGCTTATACTGAAAATTGCACATTGGACATTTGCGCGTTTAGATGAATACCCTTATTATATGTATGTTAAGACATTCCCTGGTGTTAGAAAATAAAAGTAAACGTTTAAAAGACCTTGAGTTCCCTAAAAGATACAACAAGTGCGCGCTAAAGGTACGATGTGAAAAATCAAGTCAAAATAAAGCATAACAATCCTACTGTCCTCGCGTTAATAATTCTGTTGAGTATTATTAAGAAGAGAAACGATTATGGAAATCGAAAAATTCTACTATATCTTAAGATAGATAAGAAATCTTATAAAAACATTTGCATGTACATTTTTATTCTCTTAGTTTGTAAGTTTTTATTGTACAAAATTGTTAGATTTAAAAAATATTTTATATTTTTATAGAATTTATGACTTCGTTGTGACAAATTGTTGGTGCTATAAAATTGAATCAATATAAGTTTTAAACCATGTGTGTTGAAAAGGATTTATTTAAACCCTAAAAATTGTATATAAGTTGTATGTAAATAAAAGTTTTTTAAAAGAATTGTTTATGTTTGTGCTATTAAAGTTAAGATTTGTAAGATCTATTTATGTTTCAGCAAAATTTCCTGCTTACGTAAAACTATTTAGAAATAAAGAAACCTACTAATAATTTCAATAAAATCTACAATGTTGATGTTGATATAATAATCCTTAGTATGATTTTATTTAAACTAATATGCTTTGTGTTTCTTTTTTGAAGTTATATATCTGTTGTCGAATTGAGGGTAAAATTTTCGTATATTACAACGGCACTTCGACTTTGAAGCGTGTGAGATATTAAGGAATAAACTGGCAACTAATTTGTTAAACTTTTTATAATATATAAAAAAAATCAAACTTGATTTTGTCTGGTTTGTTCTAAAACTAGTTTAATATTCCATTTAAAAAATGTTTTCCTTAGTAGCAGGACGTCACCAAACAGTAACACCATTCTGAGTTCCAATGTTCTGTGACTTTTACTTTCATTGCTATTCAATATGAACATTTTGTATGTACCTATTTATTTTATTTATTTATCTTTATACCCCCACGCGTACTGCGTAAGGGGTATATTAATTTTGTCACGACGTGTGTAACACCCAAAAGGAGGCGTGGTAGGTATGGAAAAGTATATATATTCTTGCTCAGCATCACCACCTGAGTTGATTTAGCCATGTCCGTCTGTCTGTCCGTCTGTCGACACGATTACAGCCGCAATTTTGAAGCTATCGTAATGAAATTCGATATTTAAGCTTTTTTTAAAAACACTAAGATCAAGTTCGAGAATGGGCTAAATCGGATGAAAACCACGCCTACCTCCCATACAACCCAAAAATTGAAAACTCTACAAAGAAGCTAATATTAAAGCAACAATACTGAAATTTGGTATATGTGTATTCTATATCAAAACTGAGGTGTGTTAGAAAAATAGGCGTCATCCATTCACTAACACGCCCACCTCCCATACAACCCCAAAATATAACAATCTATAAAGAGGCTAATATTAAAGTTACAAGATGGAAACTCGGTATTTGTGTATTCAATGTTAAAACTGAGGTGTGTTAGAAAAATGGGCGTCATCCACCAACTAACACGCCCACCTCCCATACAACCCCAAAATTGAAAAATCTATAAAGAGGCCAATATTAAAGTTATAAGACGGAAACTCGATATTTGTGTATTCAATGTTAAAACTGAGGTGTGTTATAAAAATGGGCGTCATCCACCTACTAACACGCCCACCTCCCATACAACCCCAAAATTTAAAAATCTATAAATAGGATAATATTAAAGTTATAAGACGGAAACTCGATATTTGTGTATTCAATGTTAAAACTGAGGTGTGTTATAAAAATGGGCGTCATCCACATACTAACACGCCCACCTCCCATACAACCCCAAAATTGAAAAATCTATAAAGAGGATAATATTAAAGTTATAAGACGGAAACTCGGTATTTGTGTATTCAATGTTAAAACTGAGGTGTGTTAGAAAAATAGGCGTCATCCATCCACTAACACGCCCACCTCCCATACAACTCCAAAATTTAACAATCTATAAAGAGGCTAATATTAAAGTTACAAGATGGAAACTCGGTATTTGTGTATTCAATGTTAAAACTGAGGTGTGTTAGAAAAATGGGCGTCATCCACCCACTAACACGCCCACCTCCCATACAACCCCAAAATTGAAAAATCTATAAAGAGGCTAATATTAAAGCTACAAGACAGAAACTCGGTATTTGTGTATTCTATGTCGAAACTGAGATATGCAAGAAAAATGGGCGTCATACAAAATCTAACACGCCCACCTCCCATACAACCCCAAAATTTAAAACTTTATAAAAAGGCTTATATTTAAGCTGCAGGAAAACAATTTGATATGTATGTTTTTTAGACACATACAAATAATAATATCTCTCAAAATCTCATACAGAAAGCTCTCCAATTTAATATTCTTCCACCCTTAAGAATCGGCCGTGGGGGTATTTTAACTTCGGCCAAGTCGAAGATATACCTTACTAGTTTTTTATTAAATTTATAAATTTAAACTCCTGCAAAAGTGCAACGCCCCTCGTCCAGTGCCGATAAAATTTTGTCAGTGCGACCTATATTCCCAAAATTATTCAATATCGCACGCTCTCATTAAAATGTGCGTTTTTATAATAACAACAAACGTTAGAGGAGCAAAATCTAGGTTAAAAGTTTTACCTAGACTAGCAGAAACGTTTCTGCTAGTTTTGAAAATGTAGGTTTCTCAGTGTTAAAAGAAAGTCTGAAAATGAAAGATTTAGGACATAATTTGAAATCAGATAAAATCAAATCCTCAAAGTTTCGCTTGATTCATAAACAAAAAATTATGTTCAATAAATTCAAAGTTTTAGCAAAAACTGATGAGGTTTGCACATTCTTTTTTTGGACAATGTTTATTTGTTGATCACTAATATTTATATTCCTACAAGACATGAAAAAAAATATAAAGAACTTTAAATTTTAAATTTTGTAAGTAAAAGAGCGGATGTATTTGAATGACTATATTTCTGTTATTTTATTTAATATCAAAATAATGTTTTTTTATATTTATAGTTAAGTCTTTAATTAAAAAATTTTTGTTTTTGTTTTTGTATCAATAGTTATGGCAACACTGTGCGTAAAAGTTGAACTCGCGAACGTGAGGTCTCTTGTGGCTTGCACGATGCTCCTTTTCAGGTAGCTTGAAACAAAAAAATTAAAAAATTAAAAAAAGTAGAACAGTTTTGCCTTCTGCATAAACCAACAAAAAGTTTAAAACTAAAAAAGAAAACTAAAAGAAATAAAAAAATCCATAAATTAAAATAAATCCAATTTTTTCTGCACGAAATTGGACCTTATAAATTAAAAAAATTATAAAAATAAATTTTTTTTATTTTGATGGTTATTATATAAAAAAATAAAACAAGATTTGAGTTAATCGGACGAATTCTTTCTAATTATAGCATTTACATAAAAAGTTAAATACCTCTTAAATGGCTTTGAATTTTATTCTTAAATTTTTTTACAAATTAAGATATTTTCCAAAAATAGAAAATAAAAAACCAAATTTCGAAAATTATTAAAAAAATTGAAGCTGGGCCTAAAGTTGGAATAGTTAAGGAAGAAAACACAACACTGTTTCCCCTACTTTGATTTCACTGTCTGCGGTTGTCAAAATTCACAGTCTCTATAAAAGTTCTTGCCAGTGGACTGCCAGTTCTGGATGTCGATGTGAGTGTATTAGCGAAAAAGTTAGAGCAGTGGTGGATCTACATACGGGATGAAAGGGCTTAAAACCCTCTCCCTTGAAGATTTTTTTATATGGATAACTAATGATAATAAGCCCTAAAACCTATTTCAGCCCCCTTAAAAGCCGTTTCAGTCACCCTTCCTTGTGCTATTCAGTCGCTCAACACAACACCGATTTCCGTACTTTGATTCCACTGTATTCCACTGTTAAATGGATAAGTGAAAAAGTGAGAGCAGCAGCGGATCTACATACGAGCTGAAAGGGCTTTAGCCCCCTCCCCCTTGGAGATTTTTCGTATGGATAAATAATGAAAATAAGGCCTAAAACCCATTTCAGCCCCTTTAAAAGCCGTGTCAGCTCCCCCTCCTTTGAGCTTACCAGTCGCAGCAACAATTTTCCAAAATTCTATAAATAAATTCCAACATTAAATGCTAATAGCCACTAAACAACAGAAGGCATGCAGATAATATGCATGAAGCTTGCATCGCGAAAACTATCTTTCTCCTTGCACAGGACTTAATAAATTTAATATATTAAGTCTCGCACAAAGAGGTAAATGTACTCATTCTTTAGCCCCCTCCCCCTCTGGAATATCCTCGATCCGCCACTGAGTGAGAATGTATTGAGAACTGTTACTGGCACGTGTGGCTAGGGGATAAGCCATATCGCCACATAAACGATTTCTGTTACTTATTCCATTTTAGGTATTTACTTAAATCTAATATATATTCAGGTATTTTAGAGATTTTTTAATATTTTATAAGAGAAAAAAGGGATTTTTTTCAGTTGTTTGTGGTGAAAAACCTTAAAAAAATAATGGCAACACTGACAACACGAGTTTGGCATGGCTTTGAAAAGTGATGCCAAGTTTACACAATCTGTTGTCGAGTATAAATTTTAAAATAAATTTTTAACGTATACTTTTAGGCCAAAAATTTTAAATAACTCGATTTGTTTCTTTTATAGTATGAGTGTTAAAGAAACATTTTCAGTTTTGCTAAAGCATAAACGATGTACTATTTTATTCTTTAGTGTAAGCTGCTTTCTTACCTTAGTTGAATTGGATCGTTATTTTGAGGAACTGCAAAATTTGTATTGGATTGATTCCGTTCACAGCATTACTGCAATTCTTTCTTCGGGAAATTTAATTTTTTTTATTGTTGATTTCGTCAAATGAAACTGCACTACGTACTTTTTTTTACCGTAGTATTTATATTTAGCCCATCTTTTAGCACGGGAAAAAATTGTTTGAGAACAAAGTTAAAACTAATTTTTTTTAGCTAATTTAAACCTCAAATCTGGCGTCCGAAAAATGTTGCTGGTTTTTTTCTGGCCAGTATCAAGTGTTCGAACCGCAATTTGGCAGCAGTTTTCTTTCTCATGCTGTCCGTCTTCTTAAAAATTTTTTACTGTTATCAAAAATTCTGTTTGATAACAGTAATAAGTCTGTTGACAATAATTCCTCATTATAATTTTTAAAAATTTCCATTGCTAAGAAAACGTACAAAATCAGACAGAAAAATATCCGAAAATGGTTACTTTCTAAACCCAGCCCTAAAATTAGTAGGAAGTAAGTGAGCGGGGAAAATATTTTCACGTTCAGTGCTGCCAAATTTACCATCACACGTGAGTCATACAGTCCCTGATGAAAATAAATGTAATATATTTAAACAAATTATCTTCTTTAAAATAGGTTACGCATGGAAGCAACGTAGCCTACCATTAGTCCAGTGAAAATTTTGCAAAAAACATAATATTTTTTGACTACCTTTACTCAGCCACCGTGAGACAATTGAACGCACGGTTAAAATGAGACAATTCTCACTACCTTTACTCAGGCACCGTGAGACAATTTTAATGGTAAATTTTTAAAATGAGGTAATTCCATTTTTTATAAGAAGCGTATCTTCTACACGCAAAGAAATTTTTCATTTACCGTAACTGAAAAATTCACCAACTATACTTCGTTTGCAAACTGTATTTTCCACAAACGAGTATTCAGTTGTCATCAACTTAAAAATATTCTTGCTTGAAACGAAAAAACATCGAACATAATGAATTTTTATCATTGTTTTGGAGGTTCAAGTTTAGCCGAGTGTGCTGGCGTTCGAGTCTAGGAACTCGATTGACCTGGGTTCAATCTCCAAAAAGAACACCAAAGTTTTTTTTTTTAATTAATGTTTTTTATGTAAAACTTATTTTGACGGTTATTTTTGACGAAGCAGTTAATGAAACAGAATTGAAATTGCAATAATTAAATTAAAATTTTTGATACTTACACAGCCATGATTCGAACTCACGTCTTCCGCATGACAGTCTAGCACGCTTCGATTGTGCTATTGCCCAGCGGTTAAAATATGCCTGAATCAATAAACTCTCGCAGGTCTGAGGGGTAATGGTAAGGCCTGAGTATTCAACACACCTCTTAATTTCCTTCTCCCATATAAATGTCATACTTACGTAATACCTGCTATAGTATAGCGTTAACTCAGGCCTGAATATCCCGAAGAATATTCCTACGAAAATTCAGGCCTGAGCGAAGGCTTAAATGTCAGGCCTTCTAGCAGGTCGTCACAAGCCTGAAAATTCAAATGAGAAAGCAAATAGTAGATATATCATTTACCAAAGCCGAGCTGCAGTTCGCCTTCGGTGTTAAAGTTCTTAGAACTTTTTCACTAAATAATTAAAATTTTTGTTTTGTTTTGAGAATGAAAAATGACGCGTCGATTAAATATTTGCATTTTTGTATTTTTATTTCGAAAAAATTACCCAAACTTGTTTGATGGCATTACGACTTCGCTTCTAATCTCAGCCGTTGCTCAGGTGTGAACTCAAAAGTACTTTTGAAGGATATTTGGGTTAACTGAAAATACTCATAAACGTTTGATGGCATTACGCCTTCGTTTCTAAACTGAGGGATATCTTCCGGTCTGAGATCGAAGAAGCAAAACAAAATATTCAGAGGTAAGACAATTTTAGGGAAGTTTTTAGAAAGCTTAAATGCAAATTATTATTCTGAAATCAGCTATGATATCATGCCCGAATTTTCGAAGCAAAATATAACAGATTTCATACCAGATTTTATCAGGTATAGCAATTGCTGGGTGTGAGATATTGTGTAGAATGCATTTTTTTGGATTACAAATGTGTATGATTTGTTATTTGTTTGGGCTTAAGGTCCGGTCACTATTTTATATTAAAACAAAGGAATTTGTTTGTAATAAAATTTTTTATTATTTTGTCCAATATTTCGAACTCCGCCGGAGTTCATCATCAGGGACACTGTTCTGTTTTTACAAAGAATTTACAATTACACATTTTTACAACAATATAGAAAACACGAATATTTTATCTTACATATTAAAACATTAAACATAAAGTTTAACAATAAAAATATAAAGCTGGTAGACATCACAGGAACATAAACGAACAGGTATAGCCTTAAAAACTAAATTGCAGCAACCCGCGCCTACGTCGTTTCGTTGTCTACTGGTATTTTATTTTGTCGTTTGTTTTGTTATTAGGTGTCGGTAGCTTTGAGCGCATCTTTCTGTGTCTGTTTTGAAATTAATTCTTTGTTTTGGTGGTATGTTTATTATATGTAATAACAATAGAGTTCAGCTACTATAGCTTTTTGGCACATTCTCAGCATTAATCTATTTGAAGCAACAATCCAAATCTCATTGAAATATTTCAATGTTATAAATTCCAGTGGCTCCAAACAAATTAATGTGGGAAAAATTTACCCACCACAGAGTGGATTGGGCTCAGGGACAACACAGGACAAAACAACTTACCATGCATACACAAACACAGATCTAATTACACAATAGCTTTCAGTCTACTTTTGAGTTGACCTTTTGACAAACTAACATCAAAAAATGTACAGTTGTTGACAGAGGCACTCATGCGGTTTAAGGGAGCAGTAGCCATGTAATTTGTTCTACTAAATGGTAGATAAATTAAGTTGTTAGCATTTCTACTACTTCTACGGTTAGAGTTAAAGTTTATAAGAGAAAGTAATTCCGGACAATCGAATACACCGGTTATGAGTTGGTGTAAATAGACGATATCCGCAGACTTTCTTCGTTCACTTAAAGATTGCATTTTTAAAAGTTTTAAACGATCCTTGTAAGGAGGAAGGTTCAAAAAATCAATCCCACCTAAGCCCCTAAGAGCAAACCGAACAAAACGTTTTTGGTTTGCTCTTAGGGGCTTGTCATAAAACATTATGACGTATCAGTCCAGGTATATACGTCATAGATTTATAAATCTTGGGTGGTTCTGCCGCGCGTGTCATAATAGTTTTTTGTTGTTGTTTTTTAATTAAGTCCATCGTCGTTTTTTTGGGGAATCCATTTTTACATAGGATCTGAATTAGTTTCCCAATGTTGTCATAACATAATTCTTTGTCGCTAATGGTCAATACTTTTCTTATGAAATTGTTCGCCGTGTTCATTATTGTTCTTTTAGGATGTTTGAAATTATAATTTATGAGACGTCTTGAGGCTTTAGGTTTATGATACCAGTCAATTTTTAATTTGTTGTTCCTTTTAATTACTAGCGTGTCTAGGTATGGTAGTTTTCCTTCTTTCTCTTCGTCCTTCGTAAATTGTATATTCTTATGAAATTTGTTTAAAACATTCAATGTCGCATCCATTTTGTCCACTTGAATATTTCCAAATAAGTCATCTACATATTTTATCATCAATCTAGGTTTTTCATCTAGTAGTTCAATACAGGTGTCCAAAAGCTCTTTCATGATGATGTCTGCAATAACCGGCGATAGCGGTGAACCCATTGGCATTCCTCTTAATTGTCCATAAGCTTTATCGTCATATTTAGTGTATGTCATAAGAAATGGATCTTTTTTCAACAAATGAAGTTTTCAGTTGAACAAAACAAATTTTTCGGTTGCCGCAATTTAAAAACAACATACGTTTTTAAGGCAATTAAATAACGCGTTCCCCGCAACTGATTATTATTATGACAACTATTCAAACTTTTCCAAAAAATGAATTTAGCACTGGCGATAAACGTTTTTTTCTTTGCGTGTATGAAGCAAATAAAATTACAATGATATTTATATATTATACAATACAAAAAAAAATTGTAGCATACTTAAGGGGACTGTGAAAATTGCTCAGGTAGAATTTCGAATGGGTTCCGATCCAATGTTAGGTTACTAAGAAAATAAATTAATACGGGTTTAAATTATTAGATACCCATTAGTTCACCTCAATTTTTTCATCAAAATCGGACACTTTGTAGGTCACTCATTAGAGGTTTTCGTATGGAATGACCCAAATTTTCTTTCTTACAATTAAATTTTCTTCTTAGCATACTAAACTTATAGAACAATCGTATAGAGAGTTTCATACAGTTAAACAATTAATTTGCGGTTGTTTGCCATTTTGTATAACTACAAAATTTATAATGCTTGAAATAAACTTTGCAATTATTTTTTCCATTACTCAAGTAATAATCGATGAACTTAAAATAACGATACAATTAAATTTTAAGGTGAACAAAAATAATCGAATAATTCGATTAATCGAATAATCAAATTATTAATCTTTGCCATACCTATACTTTTCTTACACTATTCTTTTTCATTATAGTCGCGACAACACTGATTACAACATAACTAAAATGTTAATTTTGCGACACAAATTTATATACAATTACTTATGAATTGGTGTATTTAAGGAAAAACAAGCAAAAGTACTTTAAAAAAAACCCTCTAGAGATACTGGTTAAGAGGATAAAAGAAAACATTGACATTGCACAAGAGTTCAGTCAGTGAGTTCCAGAAGAATTCTAGGAAAACCTAGCAATTCAATTAAATGCATACTGACCAACTTAAATAATCCCACGCGATGAAAGAAGCTTTAGGTAGCTTTAGATATTGAATTTAACGTCATCTTATGTTATCGATTTTAGACAACGACAGATTTCAAATTTGGTATACAAAAGAAGCTATGTAAAAACAAGCAGCAGCTGTTGTTAAACCCTTTCAAAGAGATTCCAATAAGGTCCTTAGAAAAGGAAGGAACTGCATACTTAATTTCAACACCTCCATTGATGGAATGTAAATGTTATTAGTTTTGTAAATCCCCTAACAGTAAAAAAGAGCACACAAAAATTCTGTAAGAGCAGCTGTTAGAAAAAAGAAACAATTTAAAGATAAAATTAAAAATAAACTCAAATTAAACAAAACTTCTAGAGTTAGAATATTAAATGATTTACTATATATGTTCGTCTAATTTTTTTTTGCCAAATGAATTTGTTTGGTTTAATTTTTAAAATTATTGTTATTTAATAAATAGTCAAAATAAATTAACAATGTTAAAATAAACTGAAATAAAAATTTTCGTTTTCGTCCTTTTTATATAATAGTATTGAAATATCTTCAACAGTCACATTAAAATGTAATCATTTATTGTAAATTGCACAACATATATTTATTATTCTAGCTGCTTTTCTAGACATGCACCACATTAAAATTAACGTTGTTTTCGATTCCGTCTAGATATCTGCAAGCTTATCTATGGCGGTGAGTGCACCCTAACTTGTTAGATTTATTTATTTATAACATTTTGTTGAAAACTGAAATATTTCAATAAATTTATTTATTTACAGTACATATAGCAGACTCCGCGACAAAACGCTTGTTGACTGTGGCCATCTACACATGACTGTGTTGCTTAGATTTTTTTATGTTAAGATTATCAATATTATAATTATGATTATATTATAATATACAATACAAATTTTATAATATCTATATCTTCTATTCTATAATTTCGAATGATTCCCCTTATTATTTGATCAAATTAAGTGCTTCTATTTAAATAAACATCTTGAGGGACATGACGTAAACCTGCTGATGCAAGCATAGACCCAAGATCACTAATAAATAGAAACTAAATACATATTTGAAGCACATCAACATATTTCGTTTATAATTATATTTTTATTTCGTTATATGTTAAGATATACTGAGAGTATGAATTATTAATAATTTATTATAGAAAGATTGCATTTTAAAAATATATTGAAAAATACAGTATTTGTAAATATATTAACCTTATTTTCTTGAATTAAATCTAAAAAAATCATTTCGTTATTATTCAATTATGGATATGGATGTATGTTGCTTTTTCAGCTACAATTTCCACTTATTACTCTTTTTACTTAGATTTTAGTTCTTCTTTTTCTCAAAGTTAGCTTGAATAGCCTTCAACAGCCAACCTACTTCCTCGACCGTCTTAATCTGGTAGTCGGCATACGTCTTAAGAGTAGGTAACTCGGAAACGCGGAAAGACTTTCCAATGCCGTGAAGCATTTTCATAGCGTCCTCATCGGTTGTGTCATCGCCGCAGTATATGATTTTTAGATTCTTAGCCCAATCAGCATCGAAGAACTTTTCAAGAATCATCTTGGTTCCCTCACCTAAAGCAGAAAGTTTTGTATTAATAAGGTTTATTCGTAAGTACTGTAATATATTTTCTTATTTGATAAACTGACACTATTTTGCTAAGCAAATTATACAAAAAAGTAATTATTGAAGTTATTATTTTTTTTTTCAATTATATATAAATTTTGTCAATTCTAGTTTTCGACTAAACATATTGTAATAGCTTATTATATTCTTCAACAAAACATATTGTAATAGCTTGTTGTATTTGTGCATCTTGTCTGTGAGGCTATTTTATCAGTATTTTGAGAGAAGCACCAAATGAACGCCATATATTCAATCATTCAAAAATCTTCAAAAGTTTCGATATACATAAATTTACGAAATTTTCAAGAAAACCCAAACACAATACAGTAAAAAATGTAAAGGCTAAAACGAATAAAAACTCCTCCATAAATTTGAGGTTGGTTGTGTATCCGAGCAATATGATCGCTTAAAGCGTTGTGTATCTAAATATCTAATGTATCTGTGAAATTGTTCTAACTTATTTTTAGCACTGTGGTCTGTTCTGTTTTTTTTCTCTTGAATGTTGATTGTAGCGACTGTGGGCGGCAGCAAAATTCGAAAAGAATTATGTTTGAAATGCGAAAATCTTGTTGTTTTGGATGCTTTTTAGATACTTTTCTATAGTCAAATAACTTTTATATGTATACATGTATGTATATATGAATTTCTGTTCAGAGTTTTTTGTTTTTGGCGACAGTTTCGATCGCAGCCGAATGCAACAAAATAATTATCAAATGAATTTTAAATTTTTATGGAAGCAAGTCAACAGGAGAGAATATATTAGATCATCAGTTGTTAGTTTAGTGTTGGTCATTTTTGCAATATAAGGAAAATTAAGTTTTTTTATATAACTTTTATGATAACTTTTTTGACATTGCTTTCAAATTTATTATAAACATATCCAAATGAATTTTTTCAATCAAAATGTATTATAGCCACAAACAGATAAAGAATCCAAACACACCCACTGAAGAGAAAAAGTATGCATAATTCTCTTTTCTTTCTTTGAGATTTTTTTCTGAATATGACTAATGTCGGCATTAAAGAAAAGTATTCATTATCTAATGTTTGCTTTTATATACATACAAAAAAGCCGATCAAGAAAAGAAAAATAAGTTTCTTTACTACTCACCTTTGTCCCAGTTGACACGTGGCTTGCCCTCAAGAGCATAGGGTGTTTCGATAAGCTGGAAGCCATGACCCTGAATGAGACCCTTGGCGGTTTCGACCAGTTTTCCCTTCAATTTGTCATTGACACCTTTGTAACGGTATGTAACGGAAATCTTCTTATCTTCTACCCAAGCACCGGAGCAAACGACCTGGACATTATCATTTTTAAGGTTTCAAAAATCTTTAAATTTTTTACACCAACTTACTTTTTCCTTAAGTTCTTCAACCAGCTTGTTGTGTTTTTGTAGAAGTTCTTCTGGCATTTCAATTTTGAACTTTTTGCCTGAAGGATACTCGACCTCTAAGCCGTGGTTTCCAGCGTAGGTAACATTAGGAAACTTCAGGTGATTCTTGATTTCGGCTAATTCGCGTCCGGAAAATACGCACATAAATATCTTTTCGTTGGCAGCTAGTTTTTTTATGTTGATTTCAGTATCCTTTGGCATTACTGAGAGCTCTTCGGTGAGTGGAGCGAGCGTGCCATCGTAGTCAAGCAATAATGCTACTTGATCATCTGGCTTGATGAATCTACAGAGCAAAATAATGTTTAGTTCAATTGATTTTTGAGTCTCGAACTTACACGTATGTTCTAGAAAACTTACCCATCAAGTGCCTTTACGAAATCTTCTTCTTTCTTTAATAGTGGAGCCTTCTTCTGTTCTGCCATATTTAATTTATTTTAAAATATTTTTGTACAATTCAAAATTTCCAATACTTTGAACGCTGACCGTTCCAACACTACTGATCAACAATAGATCGTGTCGACCGCAGCGATCCACAAAACCATATTCCGGCTGATGCCT
Source organism: Tetanocera ferruginea (assembly GCA_958299015.1). NCBI lineage: Eukaryota > Metazoa > Arthropoda > Insecta > Diptera > Sciomyzidae > Tetanocera > Tetanocera ferruginea. The sequence goes on from OY282641.1 coordinate 166,503,370, forward strand.
GTGCCAAACAGTGTCTCTCACCGCGCAGTTCTAATTATAAGTATTAATATATGTGAGTGGCGTGTATGATGATCGTTGATGGTTTTGGAGATTGAAAAGAGCAGAGTGCTCAAAAATTATGAAAGTATAAAATTGTAAGATATATTTTTTATAAATATAAATACGAATTTGTCTGCATATTCCTCTCAAGCTATGAATTTTATGATTTGTCATAATTTTGCTCGATTTCCATGTGTGTATAGGTGTGTTGTGTGTCTGTGCAACGTTAGAGGTGACTTACTTTGTTCTTATGAGTTTTGGATAATAATTTATTAGCAAGACATATTCACGGGCAGCACAAAAAAATAAGGCATGAAATATTCTTGCCTCATTTATACTTCTTGAACGGTATTTCTCTAACTCTAAGGTCGCTACAGTCCGACTATAAGATATCATAAGCATTATATTTCATTACATAATAATACAATAAATAACCAATTATCTAAATAAAAACAATATAAAGAAATATGTAAATACATATATCAATATATAATATGGAATATAACTAAATAAGAAATAATCTAAATTAAAAATTAATTTTTTTTTTTAAATCATTCCCAGAGGATCTGAAATGTGAAATTTTAAGTTTAATATCTCTTAAACAGAGTGCGTTCATAGCAAATAATCCATTTTTACTGTAACTTTTTAAAGAACTTTTAACATTTTATATTTAAAAGTAGGTATATAATTTCTCTGAATTTTAGTGAAATGCCAAGCCATACCGACTCCAACATAAAATGAATCGCCTAATCTCCCACTCGTTAAACTTCTTATGTAAAAACTTCCCTTCCTTCCAATTCAAAGTGGCGTCATCAAAATATTAAAACCTTCATAAATTTAACAAAAATTTAGGTACTGTCTTGATGTTGGACATATTAGCTTTGATAAAGAAGAAAAAGATACTCTGAATTTGAAATTTGGAAAAATTTGCATGAGACGTCATAGGAATAAAAAACTAAAAATTTCGATTATGCTTCAACAAGGCTGTGGGGGTATTTGAAATTCGGTCAAGTGAAAAATAATTCCTTTTTTTCTTATACTACAAAACCAGTTACCCTCTTCGCACTATATGTATTAGAGTTTCCAGTTTCACGTGAGCACGTGTTACACGTGTGCGACCCCTCTATCTTCGCGTCTCGTTAATATCATCACCCTTAGAAACACGTACAAAGTGGTTATTTGTGGCTTATTTCAATCCGTTTTCGAGATATACCGCTTTTCTGTTTTGTTTTAATATTTTTTGTGCAATATTTGGATATTGTGCGACCAGTCTATCTACGCGTTTCTATAATTTTATCCCTCTTGAAACCCATAAAAAGTGTGTTATAACGCGCGTAGCACTGTTTAACGATGTCTATGGGATGAGGGACAAAAGTAGAAAGAGTTGTCGTAGGAACATGAAATTTGACATGTATCATTATTTTATATATATAAAACACCACACAAAATTTTATTAAGATCAGCCTCGCCCTTCGCCCACCTCCCATACAACCCACAAAAGTGGAAATCTATAAAGAGGCACATACTTGAGCTACAGCAATAAAATTTGGTATGTTTATATGTCACATCAAAACTAAATTATTTACAAAAAATGGGCGTGATCCGCCCATAGCCACGTCCACCTCCAATACAACCCACAAGAGTAAAACTGTATAAAGAGACATATACTTGAGCTACATGGATACAATTTGGTATGTATGAATATAACATCAAAAATAAGACGTTAACAAAAAATTGGCGTAATCCGTTTACCTACTTCCCAAATAATGATTCCCATAATGATTCAACGCTATAAAACGCATTTTTTTAATTTAAACAAAGTTTATATTTTAAGTACACAGGGTTTTTTTAATTTGACATAAATCTTAAAAATGCTTTATTTCAGTTCTTCATTTAAAACAGAGAACTCCTAACCGCGAAAAAACATACAACCTTACTCGCGTTGACGCTTCATTATTTTTAGGCCATTGGGGGAAACTTTCCTCCCCTGCATCCTTGGCGGACGCACATTAAACCAACTTAATGGAATGCTTTGAAAAAGTAACGGTAATTAACAAAACATAATGAACAAAACAGAAAATAGTGTTGCTGAGTAAAAGTAATTGTGCATATTTGGATAAATAAAAAAATAGCCCACAATAGCTAATTACCCACAAAATGTAATTGCAATGTGTTCAATTTTTATAATGGGAATTTTTTATTAAAATTTCAAAGAAATATTATTATGTATGTATGTCGTACACTTGCGATTTGGCGTTTGTACACATGCTGAACTCAAACAAAAAACATTTATAAAAAAAGTGCACGTTTGTAGCAGCTAATATTATTTATTCTTAATTAAGACACTGTGAGACATATTTAGGCAAAGTGCTAAGCGGCAGCAGGTGAGGTTTTTTTTCCATATTACCAAACATTTTTTTCCTATTTTCTGATATAATTTTATTAAAATGAAATTATAAATGTTTGAATAATCACTCAAATTTAATTTAATTAGTTTTTAGAATATATTACTAATATATTATAAAAAAAAATTTTAATCCTAACATCTAATTCACAATTTTGGAATTTTTTTAATGAATCAACCAAAAAGTTTAAAATTATAGAAAATCTGTGTTTCGAAGCTTCTCACGGGTAAACTAAAATTAATAGCTCAAAACACTTTTGAAATTTACTTAATTGGAATGTTTTGAACAAATCCTGACATTTTTTTTCTCAAATAAACAAGTCTATATTTTGCATTTTGTCCCTCTCGTTACACTGTGCGTAGTTTGTGTTGCAAAAGTCTGGTATAGAAAAGTATATAGTATATATTTATGTTCTTGATCAGCGTCCGTCCCTCCGTATGAGAAGAGGAGTTAAGATAATTGCATGAAACTTGGTACATTCGTTCACACGGTAATAAATCTTGGACTAAATTTTAGTCAATCCTGTACTGTATATATGACGACACCGAAATTGTAATAAAATTTAAACCACGTCAAATACTAAAACTAAGTTTTAGTCCTGCATGAAGTTAAAATTTAAACCACGTCAAATACCAAAATTATGTTTTAGTCCCGAATGGGGATAAAATTTAAACCACGTCAAACACTAAAGACAGCATGGGCTTAAAACTTTAAATTTAAATTGAAATACTCCTATCTGTTTAGTTTTTAAATTTTAAAAACAAATCACGGAAAAATTTTATTCCGTGGCTCTGTTGGTTAAGTGGTTGTCGATTTGATTTGATGAATCGAGTGACCCTGGTTCGATCCCCAGATAGACCGTTTTTTATTTTTGTTGTTATTTTTATATTATTATAATCTTATATTATGAATTATAATTACATTATTAAATTCATAACTATGTAATGTAAAAATTGTTTTGTGGAAAATATTTTTTCTACATTAATATCGAACCACGGACTGCGAAAACCATCTAATCTGTTACCTGCTACAGCATGAACAAACGTAAACAAAGTACAAAATACAGCTTTAATATTTTGTAGTTATTTTTCATTCAATTTCAAACCTTTGGTACTAAAACTCAAATTTTATTCCCAATTTATTAAATTTTGGTACAGACTTGACAAAAAAAAATTATAGCATTTTGAAAAGTATCGATACTAATAAAAAAGGATTAAAAAACATACTATCCAACGATTGGTTATAAAATTACTCCAAGTAAATCTTGGCTCCATTTTTAATCGTGCAGCTGGACACAAGAAAAAACCACGGTCTAGTCTGCTCGGTTGTTCTGCAAAGAACTTTTTTATTGTTACAAACCTGTTACTTCATGAATTATTTGGCTTTAGATCTTTATCTAAAATATAATTCTTAAAAATATGTGTTTTAGAATTATTAATGATTTTTTACTTTTTCCTAGAATCCACGCGAGAACGATTTGTAATATCTAATATATACATAATTTAACCTAAATTTAAAAATAGTACTACAATGTAGTTTGAATTATATTTATATTAAACTTAATCCTTGTTATTCATTGTTGTATTTAATAATAAGAAATTTTTAGTTTTTCAATTTTGTTTAATGCTAGATAGCTAATAAGCCTTAGCAATAAATTAATAAATGACACATACTTTCTGAACACATATCTTTATTGTTGGGAAGTTCGGCGAGTTCTGTGGCAGATGGCACCCATTTTTTTCACATTTTTATTTTAATGAAACATACGCTCATATCATATTTTATCCCTGTAATCATATACGAACCTTTTTATAGAATTTTAAATTTTGTGGGTTGTATGGCGGGAGGGCGTGTTTTGGGCGAATGGAATAAAATGGCTTTAGAATATATTATTTTTCATTTTAAATATATACATTACAAATTTTATCCCTGTATAAGATTATTATAATATGTATAAGATTATTATAATATAAGCCTAAGTTTTCAATTTGGGGTTGTAAAGCGGAGGGCTTATCAGTTGGTGGATTCCAAAAATATTCAACACTGTAGATCTTTGGTACGATGTCAATATTTTTACCAAGTTTCATACAGTTATATTCCGTATATTTCCGTTTAATAGCGGAAAAACTGCTCACCCAAATTTAAAAATATATCGAACAAACATGTAGAAAATTTTATTAGACTTAACTTGATAGGCTTGACTTATAGCATAAACACAATTGGAGACGCAGTCTACAAGCTTCACGACTGCAACTTGTCGTCGGCAGCCCGACTTCAAATTCTTGATTTTTTAAAGCGACAACAGCGAGCAGCTTGTCTCATTTTCATTCATTTTAAGGGGGACATGACATTGGCCGTTTTTTTAAATCGTTTTTTTTTTATAATTTTGTATTTTAGTAAAAATTCTTAAGATTCTAAGAAAAAATAGCCGGATCAGTAAGAGCGCATTTTTATTTTTTCTTGCATTTTTCTTTGTTCACAAACTTTGAACGCGTTTATCTCGAAACAATGTTTTTCGTATTGGCTGCGGCACTAGCGGGTTGATTTTTTGACGAAAATTTTTTTTTGTATTTTTTTAAACTTGATTTGCTATCGTATGAAACGAGCTTTTAAATTTTTTTTCGATTTTTTATGAATTTTTAAAGTCAATGTTTCGAAAAAACACACTTTAAAATTTGGAACATCACCAAAAATTGAAAAAAACAAATGTAAAAAAGCTCCTGTCATACGATTACCAATTTTGTTAAGATTTAAAAAGTCATTTTTTTCCAGATCGGACAATTTTTGCGACTCCCAGCGCTGCAACCACGAGGCCCCGTTTTTTCTCGGCCGTCAGTTTGGAGCTCTATAAAATATATTTATAAATATAAAAATATATTTTTTTGAATTTTTTTTCTTGTTTTTTCTAGAATAATTCTCTACAATAACAAAAAAAATTTTGGAAAAATGTTTGTTTTGGACTGAGTTATGAATTTTTAAAAAAGGTCTGTTTTCTCTCCCGCGAATGTTATGTCCCTCCTTAAATTCGTTTATGTAAAACATATTTTTTTTTTTGTTTTGAAATCATGTTGACAAATTTATACGGCCTACTACAAACAAAATTCAGATATTGTCGCCAGAAAAATAGAAATAGATCTATGTTGGCGGCAACTGCTGCTGAAGCCCTGCAGTCGTGCTGCCATGTTGCCATGAAATTGTTCAACTACATAAGAAAACATGCGTTCTATACAACGACATTTGCTGCCTGTCGACTGCGTCTCCAATTGTGTTTATGCTATTAGGCTAGCCACATTTTAGAATTCGGTGGGAGGAAAAAAAAAAATTTAAATACAACAAAAACTGTATGCATTTTTAATTCTATTTTCAGGGTTTAATTTAATGGTTTAAGTAATGTTATGTTTGATTTAATGTATATATATACACACTAAAAAATTTGTATAGAATTTTTACACCGATCGGTGTTCCAGGGAGTCCTACACCGTTCGGTGTTAAAAAACACCGTGTCAAAGTGATAGAATTTAATATCCGAAAGAGTATATTTTTTTCACACCGATCGGTGCAAATAAGTAAATTTCCGATCTAATGTTTGTTTTGAACTCCGTTAGATGTTAATTTAGAATACTCAAAATAATAATTTTTAGCAACGAACGGTATAATTTTTTAATACGTATAATTGTTATAAAAAATATTGCTATGCCAAATAAAAGGGCACACATGCTCAAAAATAGATTTCCATTAAGAAGTGTTAACATAAGTTTTCATTCAGTCGAATGAATTTGCCAAACATGACTTATAATTCCAGATTTTCAATTTCAGTCTTGTGAAAATTCAATTTTTAATTTGTTTCTCAATGATAATGTGATTTCTAAGTTGTTTTCTTTATTGATTTTCTTATTTCACACCGATCGGATAAGTTTGTCATTTCACACCGGATAAGCGGTGTAAATTAACACCGTTCGGTGTAAAAAATGTAAATATCCGCTCAACGGTGTGAATTTATTTTGAAATATTTTTAGTGTGTATAAATACAAAGAACTTAAAGATAAATAAATAAATACGTAAATATAACAAAACGAGTAAATAGGTGCACAGTGTAATTTGAAAAACTTATTCGTTTTTATAGAACAGAAATGGTTACGATTATAACTTTTAAATTATATATATAAAATATAAAATAAATAATATGTTTATAATATTTTTCATTGCTTTTCGCTGACTGAATATGCTTTACCACATATAATGAGATCATAAATTTCTAAACAGGTTTCTTTTGGATTTAAACATATTTTTAGCTCATTTCTTTATTAAATTTATAGAACATTTTCCTCTATCCTCACTCCATTTCCGTTCATTACCGAAAAACCTCTTTTTAAAAAAGCTCTGAATCACATTATAGTGAGCAAATGTGTAATGAATTATATAAATTATTTAAATATTTTAATAAATTAAAATTTTTACTGGAGTTCTTCGAAAATAACTATTAAAGTAAAGTATTAAGAATCTGTATATAATTTCCGAATTTTATATGTACAGTTTCTCTCAGCAAAATTTAATCATCCTAATATATTTTAAGGTTGCTTCATAAAGCTCAACAAAATTATTTTTTATAAGAGAAACTTCTTCCAAATTGTCCATCTTTGATAAGAAAACTTTAAAATTTTTTATCGGAATCTGTATCAAATAGTTAAGGCTACTTTTACACGAATCATTATTGAATGATTATGATGAATTGTGTGTTTGTTGGTGAAGGATATAGATTTTTCATGTTTATATACCCGACATCTATAAGAAACTGGTAAGGTATACCTATCTTCGACTAGGCCGAAGTTAAAATACCCCCACGGGCGATTCGTAATGGTACAACATCTTCAATTGCAGCTCTTTTAATATAAGATTTCAAAAAATTTTGGTGTCAATTTTTCTAACACACCTCAATTTTGATATAATATACACAAATACCCAATTTCAGGTCTGTAGCTTAACTATTAGCCTATTTATAGAGTTTTAAATATTATGGGTTGTATGGGAGGTAGGTGTGTTGGTAGGCGGATGTCGGCCACTTTTCTTTCACAATTTAGTTTTGACATAAAATACAAACGTATCATTTTTTTTCCTGTAGCTTAAAGAGAAGCCTTTTTATAGAGGTTTAAATTTTGCGGTTGTATGGAAGGGGGCGTCGGTTGATGACGCCCATTTTTCTATCGCGTCTTAATTCTTATATAAAAATAATAAATATCTAATTTTAGTTCTTTAATAGGCTTCAATATAAGGGTTGTATGGGAGGTGGGCGTGTTCGTGGATGGATGACACCCATTTTTCGGACACGTTTTAATTTTTATTTAAAAATTATAAATATCTAATTTTACTTTTGTAGCTTCAACAGAAGCCTATTTATATATTTTTCAATTTTGGGGTTGTATGGGAGGTGGGCGTGTTCGTGGGTGGATGACGCCCATTTTTCTAACACACCTGAGTTTTGTCATAGACTACTCAAATACCGAATCAAAGTTTTATAGCGTAAATATTAGTTTCTTTATGGAGTTTTCATCATTGGGGTTGTATGGGAGGTAGGCGTGGTTTTTATCCGATTAAGCCCATTCTCGAATTTGATCTTAGTTTTTTTGAAAGAAGCTTAAATATCGAATTTCATTACGATAGCTTCAAAACTGCGGCTGCAATCGTGTCCACAGACAGACGGACATGGCTAAATCAACTCAGATGGAGATGCTGAGCAAGAATATATACACTTTTCTATACCTATCACTCCTCCTTATGGGCGTTACACACGTCGTGACAAAATTAATATACCCTTACGCAGTACGCGTGGGGGTATAAAAATAGTGGGATGCCGTGCACAGACATTTTTTCTGGTTTTGGCGCATTTTGTTAGTTGTTGTTTAGTATTTAAATATATGAAGTGTCTGATTCAAATATGGTCAATTAAAAAAAAACAACAATTGGATATATTTTGGATAAAATTCAATCTGACATTTTCTACATGTATACAAATTTTTGGTTAAACAGAAGATATTTCTAAATGTTCCTCAATAGGAATACATTTTTGAAACGTTTGGAAAGTTAAAAAATGGTTAAGTCAACTTTGCTTAGTTTAAAAAGTGGCTAAGTTCTATGGACTTAGCTTTAAGATCAGCTTATCTACTATTTTCTCAAAAACAAAATCATAAACCCCTTTAAATTGTAATGTTTTTTTATAAATTTGAATATTTTGTAAATTTTTATGTATGTAAGACCTAGAGCCTGGAACAACAATATATTAATGGTATTCATGCAACTGGGCAAAACCCTTATAAACGGTATAAACCGTATAAGTTTATTCTCCTTATAAATGAACTGTCAAAGTTTGCATGAAGAAGCTTTTGCACAAACCAGATATCTTTGCTAACGATTTAGCTGAGCAAACGAACAGGCAAACTTATAACATCAATCAGCTGATTTATTTTATTAAAGCAAAAGAAAAAATTAGAACCAGGAGAAGATATAATCAAAATTGTAAAACTAATTAAATAACACGGAAGAGGTAATAGTTGATATTTTGTGAATTGAAGGAATTAAAAAATATTTTTATACTTCATTTGCAGAAAGCAAACCCTGATCTTGTAAACAGCTGATATATGATGAAAATGCTCAATCGACTTTAAAGGGATGCTCATGCAACACGTCTGATAAAAATAACTAATTGCCCAAATTATATTCTTGCCTCTTTGCATGAATACCCTTATTATAAATTTGTATATATATTTACATTTGCATATCCATAACATTTTTTGTTTTGAGTCCGAGTTGAACTTTAAAAATCAGTAAAAATTAGTGAAATTCAAGTAATTCTAAAGTATTTATGATTAAAAATGCATTTTCTATAGTTATATAAGCTATAATTAAGCTTTGACGAAAAACCTTTTTGGAAATATTCAATACTATAGCAATCATCACTACATTGTTTAATAAAGAATTTAAAGCATCTGCCCCTGTGTTTAAGCTTTACGTATTTTCTCAAAATGGAATTTACCAATATTACTGACTGCTGATGTACTCGTATATGAAAATGGCGAATTGGCTGAGATAGTTGTAGAATTTGTATAGGAATTGTATAGCTGAGAAAATTGTTTAGGAATTTTCTGTAGTAAATTTCAATTTGATAATATTAAAAAATCCAAGCTAAATATTGCTTTTATATGAACTAAACAAACAAAAACAAATTGGCCATTTCAGCCCTTGAAAGGACTTTGACCGAGCTTCTTATGATCAATTGTGTTGTGTGTGTTATTAAATGTTTGCACACAATTGACCGAGAACTGGACCTACATGTTTTATGCCGACTCCGAACGGCTAAAGTTCATGTTCTCAAGAAGCTTTACATGGCATTATTTACTCTCTGAGGTTTGCCATTGTCTGCAGAGAGGTGGTGACCGATCAGAAAAATTTTTTATTGAAAAAACTTTTCGCCACGGCTGGGGATCGAACCCGGGCTCCGAGCATGCTAGGCCTTACACTTAACCTGCATGCCACGGTCACCACCATGAACTAGAGATTCATTAAAATCTAATCTTAGGAACCGGTATTTATTCAGAGGAACTTTGTATGACAAATGTTTGACTCCATAGATATCAACTCAAAAAAGACATAGAAACGAAACGAAAAAGTTATTTAAATTATTATCCGGTCGATATGTGGTTACGTGCATGCAAATATAAAAATAGACTTAAAAGCATATTTTTATAGTATTGAAGGCATAAAGAATTTTCCATCAGAACCGCGTTTTCAACTGGTAATGTTTTAGGCCATTTCTACCCCAACCTTTGTATGGTAAACTTCCAAACACTTTTGGAAGCAATAACAAACAAAAGGAATTGTAGCTATTTTTATATTTTTTCAAATTTTTTTGTTATTTTTGTTTTTATTTTTAGATTCTGAAACTAATTCGTTTATGAATTGAGAAATATGCTTTTCTCAATGCATCAAAAGATCATTTATCACGTTATTATTCAATTATACTCTTATTCAAGTATTTTATAGTTAAGTTAGTTATATAATTAATGTTAAAAATGCAAATGTCGATCTTATTTATGTTAAAAATGCATCAATAAGCTTTTATAAGCGTTGCTGGAAGTTTTGTATGTGAATACATAAAAAATATCGGTTAAGAGGCCAGTTTGAGAAGCAATTATATCGATACTATTTCTATAAACATCTAAATAGTTCCCACAATACCATTCTCTTCGAAATTTTCACTTTAATGTGCTGTTGGCAGCTTTTACAGTTCAACCGACTAACAAATATATCAGCTTATTATATTATTTTTTAAAATCACATCACATGTTCATATCAGCCCTAGTTTTACCTACAGACAGAAAAATCGCCAAATAAAAACCTAATAATGTAGAACAAAGTTAAGAAGATTTCTCTATGGTTTTACCCAATAAGAGGTTCTTCTTTAATTATTGGCTATGTCTTCTTAAATTAATTTAAGAATAAATCTCACACAGCTACAAGGTTTTCGTCTTGATTTTGTTTAAGAAGAAATATTATACAACTACTAGGTTTTCTTCTTAATTTTGTTTAAGAAGAGATCTCATATAGCTGTTAGGTTTTCTTTTTGATTTTGGTTAAGAAGAAATCTTATACAGCTACTAGGTTTTCTTCTTGATTTTGTTTAAGAAGAAATGTCATACAGCTACTTGGTTTCTTCCTTGGTTTTTTTCAGAAGAAATCGCATGAAGCATCAACGTATTCTACATGATTTGCTTTTCTTCTCAATAGGGAATAAATAAATAAATAAACTATACACGAACTGTAGCCGTCGTCTAGGATTTGAAAAAAGTCTTGAAAATATGGATTTTAAAAGAAATTAAAAATTTATATTATTAAATAAATTTGAAAAGACTTTTCTTGAAAAACAAGAAGATTTTTTCCAAAAACATTCCTCTCCTCTCTCGTCTTTCATGCCCCATGTTCTAAATATGTTTTAAGAAGAAATCTTATAGATTTCATGTAGCAATGTTTTTCTCTGTGTAGTCATGAGTCACCAAAATCTACTTGTCAACTAGATCAATCAAACACAATTTGACAAAATATACTTCTTTATCACACATTTATCTCTCAATTTTTTACTGAACACCATCATCATATATTCAGAAATAAAAGTTTCTTAAATAACAACATACTGCAAATTAGAACCATGCAATAAATTAATGGCAGCAGTCATTTGAATATGTTTCGGTAATTTAATTGATGTTTTGCAGTTGTAATAATTAATTATTTAATGAGTGGCCTAGGAACAACCACATTCTCTTAACGTTACAAAAAAAATTAAAATAGAAATTTTAATTCTATTTGAAACAAAAACAGCAAAATCTTTAAAATATACATATATATTTAGTTTCCTTATACATTTTGATTAATTGTTTTCAACCCACATCTATAAAATCTGTGTAGGTAGATATGCTTGAGTATGTTTTTATTGCAATTGCTATGCAATTAAAATGTATTCTCGTACAAAGTATTTAAATTTGTTTTATTTATTACGGCAAGTACACGATTAAAAAAAAATTAGAGCACATGTTAAAATAAAGACATGAAATTACAGTGTTTTATATTCATACATACAAAAATCGAGGCAAAGCGCCAACATCAGCACATCGACCACTTATTTGAGAGAACTTTTGGCACAGCATTCATGTTTTACAAACGCCTTCTTACCGGTGTTTTAAATGTTTTTATGCTGTTCATTATGGCGACCTATATTAAGGCTATACACCTTCTAGTTTCGATCACCTGTGCAATATAATTTTCTGTCTTGCTATTTACATTAACCTAAGTTTGTTTGTTTAGATATATTTTAATTTAGATTCAACAGGTAGTAGTTTATAATAACAAATTCCAAAAGCTTGCTTAATATTTCCCAAAATTGTTATTGCAAATTACTTTTATCTACTGAATTTCTTTTTCTGTCTTGAGATCATGTCATAGGGGTAATCCAAAAAATGGTCAATAACCATAAGTGGTGTTTTTTTCTTATATTTATAATTACAATAAGGTTAAAAATTTTTTGATAATGGCTTCATTTCCTTATTTAATAGCTTTCAAAAATTTCACCTATCTAAGCTTATTTTCCATTTTCTATCCATCATCTAAAGCACATTACGTACACGAACTTCAAAATTTTTGTCGATTTTCATCCCAACTGCATATAAAACCAGCATTTCTCAGCCACCTTGAGCGAGAACGCTAAAAAAATTAATACATTAAAACGTTTAAAGCGCATTTAATACAAATTTCATTGTTTACATAAAAATTCGATATCTTAATGACGAAAAAATATTTTTGCTTTAAAGCATTATATGCTTCGTTGCTTAATGCTTCCAAAACAATTTTTACTTTATCTTAAAATTCAGCTATCTTAAAATTCAGCTAAAAAACAAATATTGAAAAAAAAAAAAATAAAAATAGAATAGAATAAAATAGAAATCGTATGAAAAAACTTTTTGTTTTGGTCGCTGTATTTAGAGCAAGATCTTAACACATTATTTTAATGTTGATAAAATTTGTAAAAATAGGTTGAAAAAGATTTTGCTTATTTACTCAACACACAAACATTTACCTTGTGTACATCATGTTAAGCGTGATGAATTCAATATTCATATTAAGAGGAACTAACAACTTTTGTTATTCATTTGCAGCGTCAGCATCATTATTATTTTATCACATGAAAAAATATTTGGCATTAACATACTGCAATGTGATTGAAATTGTTATTTTCTTTCATTCGATATTCTGCTAATTTTACATGGAATATAATTATATTATAAAACTTAATTTAATACTAGCTAAGTTTATATTAATATTCTATCCCTTATCATTTAACAGAGTACTCATTGCTGACCCACTTGAGAAGATCTATGATAACGTCCTGTCGTGGCAAACGAAAATCAGCAAATGTTTGTATATCTGCGTCAGTTGAGACCCTAAACGAGGTGCCGACTCCTTGAAGAAGCTGCAAGCACATTCATTTGATAAAATTGAATTACATGTGGTAAGGTTATCTAAAGTTTACCTTCATGGCGTCCTCGTCGGTTGTGTCATCGCCGGAAAAAATCACCTTTGTATTCTCAGACCAATCATTGCCAAATTTGTTGCGCAAAATAAAGAGTGCAGCTTCACCTATTGAATTAAAAAACAAATATACATTTTTTACATTTAAGGACTTCTCAACTACAATAGGAGCATTCATTTTGTCTAGTCTATTTCTAGTTTAGTTGCATGGTGCAAGAATAGGAAATGTATAATCCATAAACAATTGAATCCATTGTACGAATTATACATCGCTTATTCTTGCAATTGAATAATACACAAAATATATTGTAAACAAACCTTTGTTCCAATTTACTGGTGGCTTAGCTTCAATAGCTTCGTGTGCCTGATTTGCTCTAAATCCATGTGACTCAATGATTTGTATAGCAAGCTGTTTCTGCGTCTCTTTGATATCCAATGGAGTGTCACGGTAATGGTAGGTTAATGAAACACGCTTATCTTCAACCCAAGCTTTGTTCTTGTTAACCTTATCGTTGAGCTCGTATACAAGCTTCTTGTAGGAGTCTTGTACTTCCTCTGGCAATTGGAAGTCATGTCGTGTGCCATCAGGACTTTGAATTTCAATTCCATGGTTGCCAGCATATGTGATCCCGCTTATACCTACTCTTGCTTGTACATCGGCAAGGCCACGACCTGAAATCACAGCCATGAAAACATTGGGGTGCTTTGCGATTCGGTTCAGTATCACTTCCACCTCTATGGGCATGGCAGTCTTTTTTGGGTTGTCTGCAATTGGTGCTAAGGTACCATCGAAATCAAACATCACGGACAGCGTTTTGTTGGTATTAAGAAAGCTAGAACAAAGGAGAAGATTTTTATAAATTCTCGGATAAAAGTGTGAACAAATATTTTGTTTTTTAACCATGACTTGTGGGTTAAGATATAATTTCTAGCTTAAATTTATTGCATTCTGGCTATGATTCATTCACACTCACTTCACCACCCATATTTAAACTTACCCGGGTAGATTCTGTTCGAATTCTTCCAGCGACTCTATAACAGGTGCAACTCTCTTCTCAGGCATTTTCTTTAATGATTTCACAAGATCGATAACCTCTAATTGTTCTCTTGTTAAATTACCCGATACTAAATATATCGTTGACACTGTTAGCACTAAAATAGCGTAAAATTTGATTGATGTATACACTGTAAATAAAATTAAAAATTAATGCGAATAAATACGATTTTAAACGAATTTGTTATAGGTCGCGAATTAGAATCTGTACGGTCAGTTAAGCATAGCAATCAGTAAAGACTAGATTCCCAAAATTTGCTTGATGTTGCTTTTTAAATAAAAATGTTCCATGCTGGAAAAGAGATTTAAAATTAACATTCGGGCGTCTAGGTCGCTGCCGAAAACATCACAACTACACATAAGAGATCAACGCATTATCAATATTATACACACTAGCCACTCTTATGGAACACGAGCAATTACTTAGAGCAAGTACGCTGTGGATTTTGAAAAAACGCGTAAGCGAATAACTCGCATCGCAATAAGCGATTGGTCTACATTGCGGAAGAGAAGTTAAAGCTGATGTACAATGACAACATATCATCAACTAACATTAAACGCAAGTTAAAACGTATCGTTGTAGCTGTTATGCTGCGCAATCAGCTGTAGTTTAAGCGAAAAATTGCTGACACAAGGTCTCTCAAAAAGCGGCAGGCTGTGCTGCGATACAATTCAAAAAGCACATTTTAACTAAAGGCACCATGCGTATCACGTAACACGTTTTCACTAACTTTGCTCACTAGGGTGGTATTTTAGATCACTAAAATTCTAATTTCACTTATTTTAAAATGCGAAACTGTATAATTTTCTTTGATTAAAAAATTTAACTGTTTTTATTGCTTAAACTTGTATAATCAAACACAATACAAGTGTTCTGCTTTTAAATGTGCAAAAAAATTTACTTGAACTATTTTGCACTGAGACGCACCCGTAATTTTGGCTCGTAACGCTTTCTGTGGTCCAGATGCCACCAAACTGCTTTGAGCTCTGTGAATATTATGAACGTGTGCTGCGAGCGACCACAGAATTTATTATACCGAATTTTTATATATTTCGAGAGCGAATCGGAATTAAAAATCGGGATGACTTGGAGACAAAGACATCAATGTGAACGACTACATATATATCTTTATAAATATACAGACAATTGTCCATTTCCTCACACGCACACTCTTATCAACCTGCACTCACACATTTAGGTTGCTTGTCACGGCGCGTTCCATTTTCTGCGGTGTTCGATAATAATGTTAATGTCGTTGTTGTTTGTGCTTCCCATGCTGTTGGACCAAAGCCAAGGTCAGTGAAATTTACAACACCGTCCCCAATCAACAGATAAACCGAAATCAAATAAAAATTGTATTTGATAAACCTGCGCGCCAAACTAAATGCGTAGATAAAAAAAAACAATTCATAACAAATTTCCGTGCTCTGAAATCCATAGCACAATATAGAACAAATAAAGACATCAATTTGTAGCGATACATCACCCTTTCGAAGGTACTACATATACCGATAGAAAGATATGTCCAGCAATGGCAAAAGTAAAGGAATGCTAACCACACAGTAAAGCGCACTTATATAAAAAGTGCGCACAAATATAATAATGGAGAGATTTTAAGAGAATAATTTAAAATAAAATTTGTAGGGGAGTCCAAAAAGGCAATAGGCAAAAGGCATAAGGCAAAAATGTTTCTCTTAAAGAAGTAATAGGGGGCGATCATATTGATTTCATTAACAGTTGGGGATTAGGGTTCAGCCTCTCCTTTAGCTCGAAAACCTAGGGTGACCCGAAAATTCTGACTTCAGATTCGGATTCAGCGAACTCAAAACCTTAGGAAACTGTTGTGAAACCTCTTGGGATTTTTAAAAATTTCTGTTTTGTTGCACAGCGTTATTAACTAAAATTTACAAATTAAAATGCCACAATTTTGTAACTCAACATTCATTAATACCCATAACAAAATTGATCATAAGAAGCTGGGTCAAAATACATTCAAGGACTGAATTTATACAATAGATTTTTAAAAACTTTTTCTTTCTTTCCTGATATTCTTTTAATGTATCATATGCATTATCCGATTATCAAAATAAAATCTATCATGTGTGAAGTCAAATATTTAAATTTGTCAATATTTTATACAAAATACGAAATTAATAATTCGGTTATTTCTTTACTTTATGAAGCTCATTCTTTAATTTATAATTTCAATACTTGATGGGACTATTCAACATTAACATTTATTTTATTATTTTTCTCATACGAAAAATGATAGATTTTGAAATTTTGTAAAATTTCAGCATTCACAAAAAATTATAAAATAAATGCAACAAAAAAAAAATTTTCCATTGATGTTCACACGCTCATACGAATGAAATTGTCTAGGAATATGTTTTAATACTTCTATACAACTCTTCATTCAAAAAAGCAATAAAATGTTGCCAGTGAAACATCACGTATAAATTGAGCTTGAAAACCAAATTTTGAGGCTGTGCAAATGTAATTTCAAAGCTATTCGATACCGAAAATTAGGGTTGTATGAGAGGTGCCACGGCCCCAGTTCTATCGGTACCAAACTTCACAGGAATACTCTCAAGACTTTCCTACAGTTTAGCTTAAAATTTCATAACAATTGGTTTAGCGGTTTCGGAGTCTACACACATTCATTTTTCTATAATAACACGGAGAGAAATTTGAGCTGAAAAAAATCCTATATCAATTTATTTTGGGAGTGATTCTGAGCTTAGCCATAATAATCTTGGTATCAAGCCCTAATGCCATTGTTTATCAAAAAATTAGCACGCTCATTTGTGCATAAGGTATGTGTCTTTTGGATTGTTCGTCAAAAAACTAATATGCTCACTTGGGCCCAATTTATGACATTTTGGTATTAGATAAAAAAAAAATGCTTATTTGTGTCCAATACATGTCATTTATGGAGTGTTAATAAAAAAAGTTAACACGCTTTCATATGTCTAATCTAAGATATTTTGGGATTTGACATTTTATGAATTTTAATAAAACAAGTCAAAAACAAGTAAACCAACTCCAGGCCGATCTGAAATCCTTTGAAGTTTGGTGTTCTTAAAATAATCCAGATAAATGCCAAACTATGACCTTTTCGCGAAAAAGGAATAATTTAATATTTGATTATAATATAAAATATACTGCTTTATGTCGTGTAGATGCCGTCAAAGACCTTGGTATATGCATGGATCCGAAGTTATCGTTCAACAATCATATTGATTACACTTGTAAAAAAGCATCTTCAATGCTTGGATTTATAAAACGCTGGGCCAAAGAATTCAATAGCATGATTACAACGAACGCCATCGTTGTATTATGCAACAGTGCGTCCTCACTTGGAGTACGCACGTCAAGTTTGGTCCCCAAGTTATAGTGTGCATGTTGAACGTATAGATAGAATCCAAAAACGTTTTTTTCGGTTTGCTGTTAGGGGCTTAGGCGGGATTGATTTTTTGAACCTTCCTCCTGACGAGGATCGTTTAAAACTTTTAAAAATGCAATCTCTAATTAAACGAAGGTAGTCTGCGGATATCATCTTATTAAACCAACTCATAACCGGTGTATTCGATTGTCCGGAACTACTTTCTCTTATAAACTTTAACTCTAACCGTAGAAGTAGTAGAAATGCTAACAACTTTATTTATCTACCATTTAGTAGAACTTATTACGAGGCATCTGCTCCTTTAAAACGCATGAGTTCCTCTGTTAACAAATGTACATTTTTTGATGTTAGTTTGTCAAAAGGTCAACTCAAAAGTAGTAGTTGTTATGTCCTATTGTTTTCCCTGAGCCCAATCCACTCTGTGGTGGGTAAATTTTTCCCACATTAATTTGTTTTGAGCCACTGGAATTCATGTCATTAAAGTATTTCAATGAGATCTGGAGTGTGGCTTCAGATTGATTAATGCTGAGAATGTGCGAAAAAGCAGTAGAAGCTGAACTCTATTGTAATTGCATGTAATTTAAAAAAAAGATGACAAAATGTAAGGGCCTAGGCATGAATGGAACCGAACAAAAAAAAAAAAAAAAAACGATGACCTGACACCAATTCAAAATTATATTTTCATTGTCCCAATTAGATATTTGATTCAATTCGGACAGGAAAATATAATTTTTCAAATTATATAAAATAGTCTTAAATTCAATTCTTGGTGGCAAATCCGAGTTATAATGAAACATAATTTTTAAAACGTGTTTAAGTCGAAATATTGGTATGAGAAAGAAATTTAATATTTTAACAGATGTGGGTATGTGTTCTGTGAAAAATAAAAAGTTACAAGCAAAAAACATAATTTTTTCACAAAAAAGCACCTTCAGGAGAATCAAAATTGTTTTGGCGGGCTTTCTCCGATTTGAAAAAAGGTATGTAGAGATCATTTTAATGAGTTCCTCTAACTTTTGAGACCCCGACCTACGAAATCTAAATTTCAATCCCGTCTAACATATATAGTGACAGCAACTTTGACCCATATCACATTCATTTCAACTTTGTTGTAAGGAGTGTGATTTGCACCGTAAATTGCCAATATTCGTGCATTATTACTGCGTGACTAGCCAATTTTTGATCTTCTGATCGGCGATATAATATCTCTCTCGAAAACATTGAATGTCTTTTTCGATAAACTTACCGAAACCAATGAAATTTCCACTTCAGTCATATGCAAAATCAGATAACATGATGTGACGACTAAACAATTAGTACAGTTTGAAAATTGAATAGAATGTTTTCGCATAAAATACTAAATTAGGATCATCGTTCCAAATATACCAAACTCATTAAAATAGTTGACGACAAAATTTTGTATTTGTTGTTATGAGACAGATCACTGTGCGTTACCTTGAAACTCAAAAATTAAACATAAGCAAAAACAAAACATCTTAAACTTCCATACAAATCGTAGCATATCCCATGTTTATAAGACCCTTTATACATCAGTTATTTTAGAAAATTGTGGCCTAAACTTTATTTTCATAATTTTTCTTAGAGGGCATATGTCTTAATCTAAGAACTAACTCCACAATCTTATAGGGCTTGTAATTGACTAATGATATTTTCTGTTTCAACATTTCTTTGCACATAAATGAGACAAGTTCAATTGTTGCTAGTAATTAAACTTAATCTTTGCTACTGACAGCACCAATCACGCTATGAATAATCTGTTGACGTCACTGTGAGACTTTATCATTTTTTAGCGCTATTTAGCATATATTTTAATATGTTTTCTTTTTAAAATTTGTTTTTGAAAATGTGCCAAATAAAAAAGCACAAAGATCAAGATGCTGGCTCTAATTGCCCTCGTTTTGCCCATTCCATCCGTTTGATACACTGCGTTCAAAGCAGTCAAGATAGTTTATTTAAATTTGATAAGACACTTTGTACGACATTTTTATGTTATTTTTAGGAGACCCAAAACCGCATTTGTTGTCTTACAATAAATATTTTGAGACACTTCGATTTAGCTAAATATTTGCATAGTTTCCAGATTATTCCATATTCGCAAAGATATGCCCTAGTGATCGATCATGATGACCATCACTATCACAGCAGAATAATGAAACTATGTGCACATTATAATGATGATTTGTTTTATTTCGCCAGTATATGTCGTTGTTGCAGTGCAATTTCGTATGTTTAAAAAAGAGTGAAGTGTCATTTACTACTTAGCTTTTAATTTTATCTTTATCTTTTTTCAAGATCTCTGTTGTTTCTTTGTTTGTTTCTTTTTTAGGTTATCTATACATCTTTATGCCGCACAGTGGTTGAAAAGTGGAAATAAATACCAAAATAAATTAACTCTTTTGTGAATTCTTTTGCTTTCATTATTTATAAATTGTCAAATCATTCTTATATCAAAATATTTCACAGAAATACGCACAGGTGCAGATGCCAATAAATTCGATTAATGTTAAAACGATCGAAAAATTTCGATGAATTATATTTCTCAAAGGTTATTACAGACAAACAACAAATGATTATGAATTCTTTATGAATATAAATATTCCGATATGAAAAAGACTTATGAATTCTTTATGAATATAAATATTCCGATATGAAAAATACTTAATATATTTTTTTAGGAGAATATCAAATAATCGTGGAACTTCTGTTTCACATAGAAATGTTTTACTGGACTTCAAGTTAAACGGGTCAAAAAAACCAGAGAAAAAACCACAATGCTTGCCAGCACAATTTTTAAAAATTTTAGAGCACACTTTATGGCTGTTAGAAGATAAATAGAGCGTAAGTCCTTTAGGATACATCGCTTATATAATGTAAATTTGCTTCACAAATTTGTAGTTATTCTGTGATTAAAATATGAATCACATAGAGGTAAGATATTAGTCGGTATAAGAGTATTAGGTTCATCACAGAGAACAAATGAGGGTGATTGTTGGAGTAACCAATTTTAATTTGTCTTTGAAAAAGGCTGCTTTAATTGTATTCAATAGACGTTTCTCTTACAATTACAGTAATCATAATTGGTATTTGTATGAATGCAGATTAAGATAATTAAATTGGTCATTTCAGCCCTTGACCGGCTTCTTATGATCAATTGTGTTGCGAGTGTTATTTAATGTTTGTATACAATTGATCGAGAATTGAACCTATATTTTGTATGTCGACTCCGATTTGCTAATGTTCATGTTCTCAAGAAGCCTTACATGGCATTATTTACACTCCGAGTCTTGTCTGCAGAGAGGTGACGACCGAACAGAAAAATTTATTTCTATCAAAAAAATTATTATCCGAGGTGAGCTCTGAAATCGGGATTCGTTGGCTCGCAAGCCACACACTTAACACGCACGTCCAAGGCCAGTCACAAATACCGATACAGTAATCGAAAAATACTTTTTTTTATATTACAAGTCCAGCAATCGAAATCAGTAATTTGAATGGATAATGATTACTGTGATTGTAATCAAAAAGTAATTACAATTGCAAAATGTCCACCACTTATAATTTATTGCAAAAAATCATGAAGTTCACTATAATTTTCTTAAGCATAAAGAAACTGTCAGCCTTTTTAATTCTGTTTTTTTTATTGTTGTAATAAAATTCAAGCAAATAATATATTATATAATAAAATAAAAATCTAATTTACACCCTTTTAATCCTATGCCTCCTGAAAGTTAAAATTTTAAAATCACGTGTAATAAAAAGATTCGGATGGGAATGTGACAGAAAGAGAGTTTGGATGGAATGATGTTGTGTACGCTCATAAAAAATAATACAGCGTTTTTTTAATTTGTCTTGTATAGGACGCTGCGTGATTGTGGACGAATTAAAGTCACTTCCAAATCACATACCATATTTTATTAGCCTTCAACGAATCTTTCTATTTATCAACACTTTTTGTATGGGCTGAACCACTGTATGCCGGCCCGTCGATCTCTACATATTCTTGTTCGTCTGTCATCATTAGCTGTGATATTTTCGAAATCACAGTTTGGCAATAATCTCCCAAATAAATTCCATTCCATTATTTTAAAAACATTTAAATATTTGCTCTTATCATGTATGCACGTGGAGAACAAATTTTCATATTTGTTTTTACGATTTTCAATGTTTTTGTTTTCTACTGAATTTTATTTACGCGTTAATAACAAACAGTTGATGGAAAAAAACTTTCGATTAATGTATGGCTCACTTTTGTTATTATTCTTATTCTTTCAGCCTTGCCTAAATAGTTGTGTTTATTTTGCTCACGTTACCCAACGCAATGCAAACTCCCAACTGAACACGATTTTTGTGACTGCAGTCAAATTGCACTTTACTCAGTAGTTAGTTCTCTCCTACACTGAGAAAAAATAAATTTAAAAGTAAATAAAAAAATTTTAAATAAAAATTTAACAATTTTGAGTTTCTAGAAAACGAAATTTAATACAAGTGTGTTAAATTTTCAACAATATAAAAAAACTATTTCAAATTGCACTTTTTTGTTTCAAGTTTGTTTTTAAAAACTTTGCTTCGAAAAACAGTTGTGATTAAAATAAATGAATTTGTTGCAAGCTCTATTTCAAAACCAAATACATTTGATATTAACAGAACTTCATGTAATTTCAACACATATTTCCCTCAGTGTAAAATAAATCAATAGATGGTTTCTTTGAGAGCCGAAAATGTTTTTCTGGGTAATTGCCATACTTTCCTGCATACCGACTTTGAGCTTATATTCAAAATCAAATTGTTACACTATAAAGCAAATCCTTAAAATCTCTTTAAAATATAATTCAAACCGAATTTTATACTCCCATGTGTACTCTGTAACGGGTGAATAAATTCTGTCATGTCGCACACAGGGGTCACTTGTATGGGAGACTTGGCCAAAATTGATTTTTTTAAAAATGGGATTGCAAAAAATTTTGCTGCAGTTATAAGGAGGATATTTCTATGACAATTAAAATAATTTTTTGCTTTTATGATTTCCTGTTTGGAAGATGCAGTGGTGGCAGATTAAACTTTTTTGGATATATTAAGTCTTTTTGTATGCAGCGCAGCACAAAAATTGAAGGCACTTCAAAAGTCTATATTTTTAATTAAGAACGTGCAATTGTATCAATTTCAGAAAAAGTAAGGTTTTAAATTTAATTTAAAATTTTTTTATGGATTTTTCGTGTCTGTTTGGGTTTGACGGGTACAAAATCAAGAAGACTTTTTATATGTAAGAAAAAATTTTTAAATCAATTTTTTTTTTTTGCATTTGCGGAATCGCATTGGTGAGTTTTTATAACAATTGTAAAATATGGTCTTTCTTCTTTTAGGAATTGCTTTTAAAAAAAAAAATCATTTAATCCAGATATCATTTAGATACATATGTTGGAAGTTGAGCTGGTGAGCATGGTAAGCTTACTCTGATAATTCCGACGAATGAAATTTACTTGTTGAATTGAAATATGAATGTCATTATTGATGAAATATGTATTTATTTAAATTCCACCAAATTAAATTGGGTTGTTGAATAAAAAAGTCAACGACAAGTACTTAATCCCATTGTTTAATTCTTAATACTTAAAGCTTTGAAATATCCTTACATATAAATTTCGGTTGTATAGGAAGTTGCGCTCTATATTGTCTTATCTTAATTAAACTTAATTTTTTTACTTGATATAATTAATTCAAATACATATACTAATTTTTTTTGGTTCATTCTGAATAATTTTTAAAATATTATTATAGGTTGTATGGAAGGTGCCACGCCTCTTTGTTATATTTTCATTTAAATAAGTTTATAATATTAAGAAGGTCCCAAAATAGCAGAGTACCCATTTTTGTGAAGATACTTAGGATTAAGATTTTTGGCCAACCCTTCCATACAAACAGCTCCAGTGTGTGACGTGTGTAACGCCCAAAAGAAGGCGTGGTAGGTATAAAAAGGTGTATATATTCTTAACCACCTGATTTAATCATGTCAGTCTGTCGACACGATTATAGCCGTAATTTTTAAGCTATCGTAATGAAATTAGATATTTAATGAATTTAGATAATTTAGATATTTCTTTCTAAAAAGTGAACATCATTTTCGAAAGTAGAAAATCGGATGACAAACCGATTATCTCGATATATACCGATATATCTCCCGTACATACCACATTACTAAAAACTCTAAAGAGGCATTAGTCTCTCTATAAAGAGACATTTAAACCACAAAAATAATATTCGGTGCAAGTGTAGTTAGCTGCACACAACAGTGAGCACTAAAAATATTTTGCACTTTATGAAAAGAACAACCCAAAATAGTTCAGAATCAAACATTTTCTCAAATCTGCATATTTTAATGTTTTACGAATACATAGTACATACGATAATTATAAATTTATTATATAAATATTATAACAAAATAATACAACAATTATATAATTTTTATTTTAATTGTTTAACCAATTTATACAATAACAATAACATAAAACAATTATTATTATTCTGATTTAATTGATTGAAAATATTCGTAGTCTGCTCAGTCGTTTTTAACTTATTAGTTTTAAAAATAATCTCTAATTAATTTAAATTGACATGCTCTTGACAAACCGATGGGGAAATTTTTGATTTACAATCTTTAAGTTATAGTTACTTACTTACTTACTAACCTCAGTAATCAATAATGTTATTAAAATCAATTTGGTAATTCAGTTAGTAACTTAAGAGCTTTTATTTGATTGCTTTATTTTCAACAATTTGTGTACGTCCTCTCTGTCTCGCTCTCCACAGCGGGAGCAAACATATCCTGGTTTTGCAAATAAAACAAATGAATCTTTTTTCGACTGGACCAACCGCATAAGAAAATTGGATGAGTGTTCATATTTTCAAATTTTTCGTCAAACTGTTGGTCAAACATTCTGGAAAGTCACGGCAAAAGTTTTTTTCAATTAAAACAATTTTCTGACCGGTCACCACCTCTCTGCAGACAATGGCAAACCTCAGAGAGTCAATAATGTCATGTAGGCTTGTGCTAAACAGTTCCGGAGCCGGAACGAACATGGAACGTTTCTTTTGTACAACGGAACTAGTTCGCGGAAACATGTTCGCGGAACTATTAGTTCCTATGAGGAAATCTGCTCAGATATGAATATAAATTATTAAATAAGCTCTTCATAAATGCGATACTCATTTGCATAAAATAACAAACCTTCTTCTACATTCCTTATCTAAAATTCATTCCACATATTTTAATTATTTAATCATGTTCATATGCAGCAGTTGCCTTGAAAGCAAAACAACCATGTCCCGGAACTGTCTAGTTTCGCCCGTTCGAATGTTTAACCAAATGAACAAAACAATGCGCATAACAAGAACGACAATATATCTTCCAATAGTTATTTTATCATGTCTTTCAATCAGATTTATACGTGTCCGCGGAACTATCTAGTTCCGCTAGTTCCATTTGATTGAACGAAAGCATGTTCAAAATGAAATGAACAGAGCATTGCACACAACAAGAACGACGAGTTGTCATCTTTCCTTTGCACACATTAGTTCTTTCGTTCGCTCACAAACATCATCTTTGCACTTGTAACATGTAAGAAAGAGATGTATTGATATTCATATTGCTTAAGAAAAAAAAACAATCATTGCAGCCGGAACTGTTTGAACATGCTAAAACTGAATCGAAGGAACGATTGGAACTATGTCCGACTGTGAACATAGTTCCGGGAACTATACAGGTTCGGAACGACACATCTCTAATGTCATGTATAGCTTCTTGAAAACATGTGCCGTTCGGAGTCGGCATAAAACATGTAGGTCCAGTTCTCGGTCATTTGTGTGCAAACAATATAATAACCTAAAACACAATTGATTATAAGAGCTCAGTCTACGTCCTTTCAAGGTCAAACATTCGGGAAAATCAAAATATTAGCTAATATAATATCAGCTGTGTCTGATTGGCAAAAATACCACCTCTGCTTAAAAAATTGATCAAATGATCGTGAGTGAATCATCCCAAGATTATTTATGAGAGGTGGGCGTTTTTGTAAGTGAATGACACCTATGTTTTTTACATATCTTTAAAAGCTTTTTAAATCACTTGAGATCAATATTTTCGATAAAAAATTTAATGCTTTCTGAAGGTAAAAACAAAACAGATCAATTTCATTTACCAAATCTACTGATAAATTGTATTGTTTCCATTATACGACGTTTGAGAGCTGCTCTTTAAAACTTGATACAATTTATCTTTGAAACATGCTCCCTTACATACCTCAACTACTTCGTCGTTAGTATTATTAATATCACTTAGATCATATCCCGAGATTGACATCCCTAATGCGAACATACCAAGTTTCGTCCTTGTAGCCCAAATATTAACCTGTTTATAGAGTTTTTACAATAGTGGGTTTTATGGGAGATACACGTGTTCAAGTGCGCATGACGCCCATTATTCATATACATTTTAGTTTTGATATAATATACTCCCATACTTAGCTTTATCCCTCTTGGTCAAATATAAACCTAAAAATGAAAAAATAATTTTCATCTTAATATATAAAAGACAATCGTCCTGCTCCGTGTTCTATAGCGCTCAAATTGTTATAGTTGTTATTGCTATAACGAGAAACCAGTTTCTACATTATACTAAACTAGCAATACCCGGCGCGCGTTGCTACGCCTTAGGCCACGTGCATAGTAAACGCCGATTCAGACTGCCTGCCTGTGTCCGCAGAGTGTGTGAAAAAGCGAGAGAGATAGATATTTGTATCTCATTTGTTCACACAGATTTCAGCTTGCCTGTCTGTCTGAATCGGCGTTGAAAATGCACGCAGCCTTAGACAAACACATGTACTTCATCTGTGACTTCAGAACCTATTCGATCAAAAATGTAGCTTGTAGGGGAAGGTGCACCCACTTGACCAAAGCTCAGACCAGTTTTCTATTAGAAGGACATTACCAAATGGCAACTCCATTCGGAATTTCACTGATCAGCGATTTTTATTTCCAATGCTATTTGCTATTAAAAATTTGGCTTGTATGGGCGGATTCACACCCCGTTTTCCAATGCCCGTGCTATATTTCTTGTCGAAAGACATTTCCAAAAATTAAATTTATACTGAGTTTAAATATTATGAAACATTAAGTACCACAGCTATTCGATATTAAACATTTAAACTATGTTGATGGTGTCACGACCCAATTTCCAATGCTTGCTGAATTTTTCCAGTGGATGGACACGACTAAATGTTATATTCCTTCCGAGTTTCACAAATTTGTGACTTATGTTTCTTAAATTATACTGAAAAGTTTGAATGCCTTAAAAGTGTCACGCCCCTTCTGCAACGGCTTTAAAATTTTACCAGTAAAACAGCACGTGAAAATTTAGGTCAAATACAGAATTTTGGAGCTGTGCAACATGTATTTCTAAAGCTATTCGATATCGATGCCAAACTTCACAGGAGCGCTCTGCAGACTTTGCTAGAGTTTCCCTGAAAATTTCATAACAATTGGTTTAGCGGTTTTGAAGTCTACTTGTACATACAATCATTTTAATATACAAAGAAGATGTTAACAGCTTGTTTAAAATATGCTTAACTTACGCATCCTTTAAACACTAAAATATGCGTCAAACATACGTTTTCGATGCGTTTTACATGCGATGCGTAGCTTATGCCAGGCTGTCTAATATAATGGAAAACCATTCAAAAGTTGAATTATAATATTAAGGTTCAACTAAAACTACTGGAGACCAATGCAAATGCATTATTTTTAATGCTATTATAAAAAAACAGAGAAACCAACCAACTTGAGACCCTCCTCCTTTTTGAAATCGGTTAAAAATAAAAAATATGCTCCAATCACAATAACTCTTTTAATGTGCAAAATTTATTAACACGCGAAATAAAAAACTTTGAGGCTTCTGTTTGGAACAAAATCGAAAATCCAACTAAATTAAAGAAGTTATATTGGTATTCCTCTACATTTATGGTCATCATTTTGTTACAACTTCATTTCATAGTACCAACCTATTTGATTTTAAAAAAGACGTTGGAAAATAATTATTTTCTGATGCGTCCAATATAAACCTATTGAAAAGTTTAAAGGAAATCTATTTTATAAGGTTGTATGCATGAACATAATTTCTGCGCAGATGAACACAAACAATAACATATCAATGCGACATTTCAGATCGTACTGAGATCCTCTGAGAAGCATTTGAGCATATGCAATGGAATATTTGTATACTGAAATAACTACAACAATAAAAAATTTCATCCCCCATTTCATGGTAAGATTTTAATATATTTATATTTTTCTCTGAGCAAGAAGTTGACTGCAAATAAAGTAGCTAGTGTTGCCATAAAAACAAATTTTAAATCTGAACTATTTTATAAAGCTTTCAATCCGTCGAGATTGTGTTATTGTCGATGAATAACATTTGCAATAAATAACAAAATAATAATTTGGTTATATATCAGGCATAAGAGGAAAAAGATTTTTTGACTGTAAATATGTATAAACAATTCAAGTCTGAAAACCATAACAAATACGATGTCAGATTGTTGGCAACAATGCTCAACAGACCAAACTGAGAGCAACTCCCGACACAACATGGCAGCCGTGCTGAGTTACTCTCACAGCCAGAGCTTAAGCATTGGTTTTCTGCTGCTTGTTGTGCTGCTTGTACAGCATTAGCATGAATTAAAAGACATGAATTCTTAAATAATTAAAGAAAAAGTTTTGTAAAAAACGTAGTACCCTATTTTAATTTCGCTTATCATAGCAATTGAATAGTGAAAAAATTATAAAAATCGGTTCAGCGGTTATTGAGAACACGTCGCCGCAAATCCGTGAGTCTCCTTTTATATAATAGTATAGATGATTTATTATATCTGATTACATATTTTATTATATAGCAATCACATTATTTTCATATGCTTACCGCGTTATATTGAGACCGTCGCTTATATCCACACTTTTTGGATCACCCCCCAAATTAACTTTCTGGATCCGCCACTGGCCTGGGATTCTCCCCAACCAGCAAAATAAGTCGAAATCTACTTATGAGTAGTGTCCGACCAAATATTCGGTTTCGGCCTTTTTAATCATTTTAATCATTTTAATCATTGTGTTAAGTAGAACAAAAAAGTGAAATTCACAGTCATTTGATTGACCGTGTGAGTTGGGCCTAGTACAAAACGATAATTGTATTTTGTTTCATTTTGAAATACAGACAAGCTCTTATTTTTAGCTTATAATATTACTAATATTAATATATATATAAATATAATATATAATATTAATATTACATGACTAAACGCCATGCGACAATTTTTTCAACGTTAAAGAATAAGCAAATGTTTTCGTTGCTACAAAACATTTCTCGATCTATTATTTTCAATCGTAATTCCCAATTGGTTCATACGTAATCAGAGAAACGTAATTTTCTCTCGTACGATTGCCGTTTCGTGCACGGATCAGAGAACTGTTTGAATTGTTGTTTTTTAAGCTTTTAACAAAAAATAAAAGAAAAAATAAAAAGTTCTTTAAACAAATTTTCATGTAGACTTTAGTTTCGGTTTCGGCCGAATATTACAAAAATTGCCGAATTTCAGTTTCGGATTTGGTTTCGGCTAAAATTTTGGTTTCGGTCGGACACTACTTATGAGTTCCCTTTAAAGCTGTTTAAACTTTTGACGTAGAATTACGTCTTACAGCGCGGTTTGTATGGGGTCGATTTAACAGATTTTTTCAAGGTCATTAGGCAACGTTTTTGGCGAATACTTTAGGGTATACCTACAGCCTTTAATACTCTTCGTTCAAAGATAATATATATACTAAAATATCAGATATATCCTGCGCTGAATGAATATCTAATTTTGGATTTTGTCACTATTATATTAAAGTCACAAAATAGTAAAATTTTAGAAGAAAAATGCATGATTTTATATAAGAAAATCAATCATCAGCTGCTTATGTGACTGCTGCTTTCTTTGTTTTTCTTTCGTTGTTTATGCTTGTATGCTGTGGTTTTGCATGAACTGATTGGTTCGCTTTGGCAGCATTGTAAGCATTAGTTAGCATTGGGTTTATGTATGCACTACTGTTCTAGTATTTTGAAACCAGAGGTCATGAACCTCTTTTCAACTCAGTCAACGAACTCAGTCTGTCAAATTTAACGAAATGGGTCTGTGATCCGGCTAGATTTAACTCTTATGAAAAAAACGAGTTGGAGCATATTTCATTTTATGCTTTTACCCAATAGATGGCGTAAAATTTTAATTTTTGTTTTTGATGCAAATTAATTTGGATTCCACATCCCACTAGCACTAGCGATTGTAGTTTGCAAACTATACATCGAACAGTAAGTGTAGCTAGCAAACTAAATATCAGACAGAGACGAGAGGAAAGGACATGTGCTCAGCGTGAAATATAGTAACCATACGATTTTTTAAAAATCGGGGTCTTAATTTTAGTTTGAAATTAGTAGTTAAACTGACTGTAGCTCGCAAACTATATATCGGGCAGAGACGAAAGTGGCACCAATGGAAAGTGCATTTGCTTCGCCTACTTTTCAACTAAGTCAATGAACTCAACCTATCAAACTTAACAAAATGATCGAACAAATTTGAAATTTTTCTTGTTTCGTTTTGCTTGCTCATTAAATCATACTTACTTTTTAACTTTTTCTTTGTTTTGGCCTCGATAAGTAGTCCATAATTGAGTGTTATTCATTTATTTGTTAATTTTTGGAAGATCAATAAAAATACGTGCAAAATGAACAAAACAATCTGACCAAAGAGACAAAGTAGAAGAGGTTACAACTTAAACGGAATTCTACGTCTACACTTACGATACTATCGAAACTGTTTCTTTTTTTGTTGTTTAAAGCAAAATTACTTTCAAAAACAACATTAGTTCCAACACATTGCCCCGAATAGTGTGGATTTTACTACAACAACAATACAACCTGCGTTGTCAGATGAATATGCCTCAAAAATTGATTTTTTCTCGCATTTAATTCTCACAAATTACCACACGTGAAAAATACCTCAAAATACCACAAAATCGCGAAAATTACTGCAAAATACCGCAAGGAAATGAAATACCTCAAAGTTGCTTAAAATATCACAGTTAGCGGTGTTTATAGTAAAGTCTGAAATAATTTAACGAAAGTAGACCTAAAATGCAACATATTGATTAAAATCAATTAATAAAACAATAATTTTCATAATAATTCAGTTCAAATTTTTTATTTTAAAATTTAAAATAACTTTTTATTTCTCATTTTGCTATCAGAAATTACAAACGTTCTTTTGTTGATAAATATCGAAAACAGTTAAGCACAAACAAAATACCAACAAGAATGCACATGAAGAATGCATCAACAAGCGCAATCACTCAGTAAACCTTTTCAGTGCACATTTCATTCACGCGTATTTCTACCACTGCAGGTAGAAATCTCTTTTCGGTAATGTGAGGTATTTTGTGGTAATTTTCGGTATTTTTTTGTCTCTCGCTTGGGAAATATCGCACATGTGGTAAAAATTTTCTCGCATGACAATTTTTTTCACATAAAGCGATGATTTTTACCTACTCTCGCAGCATCTCGCAAGAGCTCATAAAATACCGAAAGCACTATTTATCGTGCAAAACTGGCAAAGCTGAATAGCACTAATAAATGTTCGACGCATCGCTTGGCTATAAAATACGCTCATATTAACATTAAAGAAAGAGGGGCATGCACCATTATTTCAATTCGTTTCATCTTATCAGGTAAACAACTAATCGGAAGTGAAATGCGTTTGTTTTCTGGCAATGTGTGTTCATGTGAAATGATTTAAAAATAGCTCCATTTTGTTTCCACCAGCGCAATAATCACATACATCGCAACAAAGCCACAAGACATTTAACATTATATGACGTTAGATTTAATTAACGAATTTATAATCTTTGCCACCTCTTTTAATATGCTAAATATGCATAATAAAACGAAATATTTTAAGAAAAGGGAAATAAAACAAAATGTGAAAAATGTGCTGTGTAAAAGAAGTGGCTACAATTGTGTATGCATGTTTAAACTAAGCAAAGACAGAATGAAGACCCAGTGGCGTAGCGAGGGGGGAAAGGGGGTGTCATCATGCCCCGGGCGCCACTCGCAGAGGGGCGCCAAATCATTCTCAAGACAAACAAAATTTTGCAAAAAAATTTGTTTTAATTAATTAATTCAATAATTAAGTTAGCCAACTGTAGGGTACAATGCAATGATAATGCTGCCCTTATGTCAATTCACATATCTGGCGTTCAACAAAGAATAATAAAAAAAAATAATAAGGAAACATTTGTAAATTGTGATAACCACACATTAAATTTAGTAGGAGTTACTACAGCTAACCAAGATTCAATTTTTGTAACATGTTTTGGAATAATTGATAACATACGTAACTTTTTCTCACGCTCAACATTACGATGGAAATTGTTAAAAAATCTGTTAAAGAATCTGTAACACGATGGAGCGCCAGAGCGCAAGCAGTTAGCGTTATTGTCGAGGGACTGGAAGAATACATAAAACTATAAGAAAAACAAGTAAAGAAAGTCTAAAGTCGGTCTAGGCCGACTATGAAATACCCTAAACCCTTACTTACTTACTTAGATGGCGCTTACAACCGTTGGTCGGTTTTGGCCTGGTCTAAGAATTTGCGCCAGCCTCTTTTGTCGTGCGCTTGCTGGCGCCAGTTGGAAATTCCAAGCGTCGTCAGGTTATCCAATGCCTGGTCTTTCCAACGGAGATGCGGTCTTCCTCGTCTGCGTTGGCCACCGCTGGGTACCGAATCCAATATTTTTTTCGCTGGAGCTTCGTCGTTCATTCTCTCGACATGACCTAGCCAGCGAAGCCGCTCTATTTTAATACGCTTGACTATATCGATGTCGGCATATAGCTCATACAACTCGTGGTTCCATCGTATTCGGTACTCGCCATTGACGCAGATTGGACCATAGATCTTGCGAAGGATTTTTCTCTCGAACGCTCCCAAAGTCCTTTCATCAGAGCTGCTCAACGTCCAGGTTTGTGATGCGTATAGTAGGACAGGCATGATTATTGACTTATAGAGCGTCAGTTTTGTTCGTCGAGAGAGAGCTCTGCTTCTCAATTGCCTACTGAGCCCAAAGTAACACCTGTTGGCAAGAGTTATCCTTCGTTTAATCTCAATACTGATATCGTTGGAGGAGTTAATACTGGATCCCAGGTAAACAAAGTCCTTCACTACCTCAAAGGAGGTGTTGTCAACAGTGACGTGGTTTCCAAGACGCTGGGACTGTTTGTTTGTTGACACGAGATACTTCGTTTTATCTACGTTCACTGCAAGACCCATTCGACTCGACTCTTTTTCTAGCCTGGAGAATGCTGCACTGACTTCGCGCGTATTTTGGCCAATGATGTCAATATCATCAGCATACGCCAGCAGCATAACGCTCTTATAGAAAATTGTGCCGCTGCGTCTCAGGTCAGCAGCTCGGATGATCTTCTCCATTACTATATTAAAGAAGTCGCACGATAAGGAATCACCTTGTCTGAAACCTCGCTTGGTATCGAATGGAAGGGAGAGGTCCTTCCCGATTTTCACTGCGCTGCTGGTGTTGTACAGTGTCATCCTGCAAAGACGTATTAGCTTGGCAGGAATACCAAATTCAGACATGATGGAGTATAGGTGACTCCTTATTGGACTGTCGAAGGCGGCTTTGAAATCGACAAAGAGATGGTGCGTGTCGATTTGTTTTTCGAGGGTCTTTTCCAAGATTTGTCGGAGCGTGAAGATCTGGTCAATGGTGGACTTTCCAGGTCTGAAGCCACACTGATAAGGTCCAATCAGTTGGTTGACGATGGGCTTCAGTCTTTCACACAATACGCTCGACAGGACCTTATATGCGATATTTAGAAGGCTAATCCCACGGTAGTTGGCGCAAATGGTGGGATCGCCTTTCTTGTGGATTGGGCAGAGCACACTGAGGTTCCAATCATCTGGAATGCATTCTTCCGACCATATTCTGCATAGAAGTCTGTGAATGCATTTAAACAGAGCTTCGCCACCGGTCTTAAACAGCTCAGCCGGTAGACCATCGGCTCCTGCGGCTTTGTTGTTTTTAAGCCGAGCTATAGCTGTTAAGACCTCGTTATAGTCGGGCAGCGGAA
Source organism: Tetanocera ferruginea (assembly GCA_958299015.1). NCBI lineage: Eukaryota > Metazoa > Arthropoda > Insecta > Diptera > Sciomyzidae > Tetanocera > Tetanocera ferruginea. The sequence goes on from OY282641.1 coordinate 166,537,582, forward strand.
CTTCAACGCTGTCATCCATGATTGGGGTTTCCGGGATATCACACCTTAGTTTTGGTATAAAATCCATACATACCAAATTACATTTCTCTATGACAAACATAACCTTATTTATTGAGTTTTAAGCTTTTTGGGTTGTATGGGAGGTAGGCGTGTCCGTGAACGGATGACGTCCATTTTTCAAAACCATCTTTGTCTTGTCATAAAAAACATACGTGCCAAATTTTAGCTCTGTAGGTTAAACACAGGCTTATTTATTGCTTTTTCAATTTTTGGGTTGTATGGGAGGTGGGCGTGTCCGTGAACGGATGACGTCCATTTTTCTAAGACATCTTTGCGTTTGTATAAAACACATACATATCAAATTTTATTGTTGTAGGCTATTTATGAGCTGAGTTATGCAGTTTTTAATTTTCGCGTTGTATCGGAGGTAGGCGTGTCCGTGGGCGTGTCCATCTTTGTTTTGTTATAAAAAATATATGTGCCAAATTTTAGCTCTCTAGGTTAAACAGAGGCTTATTTATTGCGTTTTCAATTTTTGGGTTGTATGGGAGGTGGGCGTGTCCGTGAGTGGATGACACCTATTTTTCAAAAACATCTTTGTGTTGATGCAAAACACCTACATACCAAATTTTATTGTTGTAGGTTAATTATGAGCTGAGTTATGCAGTTTTCAATTTTTGCGTTGTATGGGAGGTAGGCGTGTCCGTGGGCAGATTCCAAAAATATTCAATAGTGCAGATCCTTGGGTCCATGTGACTATGTGTACCAAGTTTCATTCAATTATCTCAACTCCTTTTTCTTATCCTGTGTATACGGACAACACACAGACGGACAGACGGACGGACGGACGGACATGGATAGCTCGACTCACGTAATGACGCTGATCAAGAATATATATACTATTCTATACCGGACTCGCTTCGTTCTATGCGTTACAAACGTTTGCACAAAGTTAATATACCCTGACCTTTCAGGTTTATTTTATAAACAGTTACAGAACAAGTTTTAAATTTATAGCTTGGTGAACAAATCGGAGTTATCGTTTTAAAAAACCTGAATTTAAAATCAAGTTTTTCTTTTTATTTCTTTGTAAAAAGTGACCAAATGAACGAAAAAATGACCAAGCGAACGAGGTTAAAATAAAATGACCAAATTTGGACATAAATGACCAAAGTGGCAACCGTGCTCTGTTCTAGGCCTACGATCTAGCCTCTGATCGATTGATAGCGCATTTTGTGTGGCAAACTTAACGTAACATGTTCGGGTGAAAAACTAAAATTATGATTTATGCGTGAAAATACGGAAAAATTAATTTTTCCAGGGATGAGACCTTATTCGATCGGTTTTTTATCCCCTTAATTCACTAAATTGTAAATTTCATTGAAATCGTTAAAGCTGTTATCGAGAATTAATTTTGAAACATAAATATTAATACTTCTCGTATAATTGAATAAGATTTATGGTAAATTTTAAAAACTTTAAATTTTTCATGAAAACAAACGTACATTTTTCTAGATCTGATAAAAAACTGCTTGACAAATTAACTCGAAAAAATATATTAAACTATAACGCTAATTTTTTCGAAACTATTTTGTCTGAAAACCACAAACTTAATTTACTTTGAGTTAATATATCCTCGTTATAGTGTTAAGTTCGCAGCTTTTATAGTTTAAACTTTACCAAAGGTTCGTATATTTTAAGCATATTTCAATTCGCATTTACTACTAAACAAAAATACACGTAGGCGTATGATTTTCATTAATTTTTAATTATTTAATTATTTATTTTAATATACACTTGTACAAACTTATTCTGTTTATACTCGTTTATTTATATTAAGAGAAAATTGTATTTCCCTTCAACTTTTGAAGTATGTAATTACTTCTATTTAACGAATTATCATTTCAAACAAAACACTTGTTGAACATCGCTTATGCGCAAGCCACACGATATTCTCACAACATGTTGCAGGTTCAAGGATTTCTGTTAATATCTATAGCTGATTCTATGTTATTATGTTCCTGGCTAACAACCCCATACATGCAATAATCTTCGAACTATCGTAGCGTTCAAACGTTGTTCGCAATATTCGCACTGGTTCAAATCTGTTATCGGTATCAACGAAATATAACATTTTAACATGTTACTTTTGTTGTTGTTGACGTATAACTCGATAACGACGCGCTTTTTACCATCGAGTGTAGGAAAAAACACTATTCGATATATGACTTAATTCTTCAAATTTTAAGGGCTAATAATATATAAAGAATGGTAACGAGTAGTAAACGGTATTCAGCAAAAAGCATTGAAAGCAAACGGACGCGTGTGAATAAACATTAAAAATTAACTTAACGTAAATTAATTAACTAAGGAAAGTTCCTAATCGTAACGAAACATTATTATTGACATATATATTTATTTAATTCTTCGGGAAAAAAAATTAGTATATTTTGAAAAAAATTACATATAGCAGTGAAAAAATAAAAGTGTATCCAAAAAAATTTTACGGATTTAAAATAAAAGAGGTTAAATACAAAAGAACTTGTTTATTTAAGTTCATGTGTCTAAAACAGTGCTTCTTTTAGAAAACTAATATGCCACGCGCTGTCTAAAACTATATTTATAACTTATGGATCTCTAAGAAAACCAAAGTTTTGCAGTCACTCCATCGAAAGATTTATTCTTTTTATAAGTCGACTTTTAGAATAAGTATTTTTCAAGCAAATTTAAGCTTTAAATTGCATAATGAAAAATTATGAGCTGAAAAATTGAACCAAAAACTGAACTATAACATATCTTTTGTCAAACTACTTCGAAAGTTTGATAGTATTCTAAAATTTATTATTAGGCGCATGCACTATGTCTAGTAAATGCTTTTGTATGGTGTAAGAATAGGAAATATATAAATCGTTCAACAAATTCAATTGTGTTCAAACGTGTTCTAAATTTCCTTATCTAACTTATCTCATATTTTTTATCTTATGCTAAGTTATGTCCTTAATCCACAACAATCTTTATGTTAACTTACAATTGTAAAATCGAAAAAGTTGATTAATAATTTTTATCGATTGTAAATAAATAGATTTTTATATTGGTGTATATAAAGACAATGCGTAAACATGTCTTAACTCATTGCAATTAAATGTCAATAACGATAGTTTAATATAATTGTCATTTGATTCAGTGCTAATTTCGTTTTTATTGTTTTTATATTCCAACGCCCACTTATTGCTGAAGTGCTAAATTCTGAAATGCATATGTTTTCCCACCGGAACAATACTTTTTATTTTGGTCCGGTCCTAAAGGAGGTAAACAACTAACTAAGGTTTATTACTGAATAAAAAAGCATGTAAATGTATATTCAAGGAATATTTATAGGGTTCAACATTTTTTAAGGCAGATATATTTGCAGTGGCAACACAAGTCAAATAAAGAGCACAGCAAAAACACCGATAAGCACATTAAAATCAACAACAACTCTGCAAACAATAATAAAACGCCAAAAACACCTGCTTTTTGTTAGATCTAATGACGCCATTTCTATAAAAATAATAAATTTACAGTATAAGGAGGTCAATAGCATTGTTTTGCAGCAATTCTCATGGGAACTTTAATAGACTCATTATTACAATCAAACCTTTGTATTCACATCAACTGCTAAATGTTCCATTACTTTTGTAATTTTTTGAGGCTCGATGATGATAAGAAACCAGCAACAAAAATCATAACAATGGCAATAACAACAATGTTAACTCCAGTACATGCTATTGTAACTACTACACGTTATGAATCAACATCTTCGATTATTTCGCACACCAGGATACCAACCCCATAGATACTATGGATCACCTTGACATTGGAATTATTTTTTAATGTTATCGGTGCAACAATTGAATATTCTTTACATTAAATCCTTACTTTTATTGTAATTTAAGAATAATATATACTAGGGATGTTACGGAGGTGAGTTTATCGGAACCGGAGTCGGAACCGGAGTTTTTAAATTTGATTTATCGGAGCCGGAGTCGGTATCGGATCCGAAGTCGGAGTCGGAGTCCAAGAAAGATGTGTTAAAGATATTAATTATAAAAGAATAATAAAAATAGTACCGTATTCACTATATTTAATCAGCACTCAAAATTGTATGTACATATTACACACATGTGCGTATATACGCAACAATAGGAAAATATATAGTTTTAAGTTTTGTTTTAGCCAAATGAAGTGACTCTAAAACAGGGGTGCGCAAACTAATACATACAAAGTTTTGTGGTTGTATTGCAAAGCTTTTGTTTTTCAAGTTAACACTGAACAAAAAGCACGAGTTAGTTCATTAATACAATCACAACATATGTTCAGTCGCTGTTTGAACTTCATGCTGAAAGGTTGCGGTCGCTTGCTACTGCGTTGACATATTCAATACTACAAGCTTCGTTTAAAAATTAAGTAAAATTCTACGAATTAATTAAATCCTTATTATTTAAAAACAAAAAATTCTTACAGACAAACAAATACAATAAACAAACGCATATTCATGCGTATGAATGGTAGTTTGTCGTTTTTAATAAGGCAACGCAGGAGCAAGCGACCGCAACCATACAGCATGAAGTTCGCACAGCGACTGATCGTGTGCTGTGATAGCACGAATGTGAATAAATATTCAGTGTAACAGTGCGAGTCTCGACTGCAAAGCTTTTTTGACTGAAAGCTGTCGTATGCATGTGAAAGCTATCCGCCCATGGGCGGCCTTTTGCGCATGCCTGCTCTAAAAGTACTAAATTGTACTTTATGAACAAAAGCTTTCTCTTTCTCCCCGTCCATCCGATTTCTTAGAGGACCATATATGAGAGATCGACACTACTTCAAAGTTGCTCACTTGCCACTGATCCTGAAGGACACGATAAATATTGTCCAGCAATTGAGTGCAAATTTCGAATTTACTCTCCGCAAGAGAGTTCATAAGCAATTAAAATTATTTAACGAAGAACTGCTTTCGTGTGAGATAGGTAAAATCGTATACGCCGGTACTTTTCGATCTTCGTTATAACTCCGATTCAAAATTGTCGGAGTCGGAGGTGCAAAATCAATCAGAAGTTCCGACATTTCGATACCGAAGTCGAAGCTCTGTTAAATCCCTAATATATACCATCGGTTCTAAATTTATGCCCTCCACTTCAGTTCGTAATATTTTTAAAATGAATTTGAAATATGAATTTGACATTGGAATTATTTTTTAATGTTATCGGTGCAACAATTGAATATTCTTTACATTAAATCCTTACTTTTATTGTAATTTAAGAATAATATATACTAGGGATGTTACGGAGGTGAGTTTATCGGAACCGGAGTTGGAACCGGAGTTTTTAAATTTGATTTATCGGAGCCGGAGTCGGTATCGGATCCGAAGTCGGAGTCGGAGTCCAAGAAAGATGTGTTAGTCAAATGTTAAAGATATTAATTATAAAAGAATAATAAAAATAGTACCGTATTCACTATCTTTAATCAGCACTCAAAATTGTATGTACATATTACACACATGTGCGTATATACGCAACAATAGGAAAATATATAGTTTTAAGTTTTGTTTTAGCCAAATGAAGTGACTCTAAAAGTACTAAATTGTACTTTATGAACAAAAGCTTTCTCTTTCTCCCCGTCTAACCGATTTCTTAGAGGACCATATATGAGAGATCGACACTACTTCAAAGTTGCTCACTTGCCACTGATCCTGAAGGACACGATAAATATTGTCCAGCAATTGAGTGCAAATTTCGAATTTACTCTCCGCAAGAGAGTTCATAAGCAATAAAAATTATTTAACGAAGAACTGCTTTCGTGTGAGATAGGTAAAATCGTATACGCCGGTACTTTTCGATCTTCGTTATAACTCCGATTCAAAATTGTCGGAGTCGGAGGTGCAAAATCAATCAGAAGTTCCGACATTTCGATACCGAAGTCGAAGCTCTGTTAAATCCCTAATATATACCATCGGTTCTAAATTTATGCCCTCCACTTCAGTTCGTAATATTTTTAAAATGAATTTGAAATATATTATTTATTTATGACACAAGCAAACAAATTAATAAAAGGTTTGGCTTTGGTAAATGGAGTACAGTTTTGATAAATAAGGGGTTCGTTAACAAGAGAACATTTCGATCTGATGATATATAGGAATATAAAGCATCAACTATGATAACATATTTTTATATTTTTCATAATAACATTCAGGTGCAATCCTAATCTTGGGATTTCGACATTATACATGTTGCAATTAACAAAAATATATATGTACGTTGCATTTTCAACATACTATAATTCCGCACTCATTTCAAATACTTTCTACATTCGATTAGAATAATTTGGAATGGCTACTAGCGAATATAATTTAAAATCTTTATTCATAAGAATATTCATTTTGACTTTCTCATACACTTTTAACCAAAAACCAAAAGTTTAAAATTGTTTTTGGATGCTAGATGAACAAAATTGCTTTTATTACTCTGTCAAAATAACGGTAAAAGTTGATGAGTAATGGCTTAAAATAAATTGTGTTAGTAATAAAGAAGAAATAATAATTACTTATACTAGTACAATAGGCAGTACTAGTTATAAGCAATTTAAAAAACGGCCCTTATTTCTGTGTTACTATTTTCATTTATTTTGAAACTTCCTGAGAGTAGTACTTATTTGACAAACGAATTTGTTTTTGAAATAGAGCTTGAAGCAATTTCATTTAAGTTAAACGAAACTGTCTTTTAAAATATTATTTTTCAAGTTTTATGCTGTCTTCGACATCAGATTCGTAATCAATGACTCCTGGGACCCTCCGAATACCAAATGTTTACTCCATTCGATGAAGTTTGCATTTTAAATTATCTCAACTCCTTATCCTGTGTTTACGGACAACACAGAGACGGACGGACGGACATGGATAGCTCGACTCACGAAGTGACCCTGATCAAGAACATATACACTTTTCTTTACCGGGCTCGCTTCGTTCTATGCGTTACAAACGTTAGCACAAAGTTAATATGCCCTGACCTTTCAGGTTTAGGGTATAAAAACGACTCGAAAAAGACCCTTCAAGAAGTGTGTAGAGTACCAATTTCTCCCGAATAAAGAGTCTTTTTTGTTCAGAAAATGAGCGCACATGCGACTGTCACTATCGCGGAGGAGAGTCGAAAACGACTCTTATATGTTCAAAAATTTGATAAAATGCTAGCTGGGAAAGGCATTAATATGTGAACTACAGGAATAAAACTTAATATGTGTAAATTTTTCATCAAAATTGAAATACATATAAAGTAGGTCTGTTTCCGTACTCACTTCAAGTAACTTGAAGTTACTCGAAAGCGTTTCTTTACACATTTTTCCAGCACGAGAACCAAAGAAAGCATAAAAAAACTAAAGAAGCATAATATATTATCAAACTCTTTCAAATGAATTAAGGTATTCACAAGGTGTGCTATCACGGCTTATTGTCTTATTGTCCTAAGATTTTACAATGGCTTAAAATTGCTGACATCTCCTTACATGCAAAAACGTGCTAAAATGTTACAACACTGAAACCTACGTTTATTGTGGTGTCGTGTTTTTTTATTAGCTATTATTTTATATTTTTCGCTTTCTTTTGGCATTGTGCTGATAAAAATTTGAGAGTTGAAATAACACACTGAACTTAAAAAGGGGTTGTTCACATTAATCATATTTTTTCATGTTAACAATTTAAAACATATGAGTTAAAGTAACCTTGTGAATACCCCAAATATGTAAAATTTTAACAGGTAGTATTACAACTTTCGTGATAGATAACACAATAGCATAACCAAACAAATACTCATTTGTAGAAAACTTCCTAACTAAGGATTGCGATATTATCAGTCTTTGCTACATCTTTGTGCTCGTAGAATGTTAAAAAATTATTTTATCTCATTTATGTTATGTCGGCTCAAACCGTGTTTACTTAGTCTCTAGCGTAAATGAATTTTTCATATAAACCTTTTTTAAACACAAAGATAATAATGGAAGATGACAAACTATGTTGCATTTAGCAAAAACCATTCATTGATTTATGTTTCTCTGGATGTCTTTTAATAAACATTAATAAAATATTTAAAAGAGCATAATCTCTAATTTTCATATGTATTCCTTCATAGTGACTTACACAATTTAACCCTATTGCAAAGCAATCTTTTTTTAGGCAATTTTAACAAAAACACTTGTATTCAATTATGGTTTTAAAAGTTAATTTTATTAAATCAAATTATAACAATATAAGTTTGGCTACGAGGTTGTTTTAAATCATGTAGTTAAAATAACTATAAATTATGATAACCAATCCTAAAAATCACAAAACGAAAAAAATTGCAACTCAAAAATCAATCAATTTTAATTTTTTCAGTTCCATTAACACCAAAAGATAATTAAAAAAATCTTAAATTTTTTTATCTTTTTTATCTAATAAGATTTTAATTATATAAATTATTATATAATACTTGATTTATTTTCTTTAACAGTATCGGATTATAACTCGGGTTTTACTCTGTTTGCTGGCCATCAGAACGCGCTTTAACACGCAGGTATATGGATATCACAATATAATAACACGCACACATCAATTTATCATGAAAAGCACGGTTGAAGTCCTTTCAAGGGCAAAAATGGCCATTTCGTTTTTTTTTTTATTTTGTCAAAATTTTTATGAGTTTAGTTTACGACAGCCAAGTTTTCTACAGAATTTTTAATTTAACTTATAATCTCGAATGCAATAATCTCATTTGCAGTTATGTTTCAACAATATTTCAATACCTTCTGGTAAACAGCTATTACACTGCATACATTGTGTTCGATTTTTCGAACGGTAAATGCAATTAATCAAATTAAAGTTATGAATACCACATCACCAAAATCATCATTGGCAAAACTAGGTATACACTCAAAGCACAAATCGCTGAAAATTATGGTTCTTGGTCAAAGTGGAGTCGGCAAGACAGGTAAGATTTTCCATGATCACATGAAATCAATTATGGTATGAATATTTTATATACAAATATTTTCTTTTTTGAATAGCAATATTTATATACAAGTTCTTTCCCGTCAAAAATGACGGGCCAGGTTTTAATAAAGAAAAAAAAAACATGAAACATTGATTTTCTTTAAGCTGAATTAGAAATTTTCAATTTTAAGTTCCAAATATTTATAAAATACTTTACAGTAAACACGGAAACTATAGTAGGTACGACGAAATATGTTTACAATTTTTTTGTAAAACTGAAAAGTTCAAAATAAAAAATATATAAACAGTTTTTGAAGTTTCAATAATTCACATAACAAAAAATGCCTAAAAAAATATGTTATGAAATTTTCAAAAAAATCAAGCGTTCCGCACTCACATTTTACGGAATTATGTTTTAGTAATAATAATAATAATAATAATAATAATAATAATAATAATAATAATAATAATAATAATAATAATAATAATAATAATAATAATAATAATAATAATGATAATTTGTTGCTATATGAGTCCTCGAATATGGCTTTAATGATTTTAACGAGAATTAAAAACCGATCTATCTTCATCAATATCTCATCTCTGAGAAAATTCGTTTTTCCGTGTTTTCACTCATAAATATTAGAAAAAGATGATGATATATACATTTTGAAAAATGGGTGTTTTGTAAGTTTTTTACTGACATAGGATTTGAACGGTGAAATACTAAAAACACAAGTAAGGTTCAGCTTGGCCGAAGTTAAAATATCCCACACCTCTTCATAGAGTTTTAAATTTTGGGCTAGTATTTTTGTGAATTTGTATTTTTTGTGAAATGTATTTAATTGCCAATAGGCAATTAAACCAGCGCTCTTCGTACGAAGGCCTGCATTGACTGCTACTTTTGAAGACTAAACACATCCGTTCCTCGCTGCTCTTATGAGCACTTCTTGAAGGCCTTCCTTTTCTGCACAAAAGGCAGCACAACAAATTTGTTTTCCCTACAAAGACTGACTTTTCATATACTTCAGGGCAACTTTTTCGTTAAAAGCTAGAATATATATCAGTTTTAAAATACGACGCAATAATGGCTCTTCTCACTGCTATATCAAAGATTATAGATTGAAATTAATCTAACTTAAAAAAACATAGGAGAGAAGATAAAATCATAGAATATATAAATAAATAGAAAAAGGTGTAAAAGAAAAAAATATTTTTTCAACACTCTTTGTTTACCCCTACTTTTAGCCATTCTAAAGTAGTGCTTCTATCAGGCCTCTTTTGAGCTATCGGAGCGGAAGGCCTGCGAAATTTTCCCACTTCATATAAAAAAGAAAGTGTAATTGTATATGAGTGCGGCAGTACTACAAAATCCATAGGAAGGCCTGCTAGCAGCGATGTCATTGTCTACTGGGACGAATGACGCCCACTTTTCTAACACATGTTAGTTTTGATTTAATATACAAACTTACCATTTTTTTTTCTATAGCTTTAAGAGAATCCTTTTTATAGAATTTTCAATTTGGGGTTGTATTGGAGATGGGCATGCTTATGTATAGATGACGCCCATTTTGGTTGGGTGCATGGCACCCATTTTTCTAATACGTCTTTGTTTTTTACACACATATCGAATATTATTTTTTTTAACTTAAATATTACTCTTTTTATAGAGTTTTCAGTATTGTGGGTTGTATACAATGAAAACGTGGTTTTCATGCGATTTAGCATATTTTTTTAACAGGAAGCTCGTGCATGCGTATATGTACTTCCACTAGAAGAAGATAAACTTGTTTATATTTTTTTATTTTTTTTGTGTTTACCAATTTTTTTGTAGCTGTCAGCAATATAACTCAAACTTTCATACATTCAAAAGAAAATAATCCTTATATTTATTAGAAAGCTAGCCTAATATCCAATCATACAGTGTTGAGAGTCCTTGTGATATTTTTGCCACCATTTCATTACTGTTTTCTCGTATAGCAGAATTTCTCTTTTTAAACAATATCAGAAAATTATTTTCCCCTTGATGCGTCGATTGTTCCAAGTTTTCTTTTCTAAACAACTACAAAAAATTACGTTCAAAACTGGCCGCAAGCAAAAAGTACCATGGGAATTATTAAAATAGTCTGCAATGGACTAGTGGCTTTTGCATTATCAGTACAGATGCTTATCAGCAACACATGAAGCTTTTAAGAATTCATTACTTTATTATAACAGCTTGTTTTCATGGCTCAAGGGTAGATTATCTTAACGAAATAATCAATTTTAGTAAAACACCAACCTACATTAAAGTAAGAACTTAAACAACGACTAGAAAATTCTGTAAGTTATTGGGAAAAAAGAAGGGGCGAACTGTTACAAAATATATTAACTGTAAAATTTGTATCTTTAACAGTTTTTAGGACAAGATTCAAACCAATTAGCAAAACATTTACTAATAAAATTTTTAATAGTATTCGCAGAAATAAGAGTATGGCACTGAACCAAAGCTCAATGTATATATTTATTTTTATACCTCCACGCGCACTGCATAAGGGGTGTGGAAGATATAAAAAAGTATATCGCACACTAAATACAAAACAGTCACAACTCAAAATTTTTCTATATGGAATTTTTTTATTAATCAATTCACAAAACACAGATCTTACTATCTTTTTCATTATTTTTTCTAGTAAAGAGTGAATTTTGTGACTGAGTTGTGACTGAGTTGTGACTGTTTTGTATTTAGTGTGCGATATGTGTATGTATATATTCTTGTTCAGCATAAACACCAAAAACAATTTCGGAATAAGAAAAAAACATGTTTTTCCATAAAATACAATAAAACTAGTAAAGTACATCTTCGGGTGACCGAAGTGAAAAACCCCACGACAGATTCGAAAAGGTAAAAAATCGTAAATTGTAGCTTTACAAAAACTTTTTTGTGTGAGTTTTAAAGATTTTACTACTTTGACATCTAGCAATCGCATCAACACTACGATTTAGTTTTGATCAAGATGTATTTAAGAAAGTGGAAGAAGTATCTTGACGTCTATGAAGTGAACATCGTTGCCATATTTTTAAAGATAATTCTTTGAAAAATCCTATGATTAGATATTCTTACGGCTTCACGTGAACAAGACGCGTTTTGTGATTTTTTTTTAATTTCTAGTCATACCTGCAACAAAGAAAATACATATTTCTTTTTGAAAGTCCAAAGAGATGGATTTCGAAGAAGGCTCGCAAGAACAATCTGCGGATAGAATTTCAGAATGTAGAATTTTATAAATGCTCTGGATGATCCGCAGTGCAGGAAAGTACGTGTGATGCCGAGAAAAAGAAGAAAATAAAGAGATAAAAAGAAAATGAAACCTCTTGCTAGTTAGAACAGCAAAGTTTTTCCATTAAATCACAACTTGAAAAAAGTAACGAGCACCTAAAGTAAAAAAATAAGTTTTTTCTCTAAAAAAAAAAACAACTTTAAATGCAGTTTTCTCGAAACACCCAATTTTTAAATATTTCTTATGACGTATGTGCGTAAGTATTATGACGTATTGCATTTTACTCAGGAAAGCTAATTTTCATAAAAGATCGGGGTTTCGATCTTACCCATCTTTCCTCCCACTGTGTTTCAAAATGAGAGATTCTTTTGAAAAATAGTAAAACAGAAAAATCGGCGTTTTACGAAAATAAGCTGTACTGAATAAAATGCAAGGCAAGGCGGAAGTAAAGGAAATTGTTCAAAAAAGAACTACGTCATACAAAATAATACAAGAATTGTTTTGTCCCGTTTTCCACACGGCAAGTTTTATTGCCAGCAAGTTTTCAATTCTCTTTTGGACTTGCCACTTGCGTTTCCACCCAGCAAGATTTCTTGAGCAATTCTGAATAAAATTAAAGCGAAATTTCAAAGAAAGATCGGCGCAAAAGAAAACTTTCCGGTACGAGCAAGTCTATTGGACAGCCAAGCTGCTATAAAATCCCTTTAAGGAGTGTTCTAAACATCGCCAGCAGCCCTAAAATGTAGCTCGTTTCTAAAAGGGATGGCTGAGAAGTTTGATATTCGTCTAGTCTTAATCTGCTGGGTTTTGCAGTAAGTTCTGGGTGATTCTCATGAAGATGGTCTCTTGAGAGTTGTGGGGTCCCAAGGATTTAGACTACATGGCAGGACTTAGACTACATTATTGTAGTCTAAATGGGTCGATCGCCACCTTTATTTAACCTACTTTTCAATTGCACAAAAATTAATTTGATGTATTGAAATTTTACATACAAGCTTTGATTTCGAATACACACTCTAAGTTTGAAATTTGGAAAAATCGAATGAAAAACCAGCCAACCTACTATACAATGTGCCGTCATCAAAACAGAAAATCTCTTCGAAATTCATAAAAAAAAATCAATCTAATGACTTAAGTGATAAATAAGCTTAAATTTTGAACATGTACGCTGAGTTTAAAATTCGCCAAATCGAACGAAAACTTTACTAGGAAAAATTGGATGAATACTTTGCCTATCTCCCATACAAATTGATGTCAAAAGCAATAAAATCTTAATTACTTCTAGTTTACTTTAACACGGCCGTGGGGGTATTTTTACTTGGACAAAGTCGACGATATTCCTTACTAATTTATTATTTTACTGATTCATTTAGTAGGAATTTGTCACTCCACATCAAGAGGCACACTTTTCTGACAATAGTATTTTTTAAAATTTGTAAATGAGTTTGGTGAAAGTTCTTCTGAAAAATGTAATAGCTGCCCATTTTTTTTTTAATTTTGAATTTTTTTGTTAAGTTGAACATTGTTAAAATTGTCAAAAATATAAAAAACAAGTAGGAAACGAATCTCAAGCCTGCCTATGGAATACTCTAAACCTCAGATAAAAATGAATTTTTACTTTTGTTCAAAATCCATGCATTTTTTAACCTTGAACTACGGTGGTAAATTTTACCCTCTTTAATTAAATTTTTTAGTATTAAGAACCCTTGTTTTGTTTAACTAGAAGTTTGATTTCTTTATTTTATTACTTTATTAATTTAAAAATGTGTCATCTAATTCCAATTAAAAGCAAATAAATAAAAAAAACTTTTTTTGGCGAAATTTTCTAAAAGTTACAAAGGGGTTAAATTTACCACCACCACAGCATATACGCCAAAATATTTCACCTCAGTAGTTAAAGGTTAAAATTGACAACAGGTTTAACTACTGTGTGTAGTTTAAATATAAACCTCTTTAAATATTTTCACAATTGTAGGTTGTATGGGCATGTTCATGGGAGGATGATGTCCATTTTTTGTTCACATCTTAGTTTTGATATAATATACTAACATGCCAAAGTTTAACTTTGTAGCGCAAATCCTTTTCTATAGATAAAATCTTTATATAATTTTACTCCACATCTTAGTTTTGATCTAACAAACTCCCATACGTAGTTTTTTCTGTGTACGTTATATACAGGGTGACCTAGTCTTAGGGAACAATAACGCGGGGGGTAAGTCCCCGTCATGATGCGCGCAAACAAAATCAGGGCTTAAATTGCTTTCAGCAGAATAGCACATAATAATTTCTTATACTTTCGTAATACTACGCAGTAAAACATTTTATTTTTATTGCTAGTGCTGTTCGATTTTCAATAAGCACAACAAAGTTAAAGTAAAAGCAATTGAAGTTTTTAAGTATTTTTAAACGCTGCAAAAAATGGTATGGGTGGGTGTGGTATCAAAAGTCCCCTTAGGGAGCTAGGAGGGAAAAATAAAATACATAGATGTCATTATGTTTTAATGCATAACTAACATATCTCTATAAAAATTACCAAACATAATAACTTTTTGAAAAGAAAACAAAATGTACTGTAAGTTATCATAGCAAAACTTTTTCCATGAAGTCACAACTAAAAAAGTTACGGCACATAAAGTCAAAAAATAAGTTTTTTTAAAAAAAAATTAAACTTTCAATGAAATTTTTCGAAGACCCCTTTCCACACGGCAATTTTTCTTGATGGCAAGTCGAGTTTGTAGGCATCGGAACGTGACGATACCTCATTATACCTCAGGCATTCTGTAACTTTAAAAATAGTCATTATTTCTGCCTGAAAAACGCAACAGTGCTTGGCAGTCTATAAGAGGTTCTAAAATTTAGATCTGCAGAAAGTAACTTACTTACTATTAGCTTACTATGTGTGACATATTTCTCTCAATAATATATTTATTTATTTAAATTCATCTACTGGGTTTAACCCTTACAGATATAACTAAACCTACGTTATTATTACATATTGAATTTATGTTTCAGTTTTACATAGAAATTTTATAAACATTTGGTTAAAAATTAAATTTACACTCGTCGAGAAGTAACAAAATTTGTTACTTTTGTATCCAAAGTAGTCTACATAAAGTACCATTTCTATTGTAAGTTGAGTATTGTTACCATAAAAAATGGCGATGTAAATGGTGGAAAATAGAATCTGCTGATAATTGAGCAGTAAACCCTTTAACAATCTATTAATAAAGTATACATTTCTATAGTTTTTAATATATTTTTTTAACAATAGTATGCATTTCTATTGTCTTTAATATATTTGTTTAAACTATTGCAGCCATGGTTGTACGCTTCATCACACGACGTTTTATTGGTGAATACGATCCTAATCTGGAGAAGATCTACACATACAGCACCATGGTTGATAATGATATGGTTCAGTTTGACATTCTA
This sequence comes from Tetanocera ferruginea, assembly GCA_958299015.1. Lineage (NCBI taxonomy): Eukaryota > Metazoa > Arthropoda > Insecta > Diptera > Sciomyzidae > Tetanocera > Tetanocera ferruginea. Next base: position 166,553,269 of record OY282641.1, read on the forward strand.
GACGCAGCTGGACAACCTGATGTAAATAAATTTGCTTTAAACATTTTCAATGTATTAACAATTATATTAACAAAATAGGAAAGCGAATGCGTTCGTTTAGAATCCAACATTCGATGGGCAGACGCATTCATTCTAGTATATTCAGTTACGGATAAATGCAGCTTCGATGAATGTAATCGTCTTAAGTTCTTAATTAATTATAACAAACGTCGGCGTAAGATTGGATCCAATAGTAAGGTAAGGGCATTAACTTTAGTTCCCAACCTTACTTAAAACTTTATTTATCCTTTTACTTATTCCGTAAGGATGGAATGTCCGATGTTCCAGTCATATTGGTCGGTAACAAAACGGATCAATGGGGCGACCGTATGGTAAGCATTGAAGAGGGTCAGCGGCGTTTTCGTGAAATTTCTTGTGCATGCTTTCATGAAATCTCAGTCCGTGAAAGCGTAGAACAGGTAAGTTAGGTATAACCGAATGTGCTTAAAATTTAAATCCATGTTTGTTTTCTAGGTGCAGTCACTTTTCCGCGACGTTTGTCGTTTTTGGCGAGTTTTCAACAAGTTTCCGAAACTAAAACGTTCTACAAGCGACGTGCAGAATGCATCTGAGTTAGCGCTGAGCCCGGATTCAGGATGCTCTTTCTATGATGCTTATTCGCTGGAACATGATTCCACTAGATCTTTCTTCATTATCGGTAATCAGTTTTTCATTAATCAACATAAATTAATGAAAAATTTTCTAACAATAAACATAACAGACAGCAATAAATTGATAAATTCAATAAAAACAAAACTTCATCTCCCGTAGGCAGTGCATGTCTACAAGAAAATGATCACTATGAGTCAACTGATGAAATGGGTTCTAGCAGTTCTTGCAGCTCACGCAGTGATATGGATCAACCGTTTCGTGGCAGAGCATCAACTGATGGAACACTGCTGTCACGCCCTCGACGTTGGCGTTATCCACCACCGGGATGCCTATTGCCCCATACAAATCGCGTGGAGCGACGAATGAGCATATCGACTCGTGGCAGTAACGCAAGCTATTGACCAAAGGACAATATACTAATCTGCATAAGCCGTTGACTTATCAAAATGAAGCTTATATTATTACTAGCAGGCCACAGTCGTCCGAGGCTTCGCCACGGACATTTTCTCTTTATCAATAATACCTTTGCATATTTGAAAAATTTCAATAATAAAAAACGTTAAAATATTAGCATATTATTTGTATTTGGAAGCAAATTATATTAAATAGTTTAACTATAATAAAGTGAAGATATTTCCATTTTAGTTATTTAATACTTCAGTATTAATATCGTTTTTTATTCATTGGCATTACCAGGAATAAGAAAAATCTGATTTTCTGCTGTACCGACTCGTTTACCATAATCTACTTCTACGTTTTTCAAAGTTTTGTATTAAATATTTATTATACTCCATCCGCAAAGCGTAGCGGGCACAATAATTTTGTCACGAAATTTTTTTCACGACTTTTAATGAGTCGATTAAGCCATGTTCGTCTGTCTATCTGCTCATTAGTTTGTCCACACGATTACAGCCGTGTCTTTATTGCAAATCTCTTTAAAGTCCATAATGAAATAATTTTCATGATTTGAGATTTGTCATACAGTGGTGCTCCAGTTTAACGAAAGATATAAAGTCCAAGGTCGTTCGGTAAATCGAAAAGTTCATTAAATCGGTAATACTATTTTCGAGTTTTTTTACCATATAACAAAGCTAATAAATTTGTCAACTTGAAACAAATATCCTTACATTTTTTGTTTCAACTATGCACTCCAATAATGTTGAATTTTTGAACTTGTTTTAGGTATTATTAATTATTATTATTAAATGTTTAGAAAGCTGCTGGTTAAAATCTGTTCACACTCCAAATGAAAAATCCAAGATTATGTCAATACATTCCTATAATGTTTTTTAAAAAGGAAACCCTACAATATGTATATTAACCCGAGGGGACTATTTGAGAATTAGATAAGTAAATACATATTAATGTTATAACAAATTCAAAAACAAACGAAGCGAGCTCAGAGAAGCAAATGTTGTTAAATAGAATACCTACAATTTCAAATGTTCGGAATATAGAGTCAACAACATTAAATAAGTGTTCCTTATATTGGGAGTTTGTTAAATCGGTGTTCGCTAAATTGGAGCACCACTATAATGCTTAAATTTGAAACATATACCCTGCAGTTGAAATTCAACAAAATTTTGTGAATACTTCCATAGAAAGTGATGTCACGAAAATATCAAAACCTTCATAATTTATACAAAAATTAATGTGTTTAATTGAAAGATCATACATAAGTCTTGTTTTCTTGATAAATAAAACGTAATCTGAGTTTGATATATGAAAAGTTGGAAAAAATATAACCTAAATAAATCCGAATAAGCTTCAACCTGAGTATTTTGACTTCGGGCAAGTCGAAGATAATTTTTTAATGGTTTTATTTTTTATTTGTCTTTTATTCATCATTAAAGTGATGAATTAAAGTATATTTCTATGTATATATTCCTAACTTTATATTCCATAAAGTTTTTAAAAAAGCTTTTGTACTTCAAATATTCATCTTAAGAAGTGCTCAAACATGCTAGTATAGTAGACATTTCATCCAATATCCCAGCAAAATTTTTCGTTGGGTCTTGTTTTTTAATCGATTCTAAAATGCATAACATAAATGCTAATGCAAGAACTTAAATTTAATCCGTAATAAATTCACGGCAATGCATTCACATCAACTTGAAAGTTGTTATTCAAGTATTAATTTCGTGAAATCAATTATAAACTAACCGTTTTAAGCGCTTAATCGTTTCAAGTGACAGCGCTTTCGATTACCTCTAATGACATGAGTATATAAAAATAATGGGTTCAGTAAGCGAGAGGGTAAGCGATGAATGAAATTTTCTGGATTACTTTTTCGATTATATGTAAGCGAAGATTTTGCTGGGATGTTCTCCAGCAATACATTTCTTCAGAGCTTTTTATAAAAACGTCCTCGTGTCATAAATGTAAGGTTAAAAAATATACTTTATAATTTTGTGATTACTAAGTTCTGAGACTATACATCGACAAACAAACCTTATTTGCAGCTCTTAACCTGCTAGAACATAATTTTTAATACTAATATGTTTTTGAGTCCTGTTACATAAAACAATTTAAAAGCTCAATTTATTACTTACTTCAAAATTTCTAAAAAAATTTAAAAAGGATTAAAATTCATTACATTTTTTATTTAAATTCAATAAATGGCGTTTTATAACAATTTTATGGCGTTCTGATGTTTTTTTATTACTTACTTCAAAATTTCTAAAAAAAAAAAAAATTAATTAAAATTCATAACATTTTTTATTTAAATTGAAGAAATGGCGTTTTATAACAATTTTTTGGCGTTCTGATGTTTTTTTAATCTATTTTGAAAATGTCTATTTAAAACTCTAAGATGGTTTCCTAACTCCTTTAATTTACTAAAATACATAATTATTATTCTGTTCAAATCAACTAACAAAAACTGTCAAAAATACACTTTTTAAGAAAAAACTATTCTAATTTTCATGACTCTTGGCCTTGTTCTCCCAGGGCAAGTTTGCTTTGGGAATTATGTAGATAATGACTATGAAACAAATTTCTGATATCAATTTGGTATCACTGTGATATTGTGATATTTATGGTCAAGAATAAGGCAGTCAAATGTTACAGACCTCAGTCTTGTCTATTTAAGTCGAAGCTAAAATGTCGAAATGTATAAAGAGTACTATAAAGAAATTTATAAAAATTAGAAAAAAAGTTTTTTAAATTAATTTTAATATTTTTTTCTAATTTTCACTTAACTTTTATATAGAAGACGTGGATTGATCTCGAAAAAATATTTAAATTGATATTTATTCAGGGTCACTGAGGGAAAATTTGTTGACGTTTTACTTCCCGGTCCTATTTTTTCCTCAATTATGCAAAATTATTCAAAATGGATCTTTTGGGATAACTCACTATTGCTAGCCAAAATTTTGCGTAAACAAAACATTTTTGAAAAATTCCTTGATTGCGGAAAATTTTTCAGTTTTGTATAAGTTACCAATTTATCTTTCAAATGATATCTAATATATTACTATCGATGAGATTAATTTTGTATATTGTTACCGACTTTTATAAATAATACAATGAATTAAAATATTTATGTTTACTCATTTGCACTTTAACAAAATAATCATAACAGTAAACTATTATTTAAAAGAATTATATTAATTTCGTAGTACTTTTTAAGCATTGCTTTTATGAGGTTAAGTATAACCTTCTAAAAGGGCTTACTTAACAATTTAGTTTTGGTCCCGGGTGCCAGCAACCCTAGCTACGCCACTGCCTCACTCCAATTGCAGTCGTGAAAGCAAATAATTACATGCATAATTTACCAACAATTTTCTCTTTGAGTTGCTGCTCTTGCTCTCTTAGCGCGGAGCATCGCTCTTGCATTTTCTGTTAAACTTGTCAAACTTGTTTTACGTCGAGGTATTTATTTGTAGCTGTATTTGTAGTTTAAGGGAAATACGAACACTTAATTTTTCAAACTTTTAATTTATCTTTAATCTATACAAAATATGCTTTCACACTTGTGAATGCACATTTTGAAATATTAAAATATCTTTCTTTCTCAAGTGTAAATTAAAAATTTGGAGAACTACAATAAAAATATGTGTAAAAAATTGTATGCGGCGAAACAAATATGCACACATTGGTTTGCAGCTCATCATTCCACAGCAACAACAACACAGCAAGCTTTATTTAACTTGTATTCCCATTACGTTAAAGAGCGCCAACTGCTTTTGGTTACTCTTCGAATGAGTGTGGAGAGCAAGATCAATAAACTTTAAAGAGAAGGGTTGATAGCAACATGTAGTTGAAACTCTCGTAACACAAACGCGTGAAAAGCAAACGACCAAGCAATGCTTAGCATAGGTGGTAATTTCCTAAAAAACTTAACAACTTAATTAAATATATTTATTGTTAAATTTTCTTAAATAAACCCCACCTATGGCATTCTGTAGCACAAATATGATATTTTAAAATTTTTTTCATAAAAATCGGTCCAGTAGTTTTGGAGTCATTGACGTACTTAATATTTCCACTTCAATTTTATATAATAGTATAGATATTATGAAAAAAAAAAATTAAAAACAATACTTATAAAAAAAAGCACAATGGAAAGCATGCCTTTAGCACTTATACAGCACTTAATTTCATTGCGTTAAAAAGTTACAAAATAGTTCTGTAATACTAAACGGTTGTGTTTGTAGTTATGAAAATTTTCTTTTGATGAACTTTTGGTATCTATGGGTTATATTTTTTTTAAAGTATGCTTTTTTATAGTTTTATGTCCTAACTATTTGCATTAAAGTACTTTTTTAACCATCCTATTTAACCTTCCTATACTCGCGTCAAAAAATGTTACACGTATACTCACCCTGGTCTGTCAGACCGATATTTTCAGAGCTTTCTAAGCTTATACTTGTTAAAAAAAAAATTATTAAAACGCCATATATATTTAGGAACGTATGTTTTGAGTCATATAAACAAAAGTTTTACAGAAAAAAAAATGTTTATTTATGACTAAGAGCTTTTCATTTCAGTCTTTGTAAAATATGGTTACTTAAAATACTAAAAGTCGGTCTCACAGACCGTATGCGCGAGTATAGGAAGGTTAAATGAATAGCTTCTACACAAGCCTCTATATACAGTTTTTAATATAAAGGTTGTATGGGAAGTGGGCGTGTTCGTGAGTGGATGACGTCAATTTTTCTAATACGTCTTAGTTTTTATTTAAAAATAATAAATATCTAATTTTACTTTTTTAGCTCCGACACAAGCCTCTATATACAGTTTTCGATAATAGGGTTGCATGGATAGTGGGCGTGTTAGTGAGTGGATGACATCAATTTTTCTTACACGTCTTTATTTTTATATAAAAACAATAAATATCTAATTTTACTTTTGTAGCTTCCACAGAAGTATATTTATATAGTTTTCAATTTTAGGGTTGTATGGGAGGTGGGTGTGTTCATGGGTGAATGACGCCCATTTTTCTAATACACCTGAGTTTTGTCCTAGACTGTACAAATACCGAATTTAGATTTTGTAGCGTAAATATTCGATTCTTTATGGAGTTTTTATCATTGGGGTCGTATGGGAGGTAGGCGTGGTTTTCATCCGATTTAACCCATTCTTGAACTTGATCTTAGTTTTTTTAAAAAAAGCTTAAATATCGAATTTCAGCACGTTAGCTTCAAAATTACGGCTGTAATCGTGTCCACAGACAGACAGACGGACATACTGACGGACAGATAGACGGACAGACAGACGGACATGGCTAAATCAACTCAGGTGGTGATGCTGAGCAAGAATATATATACTTTTCTATACCTACCACGCCTCCTTATGGGCTTTACACACGTCGTGACAAAATTACGCAGTACGCGTGGGGGTATAAAAAATTTTTAATACGGGATAGGCCAAAAATAACAACTTTTTACCTAGAGTTCAAAAAACTATGAAAACTTTGGCTCATGCCTAAAGTACGTTAATACTATTCACGTGAATACGAACCTCACAAGTAGTTCGTAAATAAAATACACGTGAAGCTGAGGTTCGTGTTTTCAATTGGTTTTTTTTTTAAACTGGAAGCTCTACTTCGAACCCACGTCCCCAGATTCTTGTGTTCAATTAGCCAACAGATTAAGCAGATTAATGCACAGATTAATGCAACAGATTAAGCATAACCAACAAGTAGCAATCTGCCCGAAAAATATAGCCAACAAAACACTGCGTATATATTACAATTTGTGTGATAACCAATGTCATCCTATATCATAAACTTTTTGCATATAATATGTTCTTTTTTCTTTTATTAAATCAATTAACTTTTGCATGATATTTCACTTTTATAATTGCAAAATGTTATCCTTTCAACTTAATAAAAAGAGAAAGTAACACACAAACAAAAACTAAAACATTAAATGTTTTGTCCGAGCTGGGCTTCGAACCCACATTCCTAGATTCTTGTTTTCATAATAGCCCAAACAGATTGATCATAACCAAAAAATAGCAATATGCCCAAAAAATAACAATCTGCCCAAAAAATATATTCAAAAAAACACTGCATATAGGTTAGAATTTCTGTTGATAACCAACGTCATCCTATATCATATACTTGCATATTTTTTGTTTTTTCCTTTATTAAATCAATTCATTTTTTATGAAATTTCACTTTTATAATTGCAAAATGTTATCCCATCAAATTAATAAAAAGAGAACGTAGCACACAAACAACAAAAAAAACAAAACATTAAATGTTTTCTCCGAGCTGGGCTTCGAACCCACATCCCCAGATTCTTGTTTTCATAATAGCCCTAACAGATTTAGCATAACCAACAAGTACCAACAAGTAATTGTCAAAAATATAGTCAACAAAACACTGCATATAAGTTAGAATTTGTGCTGATAACCAATGCCATCCTATATCATAAACTTTTTGCATATACTATTCTATTTTTTCCTTTATTAAATCAATTAATTTTTCATGAAATCTCACTTTTATAATTGCTAAATGTTATCCCATCAAATTAATAAAAAGAGAAAGTAACACACAAATAAAAAAAAAAACATAAAATGTTTTGTCCGAGCTGGGCTTCGAACCCACATCCCCAGATTCTTGTTTTCATAATAGCCCTAACAGATTAAGCATAACCAACAAGTACCAACAAGTAATTGTCAAAAATATAGTATACAAAACGCTGCGTATAGATTAGAATTTCTGCTGATAACCAATGTCATCCTATATCATAAACTTTTTGTTTATAACATGTTGTTTTTCCTTTATTTAATCAATAATTTTTCATTAAATTTCAATAGCTATGTATTTTGACACATCGCTATCATTGGCTACGGCAAAAGTTAAAAGTTCGTCAATATTTACGTGTTGGCTGTGTTCACTAAGTGTTGTTTATTTGCATGCGTCAACGTCAAGTCAGATATTAATTTTTGTTGAATCTATAATGGATTTGATATTTTCATAACGTCACTTTGCTTGGGAGGTATGAGTGGGTGTCATCGAACTTGACGGTTATTTGTTAGATTAAAGACTAAATGGCTTAAACTGCGATAGGTCTACAATTAGACTGCAATCTTGTCAATAGACAAATAGACCATCGAATAGACCGACGGATTAACAGACAGAAGCATATTTGTGTTTTTTGTAGTAGTTAAACAAACACAATATATCTTAAGTCTTGACAACTGTCTGATATTTTTGACAATTCGGAAACGATTCACTTTTTTAATATACTCATACATATAGAATACAGAATAAAGGAGTGAAAATATATATTTGTTTACCGTGTCTAATAAAATTTATTTAAAAATAGCGTTTTCTAATTTGATACGCACGATTAAAAATAAAATATTTTATTGATTGTTCTACAATTTTGACATATTGTTATAAATTTGTAAAGCTATATAATGAACTGTGGATGAAGCAAGTTTTAAATCTAATATATTATATATCAATGATGTGGTTCGCACGACTAAAAAAAATATTTTATTGATTATTCTAAAATTGTAATAAATGGTTTACTTTTGTACAGATAAATAAACTGTTAAAAAAAGCATAAAGTCTATTTTTATTTTTGCGAAAGAATATTCAAATCCTAAAATGATCCATAAATCTGAAAAAAAAACATAAAAATCAAAAACTGACTTTAATTGCTGAGCGAAAAATTAGAAATCAACAAATAATTTTTATTTATGACTAAAAAAATAATTAAAACTTATTTCTGTTTTTAAGTCAAGAAATTAAATTTGAAAATTATTTATTGATTGATTGAAAAAATAAAAATCAAAAATTATGTTTTGGTTTTAATAAAGAATTAATAATAATTTTTTTTTTATTTAAGAATAACAATCAGAAAACGATATTTATATCTGAGACAATTTATATCGAGCAATTTTCAAATAATGCTGAAATCGCAATATTGCGTTAGGTCGGTCGTGCGCCGTTCGTACTTTATAATGGGTGGATGACGCCCATTTTTCTAACACATCTCAGTTTTGACACAGAATACACATATACAAAATTTCAGTATTGTAGCTTTAATATTAGCTTCTTTGTAGAGTTTTCAATTTTGGGGCTGTATGGGAGGTAGGCGTGGTTTTCATCCGATTTAGTCCATTCTCGAACTTGACCTTGGTTTTTTTAAAAAAAGCTTAAATATCAAATTTCATTACGATAGCTTGAAAATTACGGCTGTAATCGTGTCGACAGACGGACAGACAGACGGACATGGCTAAATCAACTCAGGTGGTGATGCTGAGCAAGAATATATATACTTTTCCTACCACCCCTCCTTTTGGGTGTTACACACGTCGTGACAAAATTAATATACCCCTTACGCAGTACGCGTGGGGGTATAAAAATTGGAAAACTGCAATAAAAGTATGTGTAAAGAGATTGCATGTGGCGAAACAAATATGCATACTTTGGCTTGCAGCTCATCATTCTACAGCAACAACAGCACAGCAAGCTTTATTTAACTTGTATTCCCATCACGTCAAAGAGCGCCAACTGCTTTTTGTTACTCTTCGAATGAGTGTGGAGAGCGAGATCAATAAACTTTAAAGAGAAGGGTTGATAGCAACATGTTGTTGAAACTCTCGTATAGCCTGTTTCAAAAGAGAAGAACATTTTCGCGCATGTTTGAGAATAAGAAAATAATTTTGAGAGCGTTCTTCATTCTGATTGGTCGACATTTAAAAAAAAATTGAATATTCTCTGAGCAGAAAAATAAATGAAAAAAAATTAATGTATATTCCTGAGTTTTGTTGTTCATCGCAACTGCGCTGCGGAAGTACTGAATTTTATTTTTCAAAATCAACCAATCAAAATTGAAAAGAAAGTGGGCGTCAAAAAATAATTTGTTAGCCAAAATTTCACTACACAATTTTTTCTTGAGAAAATAATTTATTTCTTATGTAATTTGTATTTGATTTCTCTCTCAAGATGCAGGTTGCTGCAGGCCGTCGGTGTAACACCGTACTTATGCGATCATTTGTTCTGAATGTTTGCGCATTTAAATATATAGAAAAATAGTAAAAAAACACTCAAAAAAAGCATAAAGTTCAGCGAACAGTACAAAAAGAGCAAGAAATTACGCTCTCAAAAATTTTCTAGCTTTAAATAATTTCTCACTGCGCATCGAAAAATGAAACTAAAAAATGTTCTTCTCTTTTGAAACGGGCTATAACACAAACGCGTGAAAAGCAAACGACCAAGCAATGCTTAGCATCGGTGGTAATTTCCTAAAAAATTTAACAACTTAATTAAAAATATTTATTGTTAAATTTTCTTAAATAAACCCCGCTTATGGCATTCTGTAGAACAAATATGATATTTTAAAGTGTTTTTTATAAAAATCGGTCCAGTAGTTTTGGAGTTTATTACGCACTTAATATTTCCACTTCAATTTTATATAATAGTATAGATTTACTTTATCAAAATTTTCATTTGATTACTTCAATGGCATGAGTTATTAAAAAACGTTATATATATAAAACATAAATTCCAGCGATTATAAAAGAAATCCCACGAAAATCTACCTTTCCCAGTGTAACTATAAAACACCCACATTTTAATCACTTTCAATGAAAATGCAACTATGCTCTATGAAGAAATGTTAAACGCACGACCGAGTAAAACATTTTTCTACTTATCTCGTTAGATCGTACTTTGGTCGTATTTTATCTCTTTTTTTTCTTTGTTTTACGATATAAAGTACGACCAACCCTTGTGGTCGAATTTAGATTTGCACCATAAGAACACGTTGATCTCTACTCGAGCTGTCAACGCACGACCGACCTAACGCAGTATTGCGATTTAGCCATAAAAATCAAAAATTATGTTTTGGTTTGAGTAAAAAATTAATAATAATTTTTTTTATATAAACATAAAATTCAGAAAACGATATTTATATCTGAGACGATTTTTATATTTCCTTACAATCTTCAAAATATTCAAACTTTCAGTAGAAGCAAATAGAAATTTTATTTTTAAACGAGTTCAAGAAAGTAACAACATTTTTGTTGTTTTTTTAAGCACATGTGTTTGGCGGATAGTGAGTAGACCTCGTTTATCGAGGTAATTTCAAAACTTATACATAACATTTGCAGAGTATGGAGGCGGAAGAAGCGATGATTAGATAACTGCGTATACTGAGTTAATTCTCATCTAATATCTGAGAAAGAAAAGAGCAACCTGATAAAGCTTGTTAATGCTGTGCTCATGCCAGAGGAGCTGCACCTCAAGAAACATTTAACTAAATATTAGACTTTTCTTAGTTTAGAGGCTTACATTACCTCTATATTGCAATTAGCTACATTTTTTAAGAAATATATGCACCATTTATAAAAAAAATATATTATTTTTCCCCTCTCAAGTACACGTTTTCGATTTATTTTGTAATGAAATGTATTTTTGCAAAACAAAAAATCATCAACCTAAAAAGCATTCAAATATGAATATAATAATCTCAATTTTAAGCACTTAGAATGAAACTGTGTTTTTGAGACCAAAAAATACTTAAATTAAATTACTGATAATTTCAAATATGTTACTTAATTAATTTTACTTCTGAACCGACGAAATAAGCTTAGTTACAAATTCTTTCTTTTTACTGCCATACATAGGAGTCCTTTTGTTGGCCATCTTTTAATTGAAAATGTTTTTTCAATGATTTGTGACAACTTTTACTGATCATGGCTTGTGAATATTAGTTTGAAAGGTTATCCAAAAATACGCTAAATTTAGCCATTGTATCATGCTTTTTGACAAGCAACTGTTGACGTTCGTGAGAGAATAGGCACCTTCACACGAATCGGCCATGCTGTCAAACTTATAATTTAACAATAATTACTGCTGTTTAAGTGTTGTGATAAGAACATTTAGTAAGAACAATGGTATTTTGGTTTCATATGCAAGATTTAGTTTAAATCTTTAAATCTATGCTATGTTTGTAGCATAGAAACATTTCAGTTCAATATAATTTTCAACATTTCAATTCAATATAATTTTCAACATCGAACATCCCCAGACTGAATCAAGGTCTTCTCCATACATGTTTGTGTAATGAGCAATCTAAGAAAATCACGCTTTCGTTTTATAATTTAAAAGTTGGCATCACTGTTTGCGAGGACCAAAGAAGACCAAACACATACGAAATGCTTATAGCTTAGTGAACACTGCCGAGCTATAATTAGCCCAACACATCGTATAAAACACCAGCATAAACAGAAGATATAGTTCACAGGTACATTAACGTAAAAACTACAAATATAAGCAAGATCCAAAAAGCATTAATCACAAGTAACACAATCTGATCAACGTTTTTAGTCATAATGGCTGTGAATGGATATCGGAAGTGTTATTGGGGGGAAGAGGGGGGGCGGTGGAAACAAACTATGCTCAATTTGGCATATACAGAAAAAGTCATAAATTTAAAAGATGGACATTACAACAGAAAATACAACTTTTTTTAATATTAGTTGCCCTTTTTTATAGAATAAATGAACATATTTTTAATTTTAGTTCTCACTCTTCACTTTTTTTTGAAATTAGTACAAAACTTTATTCATTTGACTGTATCTCCCAAACTATAGATCGGACAGAGACGAAAGTGGCACCAATGGAAAGGCCATTCGCTCAGCTTGGGATATAGCCACCACCCGATTTTTTTAAAATTCGGGGTCTTCACTTTTTTTTGAAATTAGTACAAAACTTTATTCATTTGACTGTATCTCCCAAACTATAGATCGGACAGAGACGAAAGTGGCACCAATGGAAAGGCCATTCGCTCAGCTTGGGATATAGCCACCACCCGATTTTTTTAAAATTCGGGGTCTTCACTTTTTTTTGAAATTAGTACAAAACTTTATTCATTTGACTGTATCTCCCAAACTATAGATCGGACAGAGACGAAAGTGGCACCAATGGAAAGGCCATTCGCTCAGCTTGGGATATAGCCACCACCCGATTTTTTTAAAATTCGGGGTCTTCACTTTTTTTTGAAATTAGTACAAAACTTTATTCATTTGACTGTATCTCCCAAACTATAGATCGGACAGAGACGAAAGTGGCACCAATGGAAAGGCCATTCGCTCAGCTTGGGATATAGCCACCACCCGATTTTTTTAAAATTCGGGGTCTTCACTTTTTTTTGAAATTAGTACAAAACTTTATTCATTTGACTGTATCTCCCAAACTATAGATCGGACAGAGACGAAAGTGGCACCAATGGAAAGGCCATTCGCTCAGCTTGGGATATAGCCACCACCCGATTTTTTTAAAATTCGGGGTCTTCACTTTTTTTTGAAATTAGTACAAAACTTTATTCATTTGACTGTATCTCCCAAACTATAGATCGGACAGAGACGAAAGTGGCACCAATGGAAAGGCCATTCGCTCAGCTTGGGATATAGCCACCACCCGATTTTTTTAAAATTCGGGGTCTTCACTTTTTTTTGAAATTAGTACAAAACTTTATTCATTTGACTGTATCTCCCAAACTATAGATCGGACAGAGACGAAAGTGGCACCAATGGAAAGGCCATTCGCTCAGCTTGGGATATAGCCACCACCCGATTTTTTTAAAATTCGGGGTCTTCACTTTTTTTTGAAATTAGTACAAAACTTTATTCATTTGACTGTATCTCCCAAACTATAGATCGGACAGAGACGAAAGTGGCACCAATGGAAAGGCCATTCGCTCAGCTTGGGATATAGCCACCACCCGATTTTTTTAAAATTCGGGGTCTTCACTTTTTTTTGAAATTAGTACAAAACTTTATTCATTTGACTGTATCTCCCAAACTATAGATCGGACAGAGACGAAAGTGGCACCAATGGAAAGGCCATTCGCTCAGCTTGGGATATAGCCACCACCCGATTTTTTTAAAATTCGGGGTCTTCACTTTTTTTTGAAATTAGTACAAAACTTTATTCATTTGACTGTATCTCCCAAACTATAGATCGGACAGAGACGAAAGTGGCACCAATGGAAAGGCCATTCGCTCAGCTTGGGATATAGCCACCACCCGATTTTTTTAAAATTCGGGGTCTTCACTTTTTTTTGAAATTAGTACAAAACTTTATTCATTTGACTGTATCTACCAAACTATAGATCGGACAGAGACGAAAGTGGCACCAATGGAAAGGCCATTCGCTCAGCTTGGGATATAGCCACCACCCGATTTTTTTAAAATTCGGGGTCTTCACTTTTTTTTGAAATTAGTACAAAACTTTATTCATTTGACTGTATCTCCCAAACTATAGATCGGACAGAGACGAAAGTGGCACCAATGGAAAGGCCATTCGCTCAGCTTGGGATATAGCCACCACCCGATTTTTTTAAAATTCGGGGTCTTCACTTTTTTTTGAAATTAGTACAAAACTTTATTCATTTGACTGTATCTCCCAAACTATAGATCGGACAGAGACGAAAGTGGCACCAATGGAAAGGCCATTCGCTCAGCTTGGGATATAGCCACCACCCGATTTTTTTAAAATTCGGGGTCTTCACTTTTTTTTGAAATTAGTACAAAACTTTATTCATTTGACTGTATCTCCCAAACTATAGATCGGACAGAGACGAAAGTGGCACCAATGGAAAGGCCATTCGCTCAGCTTGGGATATAGCCACCACCCGATTTTTTTAAAATTCGGGGTCTTCACTTTTTTTTGAAATTAGTACAAAACTTTATTCATTTGACTGTATCTCCCAAACTATAGATCGGACAGAGACGAAAGTGGCACCAATGGAAAGGCCATTCGCTCAGCTTGGGATATAGCCACCACCCGATTTTTTAAAATTCGGGGTCTTCACTTTTTTTTGAAATTAGTACAAAACTTTATTCATTTGACTGTATCTCCCAAACTATAGATCGGACAGAGACGAAAGTGGCACCAATGGAAAGGCCATTCGCTCAGCTTGGGATATAGCCACCACCCGATTTTTTTAAAATTCGGGGTCTTCACTTTTTTTTGAAATTAGTACAAAACTTTATTCATTTGACTGTATCTCCCAAACTATAGATCGGACAGAGACGAAAGTGGCACCAATGGAAAGGCCATTCGCTCAGCTTGGGATATAGCCACCACCCGATTTTTTTAAAATTCGGGGTCTTCACTTTTTTTTGAAATTAGTACAAAACTTTATTCATTTGACTGTATCTCCCAAACTATAGATCGGACAGAGACGAAAGTGGCACCAATGGAAAGGCCATTCGCTCAGCTTGGGATATAGCCACCACCCGATTTTTTTAAAATTCGGGGTCTTCACTTTTTTTTGAAATTAGTACAAAACTTTATTCATTTGACTGTATCTCCCAAACTATAGATCGGACAGAGACGAAAGTGGCACCAATGGAAAGGCCATTCGCTCAGCTTGGGATATAGCCACCACCCGATTTTTTTAAAATTCGGGGTCTTCACTTTTTTTTGAAATTAGTACAAAACTTTATTCATTTGACTGTATCTCCCAAACTATAGATCGGACAGAGACGAAAGTGGCACCAATGGAAAGGCCATTCGCTCAGCTTGGGATATAGCCACCACCCGATTTTTTTAAAATTCGGGGTCTTCACTTTTTTTTGAAATTAGTACAAAACTTTATTCATTTGACTGTATCTCCCAAACTATAGATCGGACAGAGACGAAAGTGGCACCAATGGAAAGGCCATTCGCTCAGCTTGGGATATAGCCACCACCCGATTTTTTTAAAATTCGGGGTCTTCACTTTTTTTTGAAATTAGTACAAAACTTTATTCATTTGACTGTATCTCCCAAACTATAGATCGGACAGAGACGAAAGTGGCACCAATGGAAAGGCCATTCGCTCAGCTTGGGATATAGCCACCACCCGATTTTTTTAAAATTCGGGGTCTTCACTTTTTTTTGAAATTAGTACAAAACTTTATTCATTTGACTGTATCTCCCAAACTATAGATCGGACAGAGACGAAAGTGGCACCAATGGAAAGGCCATTCGCTCAGCTTGGGATATAGCCACCACCCGATTTTTTTAAAATTCGGGGTCTTCACTTTTTTTTGAAATTAGTACAAAACTTTATTCATTTGACTGTATCTCCCAAACTATAGATCGGACAGAGACGAAAGTGGCACCAATGGAAAGGCCATTCGCTCAGCTTGGGATATAGCCACCACCCGATTTTTTTAAAATTCGGGGTCTTCACTTTTTTTTGAAATTAGTACAAAACTTTATTCATTTGACTGTATCTCCCAAACTATAGATCGGACAGAGACGAAAGTGGCACCAATGGAAAGGCCATTCGCTCAGCTTGGGATATAGCCACCACCCGATTTTTTTAAAATTCGGGGTCTTCACTTTTTTTTGAAATTAGTACAAAACTTTATTCATTTGACTGTATCTCCCAAACTATAGATCGGACAGAGACGAAAGTGGCACCAATGGAAAGGCCATTCGCTCAGCTTGGGATATAGCCACCACCCGATTTTTTTAAAATTCGGGGTCTTCACTTTTTTTTGAAATTAGTACAAAACTTTATTCATTTGACTGTATCTCCCAAACTATAGATCGGACAGAGACGAAAGTGGCACCAATGGAAAGGCCATTCGCTCAGCTTGGGATATAGCCACCACCCGATTTTTTTAAAATTCGGGGTCTTCACTTTTTTTTGAAATTAGTACAAAACTTTATTCATTTGACTGTATCTCCCAAACTATAGATCGGACAGAGACGAAAGTGGCACCAATGGAAAGGCCATTCGCTCAGCTTGGGATATAGCCACCACCCGATTTTTTTAAAATTCGGGGTCTTCACTTTTTTTTGAAATTAGTACAAAACTTTATTCATTTGACTGTATCTCCCAAACTATAGATCGGACAGAGACGAAAGTGGCACCAATGGAAAGGCCATTCGCTCAGCTTGGGATATAGCCACCACCCGATTTTTTTAAAATTCGGGGTCTTCACTTTTTTTTGAAATTAGTACAAAACTTTATTCATTTGACTGTATCTCCCAAACTATAGATCGGACAGAGACGAAAGTGGCACCAATGGAAAGGCCATTCGCTCAGCTTGGGATATAGCCACCACCCGATTTTTTTAAAATTCGGGGTCTTCACTTTTTTTTGAAATTAGTACAAAACTTTATTCATTTGACTGTATCTCCCAAACTATAGATCGGACAGAGACGAAAGTGGCACCAATGGAAAGGCCATTCGCTCAGCTTGGGATATAGCCACCACCCGATTTTTTTAAAATTCGGGGTCTTCACTTTTTTTTGAAATTAGTACAAAACTTTATTCATTTGACTGTATCTCCCAAACTATAGATCGGACAGAGACGAAAGTGGCACCAATGGAAAGGCCATTCGCTCAGCTTGGGATATAGCCACCACCCGATTTTTTTAAAATTCGGGGTCTTCACTTTTTTTTGAAATTAGTACAAAACTTTATTCATTTGACTGTATCTCCCAAACTATAGATCGGACAGAGACGAAAGTGGCACCAATGGAAAGGCCATTCGCTCAGCTTGGGATATAGCCACCACCCGATTTTTTTAAAATTCGGGGTCTTCACTTTTTTTTGAAATTAGTACAAAACTTTATTCATTTGACTGTATCTCCCAAACTATAGATCGGACAGAGACGAAAGTGGCACCAATGGAAAGGCCATTCGCTCAGCTTGGGATATAGCCACCACCCGATTTTTTTAAAATTCGGGGTCTTCACTTTTTTTTGAAATTAGTACAAAACTTTATTCATTTGACTGTATCTCCCAAACTATAGATCGGACAGAGACGAAAGTGGCACCAATGGAAAGGCCATTCGCTCAGCTTGGGATATAGCCACCACCCGATTTTTTTAAAATTCGGGGTCTTCACTTTTTTTTGAAATTAGTACAAAACTTTATTCATTTGACTGTATCTCCCAAACTATAGATCGGACAGAGACGAAAGTGGCACCAATGGAAAGGCCATTCGCTCAGCTTGGGATATAGCCACCACCCGATTTTTTTAAAATTCGGGGTCTTCACTTTTTTTTGAAATTAGTACAAAACTTTATTCATTTGACTGTATCTCCCAAACTATAGATCGGACAGAGACGAAAGTGGCACCAATGGAAAGGCCATTCGCTCAGCTTGGGATATAGCCACCACCCGATTTTTTTAAAATTCGGGGTCTTCACTTTTTTTTGAAATTAGTACAAAACTTTATTCATTTGACTGTATCTCCCAAACTATAGATCGGACAGAGACGAAAGTGGCACCAATGGAAAGGCCATTCGCTCAGCTTGGGATATAGCCACCACCCGATTTTTTTAAAATTCGGGGTCTTCACTTTTTTTTGAAATTAGTACAAAACTTTATTCATTTGACTGTATCTCCCAAACTATAGATCGGACAGAGACGAAAGTGGCACCAATGGAAAGGCCATTCGCTCAGCTTGGGATATAGCCACCACCCGATTTTTTTAAAATTCGGGGTCTTCACTTTTTTTTGAAATTAGTACAAAACTTTATTCATTTGACTGTATCTCCCAAACTATAGATCGGACAGAGACGAAAGTGGCACCAATGGAAAGGCCATTCGCTCAGCTTGGGATATAGCCACCACCCGATTTTTTTAAAATTCGGGGTCTTCACTTTTTTTTGAAATTAGTACAAAACTTTATTCATTTGACTGTATCTCCCAAACTATAGATCGGACAGAGACGAAAGTGGCACCAATGGAAAGGCCATTCGCTCAGCTTGGGATATAGCCACCACCCGATTTTTTTAAAATTCGGGGTCTTCACTTTTTTTTGAAATTAGTACAAAACTTTATTCATTTGACTGTATCTCCCAAACTATAGATCGGACAGAGACGAAAGTGGCACCAATGGAAAGGCCATTCGCTCAGCTTGGGATATAGCCACCACCCGATTTTTTTAAAATTCGGGGTCTTCACTTTTTTTTGAAATTAGTACAAAACTTTATTCATTTGACTGTATCTCCCAAACTATAGATCGGACAGAGACGAAAGTGGCACCAATGGAAAGGCCATTCGCTCAGCTTGGGATATAGCCACCACCCGATTTTTTTAAAATTCGGGGTCTTCACTTTTTTTTGAAATTAGTACAAAACTTTATTCATTTGACTGTATCTCCCAAACTATAGATCGGACAGAGACGAAAGTGGCACCAATGGAAAGGCCATTCGCTCAGCTTGGGATATAGCCACCACCCGATTTTTTTAAAATTCGGGGTCTTCACTTTTTTTTGAAATTAGTACAAAACTTTATTCATTTGACTGTATCTCCCAAACTATAGATCGGACAGAGACGAAAGTGGCACCAATGGAAAGGCCATTCGCTCAGCTTGGGATATAGCCACCACCCGATTTTTTTTAAATTCGGGGTCTTCACTTTTTTTTGAAATTAGTACAAAACTTTATTCATTTGACTGTATCTCCCAAACTATAGATCGGACAGAGACGAAAGTGGCACCAATGGAAAGGGCCATTCGCTCAGCTTGGGATATAGCCACCACCCGATTTTTTTAAAATTCGGGGTCTTCACTTTTTTTTGAAATTAGTACAAAACTTTATTCATTTGACTGTATCTCCCAAACTATAGATCGGACAGAGACGAAAGTGGCACCAATGGAAAGGCCATTCGCTCAGCTTGGGATATAGCCACCACCCGATTTTTTTAAAATTCGGGGTCTTCACTTTTTTTTGAAATTAGTACAAAACTTTATTCATTTGACTGTATCTCCCAAACTATAGATCGGACAGAGACGAAAGTGGCACCAATGGAAAGGCCATTCGCTCAGCTTGGGATATAGCCACCACCCGATTTTTTTAAAATTCGGGGTCTTCACTTTTTTTTTGAAATTAGTACAAAACTTTATTCATTTGACTGTATCTCCCAAACTATAGATCGGACAGAGACGAAAGTGGCACCAATGGAAAGGCCATTCGCTCAGCTTGGGATATAGCCACCACCCGATTTTTTTAAAATTCGGGGTCTTCACTTTTTTTTGAAATTAGTACAAAACTTTATTCATTTGACTGTATCTCCCAAACTATAGATCGGACAGAGACGAAAGTGGCACCAATGGAAAGGCCATTCGCTCAGCTTGGGATATAGCCACCACCCGATTTTTTTAAAATTCGGGGTCTTCACTTTTTTTTGAAATTAGTACAAAACTTTATTCATTTGACTGTATCTCCCAAACTATAGATCGGACAGAGACGAAAGTGGCACCAATGGAAAGGCCATTCGCTCAGCTTGGGATATAGCCACCACCCGATTTTTTTAAAATTCGGGGTCTTCACTTTTTTTTGAAATTAGTACAAAACTTTATTCATTTGACTGTATCTCCCAAACTATAGATCGGACAGAGACGAAAGTGGCACCAATGGAAAGGCCATTCGCTCAGCTTGGGATATAGCCACCACCCGATTTTTTTAAAATTCGGGGTCTTCACTTTTTTTTGAAATTAGTACAAAACTTTATTCATTTGACTGTATCTCCCAAACTATAGATCGGACAGAGACGAAAGTGGCACCAATGGAAAGGCCATTCGCTCAGCTTGGGATATAGCCACCACCCGATTTTTTTAAAATTCGGGGTCTTCACTTTTTTTTGAAATTAGTACAAAACTTTATTCATTTGACTGTATCTCCCAAACTATAGATCGGACAGAGACGAAAGTGGCACCAATGGAAAGGCCATTCGCTCAGCTTGGGATATAGCCACCACCCGATTTTTTTAAAATTCGGGGTCTTCACTTTTTTTTGAAATTAGTACAAAACTTTATTCATTTGACTGTATCTCCCAAACTATAGATCGGACAGAGACGAAAGTGGCACCAATGGAAAGGCCATTCGCTCAGCTTGGGATATAGCCACCACCCGATTTTTTTAAAATTCGGGGTCTTCACTTTTTTTTGAAATTAGTACAAAACTTTATTCATTTGACTGTATCTCCCAAACTATAGATCGGACAGAGACGAAAGTGGCACCAATGGAAAGGCCATTCGCTCAGCTTGGGATATAGCCACCACCCGATTTTTTTAAAATTCGGGGTCTTCACTTTTTTTTGAAATTAGTACAAAACTTTATTCATTTGACTGTATCTCCCAAACTATAGATCGGACAGAGACGAAAGTGGCACCAATGGAAAGGCCATTCGCTCAGCTTGGGATATAGCCACCACCCGATTTTTTTAAAATCGGGGTCTTCACTTTTTTTTGAAATTAGTACAAAACTTTATTCATTTGACTGTATCTCCCAAACTATAGATCGGACAGAGACGAAAGTGGCACCAATGGAAAGGCCATTCGCTCAGCTTGGATATAGCCACCACCCGATTTTTTTAAAATTCGGGGTCTTCACTTTTTTTTTTGAAATTAGTACAAAACTTTATTCATTTGACTGTATCTCCCAAACTATAGATCGGACAGAGACGAAGTGGCACCAATGGAAAGGCCATTCGCTCAGCTTGGGATATAGCCACCACCCGATTTCTTTAAATTCGGGGTCTTCACTTTTTTTTGAAATTAGTACAAAACTTTATTCATTTGACTGTATCTCCCAAACTATAGATCGGACAGAGACGAAAGTGGCACCAATGGAAAGGCCATTCGCTCAGCTTGGGATATAGCCACCACCCGATTTTTTAAAATTCGGGGTCTTCACTTTTTTTTGAAATTAGTACAAAACTTTATTCATTTGACTGTATCTACCAAACTATAGATCGGACAGAGACGAAAGTGGCACCAATGGAAAGGCCATTCGCTCAGCTTGGGATATAGCCACCACCCGATTTTTTTAAAATTCGGGGTCTTCACTTTTTTTTGAAATTAGTACAAAACTTTATTCATTTGACTGTATCTACCAAATTTGAATTTTTCTAGCTACTCTATCCAATTTTGACAAAAAGCTATTTTATACAAAAATAATAATTAATTTCTGTTCCACAAAAAATTTTTTAATGCAAATCAATTCTTTTATATCTTTTAAAATGTTAAATGAAAATGAAAATAATTTTTTAAGTAGAAAATCTAACATATTAGTATCAAGACATCAGAAGTACACAAAACCCTGATCGTATAAGATGATATGCTGTGGGTGAGGGCTTTTATCAAATGTTAATAAAAAGTTGTGTGGAACTATTAAAGAGTTAATTTTTACTTTATAACCTTTCCCCAGCCATCATTTATACTATACTACCCTACTTAAGGACATTACTTAGATACCTGCCTGGTGACTTTTTTGTCCAGTACAAGCCAGTAGCGTCAGTATTCAGGGCAGCAATGTGTATAAGAAGAAACGAGTATGAGTAACATACAATTTCTCACATCATTATCACCTTATACCCACTTCTGGTAACCAAGTCTCCGTTGTTATGTAAGTTAATAAGTTCGTCAGGTCGATTGTCAGTCGATACAATACGATTATATTGTTTTATTGTATCAAGTACAGTTCACTAGAAAAACCCCACTCCCACCCCACATCTAATAAATGAAAATCCTTGGTCTATCTAAGCTTAACGGTCACACACCTAACACTAAAAGTACCTATGATAAAAATATATTATCTTATGTCTTGTATAATGTATATATATACAATTAAGTGTAAAAACATAACTTATTAAACACTCAATATGCATACATACACACAACACAAGATATATTCTATACTAAGGATAAGTTATTCTATGAACACTTACCTACGCACTGATCTTTACCAAGAACATAAAGAAGTTCAAATAACTTAGAACTCCAAAATGCCTCAATAAAAACCGCAGATCTTACACGCACAATCTACATGTACATATATTTTACCATGAACAAATATTTTACACTTCTAATTTTTATAAGTAATAGAAATAAAAATTATAGAGATAAAAATTGAAGATGTTCTGTGAGTATATATTACACCTCCATACTCACGTCGATAAACATTACACATCCATCAAAGCAATGTTACACTCAAACTCCACATGAAGTTATATGAGAGCAAATCGAAACCAAACCGAAAAATGCAACAACAAAAAATTGTTTACGAAAACACGAATTAACTCTAACATGGCGAAAAACAAAAAAGCTGTTATTATGAGCAAACATTTTTTATTATTAGGGAAAAATCTGAAAAATTAATTAAATTACAAAATTTATGCATACAATATAGTGTTATGAAAAAATGTAAAAATATATATATAACATTATTTAACAATAATTAATAAAACAACAGTATTAATCTAAATTCTATATTTTACCGTTAAGGTCAAGGGCTCGCCAAGAAATATTTTTCATCCTCTGCCAAAAGGACTCTTCAGTTGGCTTGCTTAACCAATCTATCAATTATCAATGTAATTGCCTAACGAATGCAACCATTCAGAAAGATATACTATGTCCCTAGTCCATATGAAAAACTTCCATCTCTAATTACTTAATAAATATAAATATATAAAAATAACACACACATACACTCACCTGTTTCTCCACTTCTCCAGTTGAACACGTCTTATCTGGCTTCATCTTGAAAACATCGGGATCACTCGAGCAGGACATCTTGCCGTCACTAACACTACACTAACTTAACACTATTTAATAAATAAATTCACTTTTTAGCGAACACATCTTCTCTCGCTAAGATCACCAGCTTATGTGCCACTCACTACTGCAGCCACCAGTATGTCTATCACAGTAAACTACTGGTGAAACCATTTGGCTGTCTACACTAAACTTTGACAAAATCTACGTGGTCATTTACACCAACCGGCTGTATGACATACATGGCCTATGCTAAATCAATAAATATCTGACATGATCAACTGAGTAAATTTTTATATTTTAATTAAAATTACGCTAACTAATGCTGAATAAATAGAATATTGACATGAGAAACTGAATAAATTTTGTATTTTAATTAAAGTTACGTTAATAAATTAATAAAGCACTAAAAATAATGTGATTTTTATCATTGAAAATGTCAAAATAAGACTTTTCTATACAAGAGAAACCAATATCTAGATCTGGCGAAAGCTTGTGAACGACCAATAGGTTTTTGGAGAATAAAAATATCCTCACAAATACACTATTGGAAACAACAAGCAGGCTGCACAGGCTCTGAATACGTATTTTAGTTGTTTCTTGGCGATGAAGACCACACGTATCTAGAACGGAATATCTTATAAAGAGTCTCATAATTATAGACGATTCACAATGCCAAAACCTCATTAGCCTATACAATAAAATTTAGATATGACCTATGCTGATCTGATTAGGTAAGATATATGTTTATATTTCAAAGTTACGTTAACTTATACATGGATCAATAAAAAATAATGTGATTTTTATCATTGAAAATGTCAAAATAAGACTTTTCCATACAAGAGAAACCAATATCTAGATCTGGCGAAAGCTTGTGAACGACCAATAGGTTTTTGGAGAATAAAAATATTCTCACAAATACACTATTTGAAACAACAAGCAGGCTGCACAGGCTCTGAATACGTATTTTAGTTGTTTCTTGGCGATGAAGACCACACGTATCTAGACCGGAATATCTTATAAAGAGTCTCATAATTATAGACGATTCACAATGCCAAAACCTCATTAGCCTATACAATAAAATTTAGATATGACCTATGCTGATCTGATTAGGTAAGATATATGTTTATATTTCAAAGTTACGTTAACTTATACATGGATCAATAAAAAATAATGTGATTTTTATCATTGAAAATGTCAAAATAAGACTTTTCCATACAAGAGAAACCAATATCTAGATCTGGCGAAAGCTTGTGAACGACCAATAGGTTTTTGGAGAATAAAAATATTCTCACAAATACACTATTTGAAACAACAAGCAGGCTGCACAGGCTCTGAATACGTATTTTAGTTGTTTCTTGGCGATGAAGACCACACGTATCTAGAACGGAATATCTTATAAAGAGTCTCATAATTATAGACGATTCACAATGCCAAAACCTCATTAGCCTATACAGTGAAATTCAGATATGACCTACGCTGATCCATTAGATTCCTGGTACGACTGATTGGGTAAGATATATGTTTGCGTTTTAAAGTTACGTTAGCTTATACATGGATCAACAAAAATAAAAATAAAGATAAAAATAATGTGATCTTTATCATCGACAATGTCAAAGCAAGATTTTTCTGTATAAGAGAAACCATATCTAGATCTGGCGAATGCTTGTAAACGACTAATAGGTTTTTGAAGAATAACAATATTCTAACAAATACACTATTTGAAACAACAAGCAGGCTGCACAGGCTCTGAATACGTATTTTAGTTGTTTCTTGGCGATGAAGACCACACGTATCTAGAACAGAATATCCCATAAAGCGTCTTGCAGTTATAAACAATTCTCGATGCCAAAAAACTCATTAGCCCTTTATAATGACTTTCAAATATGGCCCATGCTGTTTTACTAGATTCTGATTGATCACTGATTGAATAAGATTTATGATTTTATTCCAAAAATCAAGTTAACCTATTTATGGAGAATAAAAATAATGTGATTTTTTATCATTGACAATGTCAAAATAAGATTTTTCTGTATAAGAGAAACCATATCTAGATCTGGCGAATGCTCGTGACCGACAAATAGGTCTTTTAAGAATAACAATATTCTTACAAATACACTATTTGAAACAACAAGCAGGCTGCACAGGCTCTGAATACGTATTTTAGTTGTTTCTTGGCGATGAAGACCACACGTATCTAGAACAGAATATCCCATAAAGAGTCTTATAGTTATAAGCAATTATCAATGCTGAAAAAACCCATTAGTCTATACAATGACATTCAGATATGACCTAATGCTGATCTATTAATATTCTTTGTGTGACTGATTGAGTAAGATTTAATGATTACATTTCAAATTTCGTTAACTTATAAATGCAGCAATAAAACAATGTGATTAACATCAACCAAAATATCAAAATAAGACTTATTCTCTACAGTATTCTGAGTAAAATTTTACATTTTTAATTTAAACTACGTTAACTTATTTAATGAAAAAATGAAATAATATAACATCAACAACTTTGAATGGTGGACAACCTATGTATTGGTATATAGATGACATCAATATCCATTAGGACCAGTAAATTATATAAGATTTTTATATAAGATTTTTATTTATGAATATCGGATGTAGAAACTTTAGAAGGTATGAAGAACATGGTGCAGCTAACGAGAAATATAATATTTCCACACCCTATGTTATCTTGTAGCATGTACGAATGACATGTAAAACATTCTTCGACAGACCACGCAATGATCATGAAATACTAAAATGCAATACAACTCACATACACCGCGAACCTATACATATGTAGAAACTCTAACTACACATTACATAATAACTACACAACATTTGATATACAATGAAATATACTAATTAAATATATAGATATTTAACCATGATGAGAGAGTACATAATAAACCAAATATTTAATGAATATGAAGAAAAAGATTAATGAGTATGAAGAAAAAAGAGAGATTTCATAATGTATATAATTCATTGTTAATAGTATAGGTGAAATTATTTATTTGGTATATAAGAACGAAAAGTATTATTTTTGTGTACTAGCACATATGTATATAATATATATTACGTAATAACTTATTAGATAACAGGGTCTTAACTAAGTTCGGAAGTAATTAATGATTTTTTAAGAAATTCTGCAAGTTAATGAGAGAATATTTTTACATTTATAGTATGGTAACTTTTTAAAATCGTTTTTGTAAGAAAATAATATCAGTAAATTTTGGATGTTAACATATTTTCAAAAATCACTTCCAAACCGCAAACTACCAGATTGAAGGTACAGGAATGCGTAGTATAGTACAAGCGTTGATGGTCATGTATAAGAGCATTATTAACACGATTTCTGATGCTTGACATAATATATATGTTACAAGACAAAAATATATATGTGCTATATTAACGACAACCACAAAAACCATCAATTCCCACATTATATACACAGTTTCCTACACCTAACAAAAAGTATCATTTGCAAAGAAGTAGTCCCATTTGTAACAAAGTTCACAAATACCCCATCGGATCTAATCGATTCCGTAGAGCTGATTCCTAAGCATCCGGAGGCTACTTCTTATAGGACATGGGTCGATTTTTACCTATGATTTAATACATATACACCGGATTCCAAGTTTGGGTAAATTATTTATGGATCCACCCTTAAGTCTTCCCTCCTAAATTATTTAAGTCACTCTTCTTAGCCGCACATTAATTTGTATTATAGGGAAGATTTCGAACATGCCTAAGCTATTGATAAATATGAATAACCAAATTTGAATTTTTCTAGCTACTCTATCCAATTTTGACAAAAAGCTATTTTATACAAAAATAATAATTAATTTCTGTTCCACAAAAAATTTTTTAATGCAAATCAATTCTTTTATATCTTTTAAAATGTTAAATGAAAATGAAAATAATTTTTTAAGTAGAAAATCTAACATATTAGTATCAAGACATCAGAAGTACACAAAACCCTGATCGTATAAGATGATATGCTGTGGGTGAGGGCTTTTATCAAATGTTAATAAAAAGTTGTGTGGAACTATTAAAGAGTTAATTTTTACTTTATAACCTTTCCCCAGCCATCATTTATACTATACTACCCTACTTAAGGACATTACTTAGATACCTGCCTGGTGACTTTTTTGTCCAGTACAAGCCAGTAGCGTCAGTATTCAGGGCAGCAATGTGTATAAGAAGAAACGAGTATGAGTAACATACAATTTCTCACATCATTATCACCTTATACCCACTTCTGGTAACCAAGTCTCCGTTGTTATGTAAGTTAATAAGTTCGTCAGGTCGATTGTCAGTCGATACAATACGATTATATTGTTTTATTGTATCAAGTACAGTTCACTAGAAAAACCCCACTCCCACCCCACATCTAATAAATGAAAATCCTTGGTCTATCTAAGCTTAACGGTCACACACCTAACACTAAAAGTACCTATGATAAAAATATATTATCTTATGTCTTGTATAATGTATATATATACAATTAAGTGTAAAAACATAACTTATTAAACACTCAATATGCATACATACACACAACACAAGATATATTCTATACTAAGGATAAGTTATTCTATGAACACTTACCTACGCACTGATCTTTACCAAGAACATAAAGAAGTTCAAATAACTTAGAACTCCAAAATGCCTCAATAAAAACCGCAGATCTTACACGCACAATCTACATGTACATATATTTTACCATGAACAAATATTTTACACTTCTAATTTTTATAAGTAATAGAAATAAAAATTATAGAGATAAAAATTGAAGATGTTCTGTGAGTATATATTACACCTCCATACTCACGTCGATAAACATTACACATCCATCAAAGCAATGTTACACTCAAACTCCACATGAAGTTATATGAGAGCAAATCGAAACCAAACCGAAAAATGCAACAACAAAAAATTGTTTACGAAAACACGAATTAACTCTAACATGGCGAAAAACAAAAAAGCTGTTATTATGAGCAAACATTTTTTATTATTAGGGAAAAATCTGAAAAATTAATTAAATTACAAAATTTATGCATACAATATAGTGTTATGAAAAAATGTAAAAATATATATATAACATTATTTAACAATAATTAATAAAACAACAGTATTAATCTAAATTCTATATTTTACCGTTAAGGTCAAGGGCTCGCCAAGAAATATTTTTCATCCTCTGCCAAAAGGACTCTTCAGTTGGCTTGCTTAACCAATCTATCAATTATCAATGTAATTGCCTAACGAATGCAACCATTCAGAAAGATATACTATGTCCCTAGTCCATATGAAAAACTTCCATCTCTAATTACTTAATAAATATAAATATATAAAAATAACACACACATACACTCACCTGTTTCTCCACTTCTCCAGTTGAACACGTCTTATCTGGCTTCATCTTGAAAACATCGGGATCACTCGAGCAGGACATCTTGCCGTCACTAACACTACACTAACTTAACACTATTTAATAAATAAATTCACTTTTTAGCGAACACATCTTCTCTCGCTAAGATCACCAGCTTATGTGCCACTCACTACTGCAGCCACCAGTATGTCTATCACAGTAAACTACTGGTGAAACCATTTGGCTGTCTACACTAAACTTTGACAAAATCTACGTGGTCATTTACACCAACCGGCTGTATGACATACATGGCCTATGCTAAATCAATAAATATCTGACATGATCAACTGAGTAAATTTTTATATTTTAATTAAAATTACGCTAACTAATGCTGAATAAATAGAATATTGACATGAGAAACTGAATAAATTTTGTATTTTAATTAAAGTTACGTTAATAAATTAATAAAGCACTAAAAATAATGTGATTTTTATCATTGAAAATGTCAAAATAAGACTTTTCTATACAAGAGAAACCAATATCTAGATCTGGCGAAAGCTTGTGAACGACCAATAGGTTTTTGGAGAATAAAAATATCCTCACAAATACACTATTGGAAACAACAAGCAGGCTGCACAGGCTCTGAATACGTATTTTAGTTGTTTCTTGGCGATGAAGACCACACGTATCTAGAACGGAATATCTTATAAAGAGTCTCATAATTATAGACGATTCACAATGCCAAAACCTCATTAGCCTATACAATAAAATTTAGATATGACCTATGCTGATCTGATTAGGTAAGATATATGTTTATATTTCAAAGTTACGTTAACTTATACATGGATCAATAAAAAATAATGTGATTTTTATCATTGAAAATGTCAAAATAAGACTTTTCCATACAAGAGAAACCAATATCTAGATCTGGCGAAAGCTTGTGAACGACCAATAGGTTTTTGGAGAATAAAAATATTCTCACAAATACACTATTTGAAACAACAAGCAGGCTGCACAGGCTCTGAATACGTATTTTAGTTGTTTCTTGGCGATGAAGACCACACGTATCTAGACCGGAATATCTTATAAAGAGTCTCATAATTATAGACGATTCACAATGCCAAAACCTCATTAGCCTATACAATAAAATTTAGATATGACCTATGCTGATCTGATTAGGTAAGATATATGTTTATATTTCAAAGTTACGTTAACTTATACATGGATCAATAAAAAATAATGTGATTTTTATCATTGAAAATGTCAAAATAAGACTTTTCCATACAAGAGAAACCAATATCTAGATCTGGCGAAAGCTTGTGAACGACCAATAGGTTTTTGGAGAATAAAAATATTCTCACAAATACACTATTTGAAACAACAAGCAGGCTGCACAGGCTCTGAATACGTATTTTAGTTGTTTCTTGGCGATGAAGACCACACGTATCTAGAACGGAATATCTTATAAAGAGTCTCATAATTATAGACGATTCACAATGCCAAAACCTCATTAGCCTATACAGTGAAATTCAGATATGACCTACGCTGATCCATTAGATTCCTGGTACGACTGATTGGGTAAGATATATGTTTGCGTTTTAAAGTTACGTTAGCTTATACATGGATCAACAAAAATAAAAATAAAGATAAAAATAATGTGATCTTTATCATCGACAATGTCAAAGCAAGATTTTTCTGTATAAGAGAAACCATATCTAGATCTGGCGAATGCTTGTAAACGACTAATAGGTTTTTGAAGAATAACAATATTCTAACAAATACACTATTTGAAACAACAAGCAGGCTGCACAGGCTCTGAATACGTATTTTAGTTGTTTCTTGGCGATGAAGACCACACGTATCTAGAACAGAATATCCCATAAAGCGTCTTGCAGTTATAAACAATTCTCGATGCCAAAAAACTCATTAGCCCTTTATAATGACTTTCAAATATGGCCCATGCTGTTTTACTAGATTCTGATTGATCACTGATTGAATAAGATTTATGATTTTATTCCAAAAATCAAGTTAACCTATTTATGGAGAATAAAAATAATGTGATTTTTTATCATTGACAATGTCAAAATAAGATTTTTCTGTATAAGAGAAACCATATCTAGATCTGGCGAATGCTCGTGACCGACAAATAGGTCTTTTAAGAATAACAATATTCTTACAAATACACTATTTGAAACAACAAGCAGGCTGCACAGGCTCTGAATACGTATTTTAGTTGTTTCTTGGCGATGAAGACCACACGTATCTAGAACAGAATATCCCATAAAGAGTCTTATAGTTATAAGCAATTATCAATGCTGAAAAAACCCATTAGTCTATACAATGACATTCAGATATGACCTAATGCTGATCTATTAATATTCTTTGTGTGACTGATTGAGTAAGATTTAATGATTACATTTCAAATTTCGTTAACTTATAAATGCAGCAATAAAACAATGTGATTAACATCAACCAAAATATCAAAATAAGACTTATTCTCTACAGTATTCTGAGTAAAATTTTACATTTTTAATTTAAACTACGTTAACTTATTTAATGAAAAAATGAAATAATATAACATCAACAACTTTGAATGGTGGACAACCTATGTATTGGTATATAGATGACATCAATATCCATTAGGACCAGTAAATTATATAAGATTTTTATATAAGATTTTTATTTATGAATATCGGATGTAGAAACTTTAGAAGGTATGAAGAACATGGTGCAGCTAACGAGAAATATAATATTTCCACACCCTATGTTATCTTGTAGCATGTACGAATGACATGTAAAACATTCTTCGACAGACCACGCAATGATCATGAAATACTAAAATGCAATACAACTCACATACACCGCGAACCTATACATATGTAGAAACTCTAACTACACATTACATAATAACTACACAACATTTGATATACAATGAAATATACTAATTAAATATATAGATATTTAACCATGATGAGAGAGTACATAATAAACCAAATATTTAATGAATATGAAGAAAAAGATTAATGAGTATGAAGAAAAAAGAGAGATTTCATAATGTATATAATTCATTGTTAATAGTATAGGTGAAATTATTTATTTGGTATATAAGAACGAAAAGTATTATTTTTGTGTACTAGCACATATGTATATAATATATATTACGTAATAACTTATTAGATAACAGGGTCTTAACTAAGTTCGGAAGTAATTAATGATTTTTTAAGAAATTCTGCAAGTTAATGAGAGAATATTTTTACATTTATAGTATGGTAACTTTTTAAAATCGTTTTTGTAAGAAAATAATATCAGTAAATTTTGGATGTTAACATATTTTCAAAAATCACTTCCAAACCGCAAACTACCAGATTGAAGGTACAGGAATGCGTAGTATAGTACAAGCGTTGATGGTCATGTATAAGAGCATTATTAACACGATTTCTGATGCTTGACATAATATATATGTTACAAGACAAAAATATATATGTGCTATATTAACGACAACCACAAAAACCATCAATTCCCACATTATATACACAGTTTCCTACACCTAACAAAAAGTATCATTTGCAAAGAAGTAGTCCCATTCATTTGACTGTATCTCCCAAACTATAGATCGGACAGAGACGAAAGTGGCACCAATGGAAAGGCCATTCGCTCAGCTTGGGATATAGCCACCACCCGATTTTTTTAAAATTCGGGGTCTTCACTTTTTTTTGAAATTAGTACAAAACTTTATTCATTTGACTGTATCTCCCAAACTATAGATCGGACAGAGACGAAAGTGGCACCAATGGAAAGGCCATTCGCTCAGCTTGGGATATAGCCACCACCCGATTTTTTTAAAATTCGGGGTCTTCACTTTTTTTTGAAATTAGTACAAAACTTTATTCATTTGACTGTATCTCCCAAACTATAGATCGGACAGAGACGAAAGTGGCACCAATGGAAAGGCCATTCGCTCAGCTTGGGATATAGCCACCACCCGATTTTTTTAAAATTCGGGGTCTTCACTTTTTTTTGAAATTAGTACAAAACTTTATTCATTTGACTGTATCTCCCAAACTATAGATCGGACAGAGACGAAAGTGGCACCAATGGAAAGGCCATTCGCTCAGCTTGGGATATAGCCACCACCCGATTTTTTTAAAATTCGGGGTCTTCACTTTTTTTTGAAATTAGTACAAAACTTTATTCATTTGACTGTATCTCCCAAACTATAGATCGGACAGAGACGAAAGTGGCACCAATGGAAAGGCCATTCGCTCAGCTTGGGATATAGCCACCACCCGATTTTTTTAAAATTCGGGGTCTTCACTTTTTTTTGAAATTAGTACAAAACTTTATTCATTTGACTGTATCTACCAAACTATAGATCGGACAGAGACGAAAGTGGCACCAATGGAAAGGCCATTCGCTCAGCTTGGGATATAGCCACCACCCGATTTTTTTAAAATTCGGGGTCTTCACTTTTTTTTGAAATTAGTACAAAACTTTATTCATTTGACTGTATCTCCCAAACTATAGATCGGACAGAGACGAAAGTGGCACCAATGGAAAGGCCATTCGCTCAGCTTGGGATATAGCCACCACCCGATTTTTTTAAAATTCGGGGTCTTCACTTTTTTTTGAAATTAGTACAAAACTTTATTCATTTGACTGTATCTCCCAAACTATAGATCGGACAGAGACGAAAGTGGCACCAATGGAAAGGCCATTCGCTCAGCTTGGGATATAGCCACCACCCGATTTTTTTAAAATTCGGGGTCTTCACTTTTTTTTGAAATTAGTACAAAACTTTATTCATTTGACTGTATCTCCCAAACTATAGATCGGACAGAGACGAAAGTGGCACCAATGGAAAGGCCATTCGCTCAGCTTGGGATATAGCCACCACCCGATTTTTTTAAAATTCGGGGTCTTCACTTTTTTTTGAAATTAGTACAAAACTTTATTCATTTGACTGTATCTCCCAAACTATAGATCGGACAGAGACGAAAGTGGCACCAATGGAAAGGCCATTCGCTCAGCTTGGGATATAGCCACCACCCGATTTTTTTAAAATTCGGGGTCTTCACTTTTTTTTGAAATTAGTACAAAACTTTATTCATTTGACTGTATCTCCCAAACTATAGATCGGACAGAGACGAAAGTGGCACCAATGGAAAGGCCATTCGCTCAGCTTGGGATATAGCCACCACCCGATTTTTTTAAAATTCGGGGTCTTCACTTTTTTTTGAAATTAGTACAAAACTTTATTCATTTGACTGTATCTCCCAAACTATAGATCGGACAGAGACGAAAGTGGCACCAATGGAAAGGCCATTCGCTCAGCTTGGGATATAGCCACCACCCGATTTTTTTAAAATTCGGGGTCTTCACTTTTTTTTGAAATTAGTACAAAACTTTATTCATTTGACTGTATCTCCCAAACTATAGATCGGACAGAGACGAAAGTGGCACCAATGGAAAGGCCATTCGCTCAGCTTGGGATATAGCCACCACCCGATTTTTTTAAAATTCGGGGTCTTCACTTTTTTTTGAAATTAGTACAAAACTTTATTCATTTGACTGTATCTCCCAAACTATAGATCGGACAGAGACGAAAGTGGCACCAATGGAAAGGCCATTCGCTCAGCTTGGGATATAGCCACCACCCGATTTTTTTAAAATTCGGGGTCTTCACTTTTTTTTGAAATTAGTACAAAACTTTATTCATTTGACTGTATCTCCCAAACTATAGATCGGACAGAGACGAAAGTGGCACCAATGGAAAGGCCATTCGCTCAGCTTGGGATATAGCCACCACCCGATTTTTTTAAAATTCGGGGTCTTCACTTTTTTTTGAAATTAGTACAAAACTTTATTCATTTGACTGTATCTCCCAAACTATAGATCGGACAGAGACGAAAGTGGCACCAATGGAAAGGCCATTCGCTCAGCTTGGGATATAGCCACCACCCGATTTTTTTAAAATTCGGGGTCTTCACTTTTTTTTGAAATTAGTACAAAACTTTATTCATTTGACTGTATCTCCCAAACTATAGATCGGACAGAGACGAAAGTGGCACCAATGGAAAGGCCATTCGCTCAGCTTGGGATATAGCCACCACCCGATTTTTTTAAAATTCGGGGTCTTCACTTTTTTTTGAAATTAGTACAAAACTTTATTCATTTGACTGTATCTCCCAAACTATAGATCGGACAGAGACGAAAGTGGCACCAATGGAAAGGCCATTCGCTCAGCTTGGGATATAGCCACCACCCGATTTTTTTAAAATTCGGGGTCTTCACTTTTTTTTGAAATTAGTACAAAACTTTATTCATTTGACTGTATCTCCCAAACTATAGATCGGACAGAGACGAAAGTGGCACCAATGGAAAGGCCATTCGCTCAGCTTGGGATATAGCCACCACCCGATTTTTTTAAAATTCGGGGTCTTCACTTTTTTTTGAAATTAGTACAAAACTTTATTCATTTGACTGTATCTCCCAAACTATAGATCGGACAGAGACGAAAGTGGCACCAATGGAAAGGCCATTCGCTCAGCTTGGGATATAGCCACCACCCGATTTTTTTAAAATTCGGGGTCTTCACTTTTTTTTGAAATTAGTACAAAACTTTATTCATTTGACTGTATCTCCCAAACTATAGATCGGACAGAGACGAAAGTGGCACCAATGGAAAGGCCATTCGCTCAGCTTGGGATATAGCCACCACCCGATTTTTTTAAAATTCGGGGTCTTCACTTTTTTTTGAAATTAGTACAAAACTTTATTCATTTGACTGTATCTCCCAAACTATAGATCGGACAGAGACGAAAGTGGCACCAATGGAAAGGCCATTCGCTCAGCTTGGGATATAGCCACCACCCGATTTTTTTAAAATTCGGGGTCTTCACTTTTTTTTGAAATTAGTACAAAACTTTATTCATTTGACTGTATCTCCCAAACTATAGATCGGACAGAGACGAAAGTGGCACCAATGGAAAGGCCATTCGCTCAGCTTGGGATATAGCCACCACCCGATTTTTTTAAAATTCGGGGTCTTCACTTTTTTTTGAAATTAGTACAAAACTTTATTCATTTGACTGTATCTCCCAAACTATAGATCGGACAGAGACGAAAGTGGCACCAATGGAAAGGCCATTCGCTCAGCTTGGGATATAGCCACCACCCGATTTTTTTAAAATTCGGGGTCTTCACTTTTTTTTGAAATTAGTACAAAACTTTATTCATTTGACTGTATCTCCCAAACTATAGATCGGACAGAGACGAAAGTGGCACCAATGGAAAGGCCATTCGCTCAGCTTGGGATATAGCCACCACCCGATTTTTTTAAAATTCGGGGTCTTCACTTTTTTTTGAAATTAGTACAAAACTTTATTCATTTGACTGTATCTCCCAAACTATAGATCGGACAGAGACGAAAGTGGCACCAATGGAAAGGCCATTCGCTCAGCTTGGGATATAGCCACCACCCGATTTTTTTAAAATTCGGGGTCTTCACTTTTTTTTGAAATTAGTACAAAACTTTATTCATTTGACTGTATCTCCCAAACTATAGATCGGACAGAGACGAAAGTGGCACCAATGGAAAGGCCATTCGCTCAGCTTGGGATATAGCCACCACCCGATTTTTTTAAAATTCGGGGTCTTCACTTTTTTTTGAAATTAGTACAAAACTTTATTCATTTGACTGTATCTCCCAAACTATAGATCGGACAGAGACGAAAGTGGCACCAATGGAAAGGCCATTCGCTCAGCTTGGGATATAGCCACCACCCGATTTTTTTAAAATTCGGGGTCTTCACTTTTTTTTGAAATTAGTACAAAACTTTATTCATTTGACTGTATCTCCCAAACTATAGATCGGACAGAGACGAAAGTGGCACCAATGGAAAGGCCATTCGCTCAGCTTGGGATATAGCCACCACCCGATTTTTTTAAAATTCGGGGTCTTCACTTTTTTTTGAAATTAGTACAAAACTTTATTCATTTGACTGTATCTCCCAAACTATAGATCGGACAGAGACGAAAGTGGCACCAATGGAAAGGCCATTCGCTCAGCTTGGGATATAGCCACCACCCGATTTTTTTAAAATTCGGGGTCTTCACTTTTTTTTGAAATTAGTACAAAACTTTATTCATTTGACTGTATCTCCCAAACTATAGATCGGACAGAGACGAAAGTGGCACCAATGGAAAGGCCATTCGCTCAGCTTGGGATATAGCCACCACCCGATTTTTTTAAAATTCGGGGTCTTCACTTTTTTTTGAAATTAGTACAAAACTTTATTCATTTGACTGTATCTCCCAAACTATAGATCGGACAGAGACGAAAGTGGCACCAATGGAAAGGCCATTCGCTCAGCTTGGGATATAGCCACCACCCGATTTTTTTAAAATTCGGGGTCTTCACTTTTTTTTGAAATTAGTACAAAACTTTATTCATTTGACTGTATCTCCCAAACTATAGATCGGACAGAGACGAAAGTGGCACCAATGGAAAGGCCATTCGCTCAGCTTGGGATATAGCCACCACCCGATTTTTTTAAAATTCGGGGTCTTCACTTTTTTTTGAAATTAGTACAAAACTTTATTCATTTGACTGTATCTCCCAAACTATAGATCGGACAGAGACGAAAGTGGCACCAATGGAAAGGCCATTCGCTCAGCTTGGGATATAGCCACCACCCGATTTTTTTAAAATTCGGGGTCTTCACTTTTTTTTGAAATTAGTACAAAACTTTATTCATTTGACTGTATCTCCCAAACTATAGATCGGACAGAGACGAAAGTGGCACCAATGGAAAGGCCATTCGCTCAGCTTGGGATATAGCCACCACCCGATTTTTTTAAAATTCGGGGTCTTCACTTTTTTTTGAAATTAGTACAAAACTTTATTCATTTGACTGTATCTCCCAAACTATAGATCGGACAGAGACGAAAGTGGCACCAATGGAAAGGCCATTCGCTCAGCTTGGGATATAGCCACCACCCGATTTTTTTAAAATTCGGGGTCTTCACTTTTTTTTGAAATTAGTACAAAACTTTATTCATTTGACTGTATCTCCCAAACTATAGATCGGACAGAGACGAAAGTGGCACCAATGGAAAGGCCATTCGCTCAGCTTGGGATATAGCCACCACCCGATTTTTTTAAA
The DNA here is from genome assembly GCA_958299015.1 of Tetanocera ferruginea. Lineage (NCBI taxonomy): Eukaryota > Metazoa > Arthropoda > Insecta > Diptera > Sciomyzidae > Tetanocera > Tetanocera ferruginea. The sequence goes on from OY282641.1 coordinate 166,591,452, forward strand.
ATTCGGGGTCTTCACTTTTTTTTGAAATTAGTACAAAACTTTATTCATTTGACTGTATCTCCCAAACTATAGATCGGACAGAGACGAAAGTGGCACCAATGGAAAGGCCATTCGCTCAGCTTGGGATATAGCCACCACCCGATTTTTTTAAAATTCGGGGTCTTCACTTTTTTTTGAAATTAGTACAAAACTTTATTCATTTGACTGTATCTCCCAAACTATAGATCGGACAGAGACGAAAGTGGCACCAATGGAAAGGCCATTCGCTCAGCTTGGGATATAGCCACCACCCGATTTTTTTAAAATTCGGGGTCTTCACTTTTTTTTGAAATTAGTACAAAACTTTATTCATTTGACTGTATCTCCCAAACTATAGATCGGACAGAGACGAAAGTGGCACCAATGGAAAGGCCATTCGCTCAGCTTGGGATATAGCCACCACCCGATTTTTTTAAAATTCGGGGTCTTCACTTTTTTTTGAAATTAGTACAAAACTTTATTCATTTGACTGTATCTCCCAAACTATAGATCGGACAGAGACGAAAGTGGCACCAATGGAAAGGCCATTCGCTCAGCTTGGGATATAGCCACCACCCGATTTTTTTAAAATTCGGGGTCTTCACTTTTTTTTGAAATTAGTACAAAACTTTATTCATTTGACTGTATCTCCCAAACTATAGATCGGACAGAGACGAAAGTGGCACCAATGGAAAGGCCATTCGCTCAGCTTGGGATATAGCCACCACCCGATTTTTTTAAAATTCGGGGTCTTCACTTTTTTTTGAAATTAGTACAAAACTTTATTCATTTGAC
>OY282641.1:166592464-166796762 GCA_958299015.1 Tetanocera ferruginea
GAAAACATAGAGTTTGCAATTTTTGAACGATGTAGGTATACCAAGTACCAATTAAAAAGATAAAAAGGTAAAAACCTTTTTTTACGTTAAACGAAAACAAATAGAGCAAGAATAAAAATACAAAGTTACAAAGTTACAAAGTTTTGAGCAATAACAAAAATAATAAGTTTTTGGAAAAAATTTTTTGAAATATGCAAACGCTTAAACAAAAATTAATTCACTACTATTTTAAAATTAAACATTTAACACGAAAACAGCAATACAGGTACAGAGTATATACCTATATCGTACTCTACAATACCAAGGGAGGGTAAGTGTATAAAGAATGTTTGGGTTAAAGCGAAACATTTTTTTCTTCAGACCCCCAAAAAAATGAAAGTAAAAACATAAAGTCAAAAATCATAGTCAAAAATCATAGTTGAGGTTGTTTAGATTCAAATGCATGAATTCCCTTGGAATAAGAGATTCAATTGAGTCCAACAGCCACAAAAACCATGAAAACTGACCAGTATACAGCTAAGTAGGAGAAACGAGAAACAGCTAAAAACTAGTCAGAAAAACACGTAGCTAAAAATCTAATAAATAAAGATTGTGTACCAGTTAAGAACTAATAAATAAAGGTTGTGTACCAGCTAAGAACTATCTCAACATTGAAAAAATAAAAAACTAAAAAACTTAGTAGTGAAAAGTTAACAACATAGACAATAAAAAGCTTAGTAGTGAAAAGTTATCTCCAAAATGAGCCCAACAGCTTAGTTGACAATCCGACCCGGTTTAGTTGTACATGAGTAGTAGCTCCAAATACTAACTCAAAAGCAGCTTCGTTGAAAAACCTCACTTAAACAAAGGCAAAATATCTCCAAAAAGAAACAACATAACTCAGAATAAAAACAAGACATTTCCAAAATGAACCGAAAACCAACTAGTAGGGCACCGGCCAGCCGTCTAGTAGAGCTCCGAACAACTAGTAGAAAAACGATTTAGATGACAAAACGGTTTAGATGACAAAGCGGGCACGGCAATTACTAGAAAAACGATTTAGATGACGAAACGGGCACGGCAATTTAAAGCAAGCAATTTAGATGAAAACAAAAAATAACTTAAAATGTTGAGCATTAACTGGACTGAAAAACAAGAACGAGCACTAAATGGACTGAAAATGGCCTGAAACAAAAATGAGTGGAATTGAAACAGGCAGCTAGCTAGAAACCTCATATTCATAACTGAAAAATGGAAAAACTAGAAAGTTACAAAAATGAAAAACATTAGAAGAAATGAAAAAATAAAAAATTAAAACATTAAAAAATTGAACTTTGACTAGACCGAAAACAAAAAATAGGAATTGGGTAATGACGAGACCGAAAACAAAAACATAAGTTGGAACCAAGCTGCTAATTTTACAAATAAACTTGAACGAATAAAGAGTTGAAAACTTAAAAATTGAACATTGGTTAGGCTGAAAACAAAAGGTTGGAATCAAGCAGCTAAAGAACTCTTTTATAAATTTTTTTATAAGTTGAACATTGACTAGACTGAAAAATAAGTTGGAATCAGGCAGCTAGGAACTCTTTTTTTGGCATCAAAACGGCTACAGGACTCTTTTTAGGCATTACTTTAAAAAGTTGGAATCAAGCAGCTAAAGAACTCTTTTATAAATTTTTTTATAAGTTGAACATTGACTAGACTGAAAAATAAGTTGGAATCAGGCAGCTAGGAACTCTTTTTTTGGCATCAAAACGGCTACAGGACTCTTTTTAGGCATTACTTTAAAAATTAAAAAACGGAAAGCTAAAAAGAAATTTAGGCATTACTTTAAAAATTGAAAAACGGAAAGCTAAAAAGAACTCAACCAGCTAAAAATCTCTAAATTGAAAAACCAAATCAAACAGCAAGAGAAATGAAAAAATGAAAACAAAACAGCAAGCAAAAAGAAAAATGAAACAGCAAGAAAATTGAAAAATACACGGTAAGAAAATTGAGCTCAAAAATAACAAGTTGAAACTCAAAACGGCTAATAGTTTGACACGACAGACCACAAAAACTATAAATTTGACAAGACAGAACTTCAAAGCTTAAAAAATTAGTTACAAATCATATGGGAATTCTTAAAAGACAGAACTTCAAAGCTTAAAAAATTAGTTACAAATCATGTGGGAATTCTTAAAAATACACCATACACATACACAAGTTAAAATATACAAGACAAAAATAGTTCCATTACACAAGTTAAAAATATATAAGTACTATTATACAAGTCAAAAATAGTTCCATTACATCAGTCAAAAATAGTTCCGACAATAAACCCCTAGGTTTACCAACACCCAACAAAAATATATTTCCATTACATCAGTCAAAAATAGTTCCGACAATAAACCCCTAGGTTTACCAACTAGAAAACATAGAGTTTGCAATTTTTGAACGATGTAGGTATACCAAGTACCAATTAAAAAGATAAAAAGGTAAAAACCTTTTTTTACGTTAAACGAAAACAAATAGAGCAAGAATAAAAATACAAAGTTACAAAGTTACAAAGTTTTGAGCAATAACAAAAATAATAAGTTTTTGGAAAAAATTTTTTGAAATATGCAAACGCTTAAACAAAAATTAATTCACTACTATTTTAAAATTAAACATTTAACACGAAAACAGCAATACAGGTACAGAGTATATACCTATATCGTACTCTACAATACCAAGGGAGGGTAAGTGTATAAAGAATGTTTGGGTTAAAGCGAAACATTTTTTTCTTCAGACCCCCAAAAAAATGAAAGTAAAAACATAAAGTCAAAAATCATAGTCAAAAATCATAGTTGAGGTTGTTTAGATTCAAATGCATGAATTCCCTTGGAATAAGAGATTCAATTGAGTCCAACAGCCACAAAAACCATGAAAACTGACCAGTATACAGCTAAGTAGGAGAAACGAGAAACAGCTAAAAACTAGTCAGAAAAACACGTAGCTAAAAATCTAATAAATAAAGATTGTGTACCAGTTAAGAACTAATAAATAAAGGTTGTGTACCAGCTAAGAACTATCTCAACATTGAAAAAATAAAAAACTAAAAAACTTAGTAGTGAAAAGTTAACAACATAGACAATAAAAAGCTTAGTAGTGAAAAGTTATCTCCAAAATGAGCCCAACAGCTTAGTTGACAATCCGACCCGGTTTAGTTGTACATGAGTAGTAGCTCCAAATACTAACTCAAAAGCAGCTTCGTTGAAAAACCTCACTTAAACAAAGGCAAAATATCTCCAAAAAGAAACAACATAACTCAGAATAAAAACAAGACATTTCCAAAATGAACCGAAAACCAACTAGTAGGGCACCGGCCAGCCGTCTAGTAGAGCTCCGAACAACTAGTAGAAAAACGATTTAGATGACAAAACGGTTTAGATGACAAAGCGGGCACGGCAATTACTAGAAAAACGATTTAGATGACGAAACGGGCACGGCAATTTAAAGCAAGCAATTTAGATGAAAACAAAAAATAACTTAAAATGTTGAGCATTAACTGGACTGAAAAACAAGAACGAGCACTAAATGGACTGAAAATGGCCTGAAACAAAAATGAGTGGAATTGAAACAGGCAGCTAGCTAGAAACCTCATATTCATAACTGAAAAATGGAAAAACTAGAAAGTTACAAAAATGAAAAACATTAGAAGAAATGAAAAAATAAAAAATTAAAACATTAAAAAATTGAACTTTGACTAGACCGAAAACAAAAAATAGGAATTGGGTAATGACGAGACCGAAAACAAAAACATAAGTTGGAACCAAGCTGCTAATTTTACAAATAAACTTGAACGAATAAAGAGTTGAAAACTTAAAAATTGAACATTGGTTAGGCTGAAAACAAAAGGTTGGAATCAAGCAGCTAAAGAACTCTTTTATAAATTTTTTTATAAGTTGAACATTGACTAGACTGAAAAATAAGTTGGAATCAGGCAGCTAGGAACTCTTTTTTTGGCATCAAAACGGCTACAGGACTCTTTTTAGGCATTACTTTAAAAAGTTGGAATCAAGCAGCTAAAGAACTCTTTTATAAATTTTTTTTATAAGTTGAACATTGACTAGACTGAAAAATAAGTTGGAATCAGGCAGCTAGGAACTCTTTTTTTGGCATCAAAACGGCTACAGGACTCTTTTTAGGCATTACTTTAAAAATTAAAAAACGGAAAGCTAAAAAGAAATTTAGGCATTACTTTAAAAATTGAAAAACGGAAAGCTAAAAAGAACTCAACCAGCTAAAAATCTCTAAATTGAAAAACCAAATCAAACAGCAAGAGAAATGAAAAAATGAAAACAAAACAGCAAGCAAAAAGAAAAATGAAACAGCAAGAAAATTGAAAAATACACGGTAAGAAAATTGAGCTCAAAAATAACAAGTTGAAACTCAAAACGGCTAATAGTTTGACACGACAGACCACAAAAACTATAAATTTGACAAGACAGAACTTCAAAGCTTAAAAAATTAGTTACAAATCATATGGGAATTCTTAAAAGACAGAACTTCAAAGCTTAAAAAATTAGTTACAAATCATGTGGGAATTCTTAAAAATACACCATACACATACACAAGTTAAAATATACAAGACAAAAATAGTTCCATTACACAAGTTAAAAATATATAAGTACTATTATACAAGTCAAAAATAGTTCCATTACATCAGTCAAAAATAGTTCCGACAATAAACCCCTAGGTTTACCAACACCCAACAAAAATATATTTCCATTACATCAGTCAAAAATAGTTCCGACAATAAACCCCTAGGTTTACCAACACCCAACAAAAATATTCCTTTTTGAAAAAAGTTTTTCGAAGAAAAACTTTTGAGAAAAGGTTCATCGTTTTTTGTAAAAAGTCTTTGAAAAAGACTTTTTACAAAAATTCGAGAAAAATTACCGAGAACTTCAAAACAACAAAAAACACAAAAACCAAAAAATTCTTTACAACATAGGGTATAAATGCTCAAAGTAGGTTGAAACAGATCTGCCTTTTTGTCCACAATGGGAAAAACATAAGCTGATCCAATTAACCAAAAAAGTTGCATTTGTGACCCTAAATATATTTAAAATAGTAGGCCTGTAAGGGCATACACTATCAGGCTTATCCAGAAACGTTTTTCGTCCAGTGCCTACGTGGACTCATCAGTGGATATTAAGGCTACAAAGTAGCAAGAAATTCCTGAGATTAAGCACGAAAGCCCTCTAAATATAGAGGGTGTGTAGTGGTGGAATTTCTGTTTATATAGTCAAAAATCCTTTATATCATATACAGCAATATGAACTTCATTATAAAACAATATGAACTTCATTATAAATATACAAACCTTTAATATAACTTACCCACCTTTACCAAAACTCCTTGTGTTGAAATCAGCATTCCTTGTCTTGTACCTAGACATTGAAGATATCAAAAGTATTAAATCGGCAATCCTCGTGTAGCATTGCGTGTAGATATTGAGGATATCAAAGATATTTAAAACAACGTTGAAGACATTAATACTAGATGTTGAAGGCATTAATACTAGATGTTGAAGAATATCAACACCAATAGATATATCAAACATAACAAGCATAACAAAAGACCTAACAGAAAACTTGATATATGGCGGTTTGGCTAACAAGATTGAATTACAAATAAGATTTATGTTATTTGTAGGTTTGGCACACTTGATTGAATTACAAATAAGATTTATGTTATTTGTAGGTTTGGCACACCTGATTGAATTACAAATAAGATTTATGCTTGTGAAATTCGAATGTTTGACAAACAAAAATACAGTTTATGTTTGTGAAATTCGAATGTATGACAAACAAGATTGAGTATCAGAAAAGAGTGTATGGTAAAAGAGACAGCAATAATGATAGAAGAGACAGCAATAGTGATAGAAGAGACAGCTGTAGTGATAAAAGGGTTAAGTATTGCAATTAGACTGCACAGAGAACACTAAAAAATATGGTTGCACCAATTGTGCAGAAAACAATGGCGGAACCAAAAGCTACTTGTGCAGAAGAAATGACTGAAAAAATAATGGCGGTACCAATAAGCTTTTGATATACCAAAAAATTGCGGCGTCATTCTCAAAGTTACTAAGTTTTCTAAAAATCAATTGTAAAGCTAAAGGCAAACAGAGTGCGTGTATTAAAGTTTTACGAAATATACATTGTCTAGTCAACCAAAAATAGGGTGTGTGTTTTAAAGTCACTAAAAGATCATACAACACTTGATTGTAAGGTTTGCAGGCTAGGACCTAGAGTGTGTGTTCAAATTTTACAAAATTACGACAATTATAAATTGTGTTTTAAGTCACTAAAAATCATACAACAATTGGTAACCCGGCTTGCAAAGTTAGCCAAAAGAAAAAAGAAAAATACTTGAGCTCCCTCAATCACCTGCAATCCAAAAGTTGTAAAAGTTGTAAATTTGCGTTTCCTCCTTGATCTACGTTCAACGACACAAAACTCATAACAAATACCTGCAGCTCATTACAAGTTAGTAAAATATCCGAAAATATTTCTGGAAGGTTACCTCTGAAAAAATTCCTTTAAACAAATATACTATAATTATATACTCAGAAAACATAACACTATCAAATTATAATTAAATATTTAATTACATCTAGAATCTCCTAACAGGTTAATAAATAGGACAAACCATATCTAACGTTCACTGGGACTATCTATCTAGTGTCAACAATCTACTGTATACAGTCTAGTGTTCCCAGGGACCGATTATCTAGTGTCTACTGGGACCACAATAAGGACCAACTATCTAGTGTCCATTAAGCATCTAGTGTGCATCAAACATCTAGTGTGCATCAAACATCCAGTGTCCACTCAATTGTTCACCTGTCAACCGGGAAGCCACACTCAGTAAATTGCAGATTGTAGTCAAAACCGCGTGAGCAAAAGGAGCAAGAGTCAAAACGACAAAAACTTAGTTAGTGAAAAAAAGCACATTAACAACAAACAAGACCAGCCTACGGGGTTCACCTAGCCAAGCCACAAAAGTGTTCAAAACAGTGTGTTCAACGGCAGAGAGTCCAACTGCAGAGTGCTCAACGGCAGAGAGTACAACTGCAGAGTGCTCAACGAGTATCCAGAAACATCAAGTGTTCCCAGCAAGTGTTTAAAACAGTGTCTAGATGTTAACATTCACCGTGATGGGCCAGTATACAACGCAAAACCGACAAATGTTTAGGAAAAATGGTGTCAAATGCTATGGCAAACCGGTATTACTGGCCTTAAAGCTTGGACCGATGGTGTTGGTGTCAAAAATCTAAACCACGTATCACTGTAAGACCAATCTAACGTAAAAAACTAGTTCTATGTTCACACCTCAAAGATATCCAAGGCCTGGCAACTATCAAATAAACACCTTGTTCTATGTTCTATGTTCACCCCTCTTTGTTCAAAATTCAACACCTCTTTGCCCGTTTGGACGACACTGACTACGCTTCACTATAACTGGTAATGAAAAATACTATTACATTTGATCATTTACCATTTACTAAAAATACTATTACATTTGATCATTACCATTTACTAAAAATAACCAAATTACTATTACAGGTCTGTTGCGACTGAAAAAGGAAAAAATTGTTGTTAGATTCACCAACAAAATGCTACAATTGACCTATCCCTATCAGCAATATCGAGCCTATGGTAAGTGTGTCAGAACAATATTCCTCAACTAATTAGTATCAAACAATTTTGTATCAAACAATCTATTGAAAAAGCAAAAATAACCTTACTCAAACTTAGTTGTACTAGACCCATAATAATATACATTGCATGATCTATTGTAATTAATGTTTAGGTTAATAATACTGTATATGTTGGTTGAGTAAAAAATTACACCTTAATTAAATACTACATATGTTGGTTGAGTAAAAAATTACACCTTAATTAAATACTACAGAAAAAATTGCTAAATTTTAAATATAGCTCAAGAACATCCCTTAAATATTACTGAAAAAATGCTATCCTATAAATATTTCTGAAGGACATTTTTTAATTATTACTGACAAGTGCTGTCCTTAATTATCACTGCAAAGTGCTATCTTAATTGCAAAATGCTATCTTAATTGCAACATCTACGTTAAATTACACGAACAACCAGAAATATAAGAAAACGTACCACAACACTGCCAGTATCAATGAAAATTACCTGCTAGAACAAACCGTTTGGTAACACTAGTGCAAAATACAGCTGGAGAGAAAACTTTGCACAAGTTCCACCTGAGTGTAAATTGAAGAGCTCAAAAAAGTTAGATTCCGCTCAGTTCACTATCACACTCAAATGTTGCCTCAGGGTAGAATTACAAAGAGATAGCAAAATTCACAATCCACACAATTCACTAACACACCCTAAGTGTTGCATTTGAGTAGAAATACAAAGAGACAGAGCGACATCAAGGAGTTTATGTTCCACATACACAATGCAAAGTGTAACAGCTGTTTTCGAAGATTAGGGCAATGACCTGCTAGTGAAGTTCATAAATTCTGACATTGACATTTTAACATTAAAAGTTATTAAAAATCACGAAAGGTAAACGTAAACAGTGTATAATGCTAAAAGTTATTAAAAATCACGAAAGGTAAAAGAAAAACAGTGTATAATGGTTAACAATAACGTGTGTCGAGAATACAAACCAGTGTACCATAGATAAAAATACAAAAACGGTAAGTTTTCCATTTAGTTAGAGCTACTTGCGAGGTATCTTTATGGGTCCAAATAAACCATATGCTTGATATGTTCAAATAAACCATATGCTTGATATGTTCAAATGAGCAGTATTTGCAAGTGAGTTGGAATAGTGCTTGCAGAAAAAATGCAAATATATTTCAAAATTGTTGAGGCACAAACCATTAATTTATTATTGGTGTTAAAATGATGTCTGCAATAGATTGCCACCATTTAGATCAAAACGCCAAAAATGATGTTGAGATGCGAACATCAATTTTGATTAATACCAAAACAATGTCCGTAATAGATTGCAACCGTTTTGATCAGCACTCCAACGCGTTTGGATAGTTAGTGCTTGCTGAAGATTACAGGTATATATGGCGAACATGTTTAAACCATGAAAAGTAGTGCGTGCAAAGGATTACAAGTATATATGGCGGGGGTGTTTAAACACGGATATGTTAGTAAAAAGTTGCATAAAGACAACCCATGCATTTGAATAATTATTGCAAGTATATATTTAGACGTATCGTTAACAATTGTAAATTAGAGACAAAACTGTATTTGAATGATCATTGCAAGATATATATTGCAAGTATATATTTAAAATAAACATCTGTAGAGGGTTAAAACAAATAAAAGGTATTCGCCTGATTGAAAAGCAGGTAAACGATTGTACTCACAAGTGGATATAAAAGGTTTTGTGTAAATGGACGTATTGTGAGAGTGGAAATTGTTGTTGTGAAAAAATGTTCTGACAATGTTCATTAGTCGAATATAGATGCAATTGTTAATGGTCATTAGTCGAATATAGATGCAATTGTTAATGGTGTGAAAATGTTGTGAAGATGTTTAATAGCCGAAAATAAAGATGTAATTGATCTTGTGTAAATGTGTATTAATTAGACAGTAGTGATCAAGTAGACAATTCAGTAATCAGACCAGTAATTATAGTAACAAAGTAGAAAGATTACATTCTCTATTTTTGCAATTCTTTATTTTGCAATTCTTTATTTTGCACTTCTTTATTTTTGCAATTCTTTATTTTTGCAGTTCGACCAAAACCAATATCAAAACCGACACACCAATCAATAATACAACAACACCAAACCAATCAATAAGACATCAACGAACCAATAAAACAACAACACCAAAACCAATCAATAAGACATCAACGAACTAAAGGTATACAGCTTAAGAAACATCAAACTTACCTACACATGGATTTTTCCGTCGAACGGCGAGCTGCTGCCATATGTAGAGACATTGACTATGAATTAGAATTTTGGATTACTTTGGATTATTTTTAGAAAATATTAGTAAGTTAGTGTTAATGTTAGAATATTAAGGATAAGAATGAGTAAGGAAAAAACCAAATATGGAAATTATCACAATGCTGGGGAATATACGCTAATGGATCCGTATTAAATTGCTTGAGTTTTGTCAAAAATGCCACATGTTCACGACGCTTAGAAGTCACAACTACCACAAAACCGACCTAAAACACAAAACAAAAACTCGACGCACAAATACTTAAATGCACAAATACTTAAATACACAAATACTTAATTGCACAGATCACGCTGTGAATAGACTATCAACAGAAAATTTTTCTCAACCAAAAACAATTTTTTCAAATAACAAAAAATTTCAACAAAATGTATTATAGGTACGTTTATGACTACTTGGTTTGGCAATTACGGCTACCATTTCTCAATGGCTACTGCGATGTTGATTCACTTCGATTTGATACATTTCATAAAATGCTCGCCATATACCGGCGGCATGCTATGTTGTTTCCGTTAACTATTTACGCAAGTGTATTGTATCAAGTGGATATTGTGCACGATTTCATATACTATGTGGACATTATTCAAGTAGACTATTCACCTATACGTTCTCAAGGCTAGTCGGATTGACACCCTTAAGTGTTTGGGCGCTACCGCGTGTTTGCTTTAAAAATGCGGTTTTTTCAATATGGTTCTTAACATGGTTTTTTTGTTTAGTTATGGTCCAATTATGGTTCTTTTGTAGTCCCGGTTCAACTTTGTTGTGTATTTACGGTCCAAAATATGGTCTTCTGTCCAGGTTCGCTTAATTTAATTAAAGTTTTTAATAAAGTTTTTAAATAAAGTTTTTAGTCCGGGTTCGCTTAATTTAATTAAAGTTTTTAATAAAGTTTTTAAATAAAGTTTTTAGTCCGGGTTCGCGCCTTTCCTTAATTTTGTTTAGATATTTCTTGGATACAGTTTAGGTTCTTGGATACAGTTTAGGTTCGTACATTTTCTTATTTTTGTTATTTTTATTGTATGGTTCAGGTTCGTGCATCTTCTCATTTCTGTTGTTTATTCCATTGTATGGTTCAGGTTCGTGCATCTTCTCATTTCTGTTGTTTATTCCAGGTTCGGGTTCGTGCATCTTCTCTTTCAATTGATTATTCTAGGTTCGTGCGTCCTTCTTTCGTGTATCCTCTATCTTTTGTAGTTTTTAGTTCAGGTTTGTGCAATCTTCTCTGCAGTATAGCTCAAGTTTTGTGTAGATATATAAAAAATAACCAATGGCTACCGGTACCGATAAAACACGGCAACTCCGGGTCACCTCAGCAGCATATCCAGTTATGATTGAAGGAGGTTTTAAAAGTTTCGTTGATGTGCCAGTTAGAGAGGAAGTCAAAATCTTGCTAAGTTTTGGTCCCCGTTTTGTACCGCCAATAGTGCCAACCGTGCTAAGTCACGTAGATACCTTACAACACTTATATAACGCTTTTCTGTCTAATGTGGGTCGGGTAGATCCCACCACCTGTTTCAGTGAAATAATACATATGTATTATTCTAAGTTTTGTGAGGATCAAGCATTAACGGTACAAGAGCGCAAACAGCTAACCTTTATGGACCGGGTGATCATGAAACTTTTAGAAGTCACATCACAGTATCTAAAGGCAAATCCAACACATTGCATTATACAAGGTGACAAAGGCAAGATCACGGCACTTATTAAAAAGGACGATTACCGATCCAAGATGACAGTATGGATTGACAAGTGTTTAAATGCTGGTATGTATGCCATGGAAGGTACCGAAGGGTTCGGTTGGGTTGATAAAGTGACACGAGCTGAGTTGTTGATAGCGTATCATAGTATCAAGGCAAAATTTTTCAAATTATATTACACAAGACCGGAGATAGGTAAATTATATCAACGAAGGATTCTCACACTTCTGAATAAATGTGACAATAAGGATGCTAGACTACCATATTTGTATGGGGTCTTGAAATGTCACAAAGTCGATTTGCCTTGCCGTCCCATTTGTGGTACCATGCACTGGTATACCTATCCTTTACAAAAAGTTGTCGTTGGATTTTTTCGTCACTTCTACGATAAGCTGACCACGAGTCACAATACTCGTGACATAACGGATACTGCACATGAGCTTCTAACTATACCTGTATGCGAAGGATATGAATTCGTTAAATTTGACATCAAGGATATGTACCCAATGATGGATAAACACGCGATTATATCATATATAACTGAGTTGACGCACGAGGGGTGGTTTACGAAAAACTACGAAATATTGGGGCCTGTACTGATATCATGTCTAGATTTTTGTATGAACAAAGCTAACTATTTTACATATGGTGGCAAAATCTACCAGCAAATGCAAGGTTTGCCACAAGGGGCATGTGATTCTGGGTTACTAGCTACGCTGTATTTGGACAGATTAATACTAGATAACTGTAGTATACTTTTTGAGAAAAATTTAGTGTGTTTTTGGTGGAAATATATGGATGACTTCCTGCTATATATTCCCACCGAATATATAGATGTGTTTAAACGCGATTTTGAAAAAATTACTCAACTCGAACTGACGATGGATCGTGAGGAAGAGGATGAACAATATAACTAGGGGGGTTACGATTAGTATAAACACTTATATAAAGCCTACCGCTTCAAAACGTATGTTACATTACCTATCAAACCATCCTCTTGTACAAAAGAAATCTACTGTTGTTCAGTTTATAACAAAAATCCTTTGTAGAACTAGTACTCATCTCTTGGCATTCGATTTTTCAGTTCTGGAAGCTCAATTCCATAACAACCAATATCCAAAACTGTTTATAGAAGAACTACTGTCAAAGGCTTTAACTAAAGAGGTCGCAAATATCGAGAAAGGTTCGTCACTTCTGCCAGTGTTTAAGTCCCAACTATACCAGCGGGGTCTTGTCCTAAATAGTATTTTACAACGTTTTAAACCCATTCCTCGGAAAAAGAGCTATTCCCTGGCTAAGCGGCGTATTTTTTTCTCCAACCTAAGAGTATTCAAGTATTGTTGCGAAGAATTTTCGGAGCTAATTAAGGTTATATTTAAGATGTATAATTTAGGTACACCGGTGTTTAGTACTGCCAATACTTTATTCAATAAGTTGAAAATGTCTCTATCCGATTCAGACCCCTCTTTGGAGTTACCAAAAACTCAACTGTCTACTGCTGGCGGTTCTAAAATATACATGGTTACATGTGAGGATTGTGACACCTTATTTATCATAAGTGGGGTAGGACCCGGTTTAGAATTGCTAGATTTAGCTCTTACAAATCCTTTAACCCCTCTACACAAACACCAGGTATCGCTTACACACAATATATCGAAACAATATTTGAATCTTCCAGTATCAGAGACCATTGACGTAGGTGTGCAAGTTTTGCTCTTTAAGGCGTTGTACGGGTATATGGGGGTGGAATGTTCCTCTATGCATATATTAAGTTGCATTCCAAGCATAATAAGTCGGGGTACAAATATTTGTATTCAAGCTTTAGATGCACAGGGTGTCAAAAGTTACTCCACTTTAGGTATACCTAAACCTAAATTTCAAGGTGTTAGAATCTGAAAATCCAATTACAAAAAAATTTTTTCAAGGTGTTAGAATCTAAAATTCAACTTACAAAAAATTTTTTTAGAAACCATTAGATCTAGATGTCAAATTTTCCAGTATAGTGATAAATTCCAATAAAGACTCCAATAAAGATTCTTATAAAAACTCTTTTACCATGACAAAACGTATCTAAAAGTCAATTTTTCGGTATATCGATAGAATCCAAATAAAACTTGTTTACAGTGATAAGTCGTATCGAATTAGCGCTAATGTCAACTAACAAATGAATGTTCGATTCAATTAAATATATAGACCTTAATGTCTAATTAGAGTTTAAACTAATATAGAAATAGTTTTTTTACCTATATATAACTATTCTTATGTTTTTTTGAAAAGTACCAATATTTAACTATTCTTATGTTTTTTGAAAAAATACCGATAATTATCCCAGTTATATAACCGCATTGCATGGTGGATTGCAAATGAAAATGAAAAATTGTCTTGTGTATACAAAAATAAGTTGACAATTGTATGGAGAAAATATCAATAAAAAATTAAAAATAAAACAACATTTCATAGTTTGTATTACTGTTTGGTGTATACAAAGATTGTTGGAAAACCACGTGACTTAATCCATACCATTACAATAAGATCAAAAGAACCGAAAAAAATAAAACCCCTTGGAAACAGAAACAATATAAACAAAAAGAAAACACATAAACTGATGATCATACCTCAACAACCCATAAGTTAACCTTACTCTAAGTTAACCTGGCTATGGTTGTTACGAATGAAAAATGAAAAGTATACGCTAAAAATACTCTCAACGATGACTGCAAAAAACCATAATGAATGACTGCAAAAAAAAAAACGCAAACAATCATAAGACGAACTGAAAACATTTTTTGTACTAAAAAAATCATAAGACGAACTGAAAACATTCTTTATGTACTAAAACAACCAGGACGGTATACCAACGGCTATAAGACGATATCCAAAAAACAACCATAAGATGATGATGTACAAAAACCAACTTAAGATGATACAAACAGCCATAC
Organism: Tetanocera ferruginea; assembly: GCA_958299015.1. Taxonomy (NCBI): domain Eukaryota; kingdom Metazoa; phylum Arthropoda; class Insecta; order Diptera; family Sciomyzidae; genus Tetanocera; species Tetanocera ferruginea. Next base: position 166,607,085 of record OY282641.1, read on the forward strand.
GATGAATATCTAAAAAACCAGCCAAAAGATGATGTACAAAAACAAACATAAATTGACACAAAAAAGCACTAAGTTGATAAATATAAAACAGTATAAGTAGTTTGCAAAAAATTTTCACATAATTTGAAATTACTTCATATAATTTTGACACAAAACAGCACTAAGATGATGAATATAAAATAGTATAAATTTCATATAATTTGAATATACTTCATATAATTTTGGGTGGAAATTACTTCCAGACCTGAAAATGTTTTTCTTGTATTAACAACAAGTCATCATCAAAGGGTCGAAGGAGCATCTGTGGCAGCTTGTTACCTAAGATGTGACAAGTGTACAAGTTAGGAGTCAAAGGCATGAAGAATAATTTATAAAACTGATTGACTACAAATTAGTGGTTAACAAGGAAAAATGTTAACTGGAAGTGGGTGGGTTAATATATGTATTTTGAATGTATATATATATCCGAATGTACATATATATCCGAATGTATATATATGAGCGTATATCTGTGTGTATGTGTATATATATAAGAGTATATATATGTGTATGAAGACAGTCAACAACAGTTTTTACAACATATAAGCTGGCTGGCAGTTGTAACCAAGTAGGTGGTATGATTACATTTGACTATATATGTTGGTGCTACTAGTACATATAGTACTTTTTTGAGCACTAATATATGGAGCATGGGGGCACATATAGGCAACGGATAGAACCAAAAATGCTAAGCCTGTGTAGTGGTCTTAAGCATACGCATACCAACACTATCAGTAAGTTATAATGGTTGTAGCTAACTGGCTGATAGTTGGGATGGAAGACACAAACTACCAGGTGAACGCATGTGCTCTAAAAGTTGACGACATAGTGCTACATCGGCCTTCACTGACCCAACAAGGTGAGGCCTCTCTTTGGGACTTCAGTGAATTTTTTTAAAAAAATTTTTTCATTGTACTGAAAATGCATACTTGTCGAATAGAACAAAGCCTTGAACGGATAGTCGGTGCAAAATTCGTTCTTGACAACAACAGCATCCCAGTTCCAGAAAATTAAATCCCACTCAACAATGGCATCCCAGTCCCTACCTAAAGGCGGAGAAACATAGATAGACCTTTAAGACTAGAAAACATAGAGTTTGCAATTTTTGAACGATGTAGGTATACCAAGTACCAATTAAAAAGATAAAAAGGTAAAAACCTTTTTTTACGTTAAACGAAAACAAATAGAGCAAGAATAAAAATACAAAGTTACAAAGTTACAAAGTTTTGAGCAATAACAAAAATAATAAGTTTTTGGAAAAAATTTTTTGAAATATGCAAACGCTTAAACAAAAATTAATTCACTACTATTTTAAAATTAAACATTTAACACGAAAACAGCAATACAGGTACAGAGTATATACCTATATCGTACTCTACAATACCAAGGGAGGGTAAGTGTATAAAGAATGTTTGGGTTAAAGCGAAACATTTTTTTCTTCAGACCCCCAAAAAAATGAAAGTAAAAACATAAAGTCAAAAATCATAGTCAAAAATCATAGTTGAGGTTGTTTAGATTCAAATGCATGAATTCCCTTGGAATAAGAGATTCAATTGAGTCCAACAGCCACAAAAACCATGAAAACTGACCAGTATACAGCTAAGTAGGAGAAACGAGAAACAGCTAAAAACTAGTCAGAAAAACACGTAGCTAAAAATCTAATAAATAAAGATTGTGTACCAGTTAAGAACTAATAAATAAAGGTTGTGTACCAGCTAAGAACTATCTCAACATTGAAAAAATAAAAAACTAAAAAACTTAGTAGTGAAAAGTTAACAACATAGACAATAAAAAGCTTAGTAGTGAAAAGTTATCTCCAAAATGAGCCCAACAGCTTAGTTGACAATCCGACCCGGTTTAGTTGTACATGAGTAGTAGCTCCAAATACTAACTCAAAAGCAGCTTCGTTGAAAAACCTCACTTAAACAAAGGCAAAATATCTCCAAAAAGAAACAACATAACTCAGAATAAAAACAAGACATTTCCAAAATGAACCGAAAACCAACTAGTAGGGCACCGGCCAGCCGTCTAGTAGAGCTCCGAACAACTAGTAGAAAAACGATTTAGATGACAAAACGGTTTAGATGACAAAGCGGGCACGGCAATTACTAGAAAAACGATTTAGATGACGAAACGGGCACGGCAATTTAAAGCAAGCAATTTAGATGAAAACAAAAAATAACTTAAAATGTTGAGCATTAACTGGACTGAAAAACAAGAACGAGCACTAAATGGACTGAAAATGGCCTGAAACAAAAATGAGTGGAATTGAAACAGGCAGCTAGCTAGAAACCTCATATTCATAACTGAAAAATGGAAAAACTAGAAAGTTACAAAAATGAAAAACATTAGAAGAAATGAAAAAATAAAAAATTAAAACATTAAAAAATTGAACTTTGACTAGACCGAAAACAAAAAATAGGAATTGGGTAATGACGAGACCGAAAACAAAAACATAAGTTGGAACCAAGCTGCTAATTTTACAAATAAACTTGAACGAATAAAGAGTTGAAAACTTAAAAATTGAACATTGGTTAGGCTGAAAACAAAAGGTTGGAATCAAGCAGCTAAAGAACTCTTTTATAAATTTTTTTATAAGTTGAACATTGACTAGACTGAAAAATAAGTTGGAATCAGGCAGCTAGGAACTCTTTTTTTGGCATCAAAACGGCTACAGGACTCTTTTTAGGCATTACTTTAAAAAGTTGGAATCAAGCAGCTAAAGAACTCTTTTATAAATTTTTTTATAAGTTGAACATTGACTAGACTGAAAAATAAGTTGGAATCAGGCAGCTAGGAACTCTTTTTTTGGCATCAAAACGGCTACAGGACTCTTTTTAGGCATTACTTTAAAAATTAAAAAACGGAAAGCTAAAAAGAAATTTAGGCATTACTTTAAAAATTGAAAAACGGAAAGCTAAAAAGAACTCAACCAGCTAAAAATCTCTAAATTGAAAAACCAAATCAAACAGCAAGAGAAATGAAAAAATGAAAACAAAACAGCAAGCAAAAAGAAAAATGAAACAGCAAGAAAATTGAAAAATACACGGTAAGAAAATTGAGCTCAAAAATAACAAGTTGAAACTCAAAACGGCTAATAGTTTGACACGACAGACCACAAAAACTATAAATTTGACAAGACAGAACTTCAAAGCTTAAAAAATTAGTTACAAATCATATGGGAATTCTTAAAAGACAGAACTTCAAAGCTTAAAAAATTAGTTACAAATCATGTGGGAATTCTTAAAAATACACCATACACATACACAAGTTAAAATATACAAGACAAAAATAGTTCCATTACACAAGTTAAAAATATATAAGTACTATTATACAAGTCAAAAATAGTTCCATTACATCAGTCAAAAATAGTTCCGACAATAAACCCCTAGGTTTACCAACACCCAACAAAAATATATTTCCATTACATCAGTCAAAAATAGTTCCGACAATAAACCCCTAGGTTTACCAACTAGAAAACATAGAGTTTGCAATTTAAGACTAGAAAACATAGAGTTTGCAATTTTTGAACGATGTAGGTATACCAAGTACCAATTAAAAAGATAAAAAGGTAAAAACCTTTTTTTACGTTAAACGAAAACAAATAGAGCAAGAATAAAAATACAAAGTTACAAAGTTACAAAGTTTTGAGCAATAACAAAAATAATAAGTTTTTGGAAAAAATTTTTTGAAATATGCAAACGCTTAAACAAAAATTAATTCACTACTATTTTAAAATTAAACATTTAACACGAAAACAGCAATACAGGTACAGAGTATATACCTATATCGTACTCTACAATACCAAGGGAGGGTAAGTGTATAAAGAATGTTTGGGTTAAAGCGAAACATTTTTTTCTTCAGACCCCCAAAAAAATGAAAGTAAAAACATAAAGTCAAAAATCATAGTCAAAAATCATAGTTGAGGTTGTTTAGATTCAAATGCATGAATTCCCTTGGAATAAGAGATTCAATTGAGTCCAACAGCCACAAAAACCATGAAAACTGACCAGTATACAGCTAAGTAGGAGAAACGAGAAACAGCTAAAAACTAGTCAGAAAAACACGTAGCTAAAAATCTAATAAATAAAGATTGTGTACCAGTTAAGAACTAATAAATAAAGGTTGTGTACCAGCTAAGAACTATCTCAACATTGAAAAAATAAAAAACTAAAAAACTTAGTAGTGAAAAGTTAACAACATAGACAATAAAAAGCTTAGTAGTGAAAAGTTATCTCCAAAATGAGCCCAACAGCTTAGTTGACAATCCGACCCGGTTTAGTTGTACATGAGTAGTAGCTCCAAATACTAACTCAAAAGCAGCTTCGTTGAAAAACCTCACTTAAACAAAGGCAAAATATCTCCAAAAAGAAACAACATAACTCAGAATAAAAACAAGACATTTCCAAAATGAACCGAAAACCAACTAGTAGGGCACCGGCCAGCCGTCTAGTAGAGCTCCGAACAACTAGTAGAAAAACGATTTAGATGACAAAACGGTTTAGATGACAAAGCGGGCACGGCAATTACTAGAAAAACGATTTAGATGACGAAACGGGCACGGCAATTTAAAGCAAGCAATTTAGATGAAAACAAAAAATAACTTAAAATGTTGAGCATTAACTGGACTGAAAAACAAGAACGAGCACTAAATGGACTGAAAATGGCCTGAAACAAAAATGAGTGGAATTGAAACAGGCAGCTAGCTAGAAACCTCATATTCATAACTGAAAAATGGAAAAACTAGAAAGTTACAAAAATGAAAAACATTAGAAGAAATGAAAAAATAAAAAATTAAAACATTAAAAAATTGAACTTTGACTAGACCGAAAACAAAAAATAGGAATTGGGTAATGACGAGACCGAAAACAAAAACATAAGTTGGAACCAAGCTGCTAATTTTACAAATAAACTTGAACGAATAAAGAGTTGAAAACTTAAAAATTGAACATTGGTTAGGCTGAAAACAAAAGGTTGGAATCAAGCAGCTAAAGAACTCTTTTATAAATTTTTTTTATAAGTTGAACATTGACTAGACTGAAAAATAAGTTGGAATCAGGCAGCTAGGAACTCTTTTTTTGGCATCAAAACGGCTACAGGACTCTTTTTAGGCATTACTTTAAAAAGTTGGAATCAAGCAGCTAAAGAACTCTTTTATAAATTTTTTTATAAGTTGAACATTGACTAGACTGAAAAATAAGTTGGAATCAGGCAGCTAGGAACTCTTTTTTTGGCATCAAAACGGCTACAGGACTCTTTTTAGGCATTACTTTAAAAATTAAAAAACGGAAAGCTAAAAAGAAATTTAGGCATTACTTTAAAAATTGAAAAACGGAAAGCTAAAAAGAACTCAACCAGCTAAAAATCTCTAAATTGAAAAACCAAATCAAACAGCAAGAGAAATGAAAAAATGAAAACAAAACAGCAAGCAAAAAGAAAAATGAAACAGCAAGAAAATTGAAAAATACACGGTAAGAAAATTGAGCTCAAAAATAACAAGTTGAAACTCAAAACGGCTAATAGTTTGACACGACAGACCACAAAAACTATAAATTTGACAAGACAGAACTTCAAAGCTTAAAAAATTAGTTACAAATCATATGGGAATTCTTAAAAGACAGAACTTCAAAGCTTAAAAAATTAGTTACAAATCATGTGGGAATTCTTAAAAATACACCATACACATACACAAGTTAAAATATACAAGACAAAAATAGTTCCATTACACAAGTTAAAAATATATAAGTACTATTATACAAGTCAAAAATAGTTCCATTACATCAGTCAAAAATAGTTCCGACAATAAACCCCTAGGTTTACCAACACCCAACAAAAATATATTTCCATTACATCAGTCAAAAATAGTTCCGACAATAAACCCCTAGGTTTACCAACTAGAAAACATAGAGTTTGCAATTTTTGAACGATGTAGGTATACCAAGTACCAATTAAAAAGATAAAAAGGTAAAAACCTTTTTTTACGTTAAACGAAAACAAATAGAGCAAGAATAAAAATACAAAGTTACAAAGTTACAAAGTTTTGAGCAATAACAAAAATAATAAGTTTTTGGAAAAAATTTTTTGAAATATGCAAACGCTTAAACAAAAATTAATTCACTACTATTTTAAAATTAAACATTTAACACGAAAACAGCAATACAGGTACAGAGTATATACCTATATCGTACTCTACAATACCAAGGGAGGGTAAGTGTATAAAGAATGTTTGGGTTAAAGCGAAACATTTTTTTCTTCAGACCCCCAAAAAAATGAAAGTAAAAACATAAAGTCAAAAATCATAGTCAAAAATCATAGTTGAGGTTGTTTAGATTCAAATGCATGAATTCCCTTGGAATAAGAGATTCAATTGAGTCCAACAGCCACAAAAACCATGAAAACTGACCAGTATACAGCTAAGTAGGAGAAACGAGAAACAGCTAAAAACTAGTCAGAAAAACACGTAGCTAAAAATCTAATAAATAAAGATTGTGTACCAGTTAAGAACTAATAAATAAAGGTTGTGTACCAGCTAAGAACTATCTCAACATTGAAAAAATAAAAAACTAAAAAACTTAGTAGTGAAAAGTTAACAACATAGACAATAAAAAGCTTAGTAGTGAAAAGTTATCTCCAAAATGAGCCCAACAGCTTAGTTGACAATCCGACCCGGTTTAGTTGTACATGAGTAGTAGCTCCAAATACTAACTCAAAAGCAGCTTCGTTGAAAAACCTCACTTAAACAAAGGCAAAATATCTCCAAAAAGAAACAACATAACTCAGAATAAAAACAAGACATTTCCAAAATGAACCGAAAACCAACTAGTAGGGCACCGGCCAGCCGTCTAGTAGAGCTCCGAACAACTAGTAGAAAAACGATTTAGATGACAAAACGGTTTAGATGACAAAGCGGGCACGGCAATTACTAGAAAAACGATTTAGATGACGAAACGGGCACGGCAATTTAAAGCAAGCAATTTAGATGAAAACAAAAAATAACTTAAAATGTTGAGCATTAACTGGACTGAAAAACAAGAACGAGCACTAAATGGACTGAAAATGGCCTGAAACAAAAATGAGTGGAATTGAAACAGGCAGCTAGCTAGAAACCTCATATTCATAACTGAAAAATGGAAAAACTAGAAAGTTACAAAAATGAAAAACATTAGAAGAAATGAAAAAATAAAAAATTAAAACATTAAAAAATTGAACTTTGACTAGACCGAAAACAAAAAATAGGAATTGGGTAATGACGAGACCGAAAACAAAAACATAAGTTGGAACCAAGCTGCTAATTTTACAAATAAACTTGAACGAATAACGAGTTGAAAACTTAAAAATTGAACATTGGTTAGGCTGAAAACAAAAGGTTGGAATCAAGCAGCTAAAGAACTCTTTTATAAATTTTTTTATAAGTTGAACATTGACTAGACTGAAAAATAAGTTGGAATCAGGCAGCTAGGAACTCTTTTTTTGGCATCAAAACGGCTACAGGACTCTTTTTAGGCATTACTTTAAAAAGTTGGAATCAAGCAGCTAAAGAACTCTTTTATAAATTTTTTTTATAAGTTGAACATTGACTAGACTGAAAAATAAGTTGGAATCAGGCAGCTAGGAACTCTTTTTTTGGCATCAAAACGGCTACAGGACTCTTTTTAGGCATTACTTTAAAAATTAAAAAACGGAAAGCTAAAAAGAAATTTAGGCATTACTTTAAAAATTGAAAAACGGAAAGCTAAAAAGAACTCAACCAGCTAAAAATCTCTAAATTGAAAAACCAAATCAAACAGCAAGAGAAATGAAAAAATGAAAACAAAACAGCAAGCAAAAAGAAAAATGAAACAGCAAGAAAATTGAAAAATACACGGTAAGAAAATTGAGCTCAAAAATAACAAGTTGAAACTCAAAACGGCTAATAGTTTGACACGACAGACCACAAAAACTATAAATTTGACAAGACAGAACTTCAAAGCTTAAAAAATTAGTTACAAATCATATGGGAATTCTTAAAAGACAGAACTTCAAAGCTTAAAAAATTAGTTACAAATCATGTGGGAATTCTTAAAAATACACCATACACATACACAAGTTAAAATATACAAGACAAAAATAGTTCCATTACACAAGTTAAAAATATATAAGTACTATTATACAAGTCAAAAATAGTTCCATTACATCAGTCAAAAATAGTTCCGACAATAAACCCCTAGGTTTACCAACACCCAACAAAAATATATTTCCATTACATCAGTCAAAAATAGTTCCGACAATAAACCCCTAGGTTTACCAACACCCAACAAAAATATTCCTTTTTGAAAAAAGTTTTTCGAAGAAAAACTTTTGAGAAAAGGTTCATCGTTTTTTGTAAAAAGTCTTTGAAAAAGACTTTTTACAAAAATTCGAGAAAAATTACCGAGAACTTCAAAACAACAAAAAACACAAAAACCAAAAAATTCTTTACAACATAGGGTATAAATGCTCAAAGTAGGTTGAAACAGATCTGCCTTTTTGTCCACAATGGGAAAAACATAAGCTGATCCAATTAACCAAAAAAGTTGCATTTGTGACCCTAAATATATTTAAAATAGTAGGCCTGTAAGGGCATACACTATCAGGCTTATCCAGAAACGTTTTTCGTCCAGTGCCTACGTGGACTCATCAGTGGATATTAAGGCTACAAAGTAGCAAGAAATTCCTGAGATTAAGCACGAAAGCCCTCTAAATATAGAGGGTGTGTAGTGGTGGAATTTCTGTTTATATAGTCAAAAATCCTTTATATCATATACAGCAATATGAACTTCATTATAAAACAATATGAACTTCATTATAAATATACAAACCTTTAATATAACTTACCCACCTTTACCAAAACTCCTTGTGTTGAAATCAGCATTCCTTGTCTTGTACCTAGACATTGAAGATATCAAAAGTATTAAATCGGCAATCCTCGTGTAGCATTGCGTGTAGATATTGAGGATATCAAAGATATTTAAAACAACGTTGAAGACATTAATACTAGATGTTGAAGGCATTAATACTAGATGTTGAAGAATATCAACACCAATAGATATATCAAACATAACAAGCATAACAAAAGACCTAACAGAAAACTTGATATATGGCGGTTTGGCTAACAAGATTGAATTACAAATAAGATTTATGTTATTTGTAGGTTTGGCACACTTGATTGAATTACAAATAAGATTTATGTTATTTGTAGGTTTGGCACACCTGATTGAATTACAAATAAGATTTATGCTTGTGAAATTCGAATGTTTGACAAACAAAAATACAGTTTATGTTTGTGAAATTCGAATGTATGACAAACAAGATTGAGTATCAGAAAAGAGTGTATGGTAAAAGAGACAGCAATAATGATAGAAGAGACAGCAATAGTGATAGAAGAGACAGCTGTAGTGATAAAAGGGTTAAGTATTGCAATTAGACTGCACAGAGAACACTAAAAAATATGGTTGCACCAATTGTGCAGAAAACAATGGCGGAACCAAAAGCTACTTGTGCAGAAGAAATGACTGAAAAAATAATGGCGGTACCAATAAGCTTTTGATATACCAAAAAATTGCGGCGTCATTCTCAAAGTTACTAAGTTTTCTAAAAATCAATTGTAAAGCTAAAGGCAAACAGAGTGCGTGTATTAAAGTTTTACGAAATATACATTGTCTAGTCAACCAAAAATAGGGTGTGTGTTTTAAAGTCACTAAAAGATCATACAACACTTGATTGTAAGGTTTGCAGGCTAGGACCTAGAGTGTGTGTTCAAATTTTACAAAATTACGACAATTATAAATTGTGTTTTAAGTCACTAAAAATCATACAACAATTGGTAACCCGGCTTGCAAAGTTAGCCAAAAGAAAAAAGAAAAATACTTGAGCTCCCTCAATCACCTGCAATCCAAAAGTTGTAAAAGTTGTAAATTTGCGTTTCCTCCTTGATCTACGTTCAACGACACAAAACTCATAACAAATACCTGCAGCTCATTACAAGTTAGTAAAATATCCGAAAATATTTCTGGAAGGTTACCTCTGAAAAAATTCCTTTAAACAAATATACTATAATTATATACTCAGAAAACATAACACTATCAAATTATAATTAAATATTTAATTACATCTAGAATCTCCTAACAGGTTAATAAATAGGACAAACCATATCTAACGTTCACTGGGACTATCTATCTAGTGTCAACAATCTACTGTATACAGTCTAGTGTTCCCAGGGACCGATTATCTAGTGTCTACTGGGACCACAATAAGGACCAACTATCTAGTGTCCATTAAGCATCTAGTGTGCATCAAACATCTAGTGTGCATCAAACATCCAGTGTCCACTCAATTGTTCACCTGTCAACCGGGAAGCCACACTCAGTAAATTGCAGATTGTAGTCAAAACCGCGTGAGCAAAAGGAGCAAGAGTCAAAACGACAAAAACTTAGTTAGTGAAAAAAAGCACATTAACAACAAACAAGACCAGCCTACGGGGTTCACCTAGCCAAGCCACAAAAGTGTTCAAAACAGTGTGTTCAACGGCAGAGAGTCCAACTGCAGAGTGCTCAACGGCAGAGAGTACAACTGCAGAGTGCTCAACGAGTATCCAGAAACATCAAGTGTTCCCAGCAAGTGTTTAAAACAGTGTCTAGATGTTAACATTCACCGTGATGGGCCAGTATACAACGCAAAACCGACAAATGTTTAGGAAAAATGGTGTCAAATGCTATGGCAAACCGGTATTACTGGCCTTAAAGCTTGGACCGATGGTGTTGGTGTCAAAAATCTAAACCACGTATCACTGTAAGACCAATCTAACGTAAAAAACTAGTTCTATGTTCACACCTCAAAGATATCCAAGGCCTGGCAACTATCAAATAAACACCTTGTTCTATGTTCTATGTTCACCCCTCTTTGTTCAAAATTCAACACCTCTTTGCCCGTTTGGACGACACTGACTACGCTTCACTATAACTGGTAATGAAAAATACTATTACATTTGATCATTTACCATTTACTAAAAATACTATTACATTTGATCATTACCATTTACTAAAAATAACCAAATTACTATTACAGGTCTGTTGCGACTGAAAAAGGAAAAAATTGTTGTTAGATTCACCAACAAAATGCTACAATTGACCTATCCCTATCAGCAATATCGAGCCTATGGTAAGTGTGTCAGAACAATATTCCTCAACTAATTAGTATCAAACAATTTTGTATCAAACAATCTATTGAAAAAGCAAAAATAACCTTACTCAAACTTAGTTGTACTAGACCCATAATAATATACATTGCATGATCTATTGTAATTAATGTTTAGGTTAATAATACTGTATATGTTGGTTGAGTAAAAAATTACACCTTAATTAAATACTACATATGTTGGTTGAGTAAAAAATTACACCTTAATTAAATACTACAGAAAAAATTGCTAAATTTTAAATATAGCTCAAGAACATCCCTTAAATATTACTGAAAAAATGCTATCCTATAAATATTTCTGAAGGACATTTTTTAATTATTACTGACAAGTGCTGTCCTTAATTATCACTGCAAAGTGCTATCTTAATTGCAAAATGCTATCTTAATTGCAACATCTACGTTAAATTACACGAACAACCAGAAATATAAGAAAACGTACCACAACACTGCCAGTATCAATGAAAATTACCGAAAAAATGCTATCCTATAAATATTTCTGAAGGACATTTTTTAATTATTACTGACAAGTGCTGTCCTTAATTATCACTGCAAAGTGCTATCTTAATTGCAAAATGCTATCTTAATTGCAACATCTACGTTAAATTACACGAACAACCAGAAATATAAGAAAACGTACCACAACACTGCCAGTATCAATGAAAATTACCTGCTAGAACAAACCGTTTGGTAACACTAGTGCAAAATACAGCTGGAGAGAAAACTTTGCACAAGTTCCACCTGAGTGTAAATTGAAGAGCTCAAAAAAGTTAGATTCCGCTCAGTTCACTATCACACTCAAATGTTGCCTCAGGGTAGAATTACAAAGAGATAGCAAAATTCACAATCCACACAATTCACTAACACACCCTAAGTGTTGCATTTGAGTAGAAATACAAAGAGACAGAGCGACATCAAGGAGTTTATGTTCCACATACACAATGCAAAGTGTAACAGCTGTTTTCGAAGATTAGGGCAATGACCTGCTAGTGAAGTTCATAAATTCTGACATTGACATTTTAACATTAAAAGTTATTAAAAATCACGAAAGGTAAACGTAAACAGTGTATAATGCTAAAAGTTATTAAAAATCACGAAAGGTAAAAGAAAAACAGTGTATAATGGTTAACAATAACGTGTGTCGAGAATACAAACCAGTGTACCATAGATAAAAATACAAAAACGGTAAGTTTTCCATTTAGTTAGAGCTACTTGCGAGGTATCTTTATGGGTCCAAATAAACCATATGCTTGATATGTTCAAATAAACCATATGCTTGATATGTTCAAATGAGCAGTATTTGCAAGTGAGTTGGAATAGTGCTTGCAGAAAAAATGCAAATATATTTCAAAATTGTTGAGGCACAAACCATTAATTTATTATTGGTGTTAAAATGATGTCTGCAATAGATTGCCACCATTTAGATCAAAACGCCAAAAATGATGTTGAGATGCGAACATCAATTTTGATTAATACCAAAACAATGTCCGTAATAGATTGCAACCGTTTTGATCAGCACTCCAACGCGTTTGGATAGTTAGTGCTTGCTGAAGATTACAGGTATATATGGCGAACATGTTTAAACCATGAAAAGTAGTGCGTGCAAAGGATTACAAGTATATATGGCGGGGGTGTTTAAACACGGATATGTTAGTAAAAAGTTGCATAAAGACAACCCATGCATTTGAATAATTATTGCAAGTATATATTTAGACGTATCGTTAACAATTGTAAATTAGAGACAAAACTGTATTTGAATGATCATTGCAAGATATATATTGCAAGTATATATTTAAAATAAACATCTGTAGAGGGTTAAAACAAATAAAAGGTATTCGCCTGATTGAAAAGCAGGTAAACGATTGTACTCACAAGTGGATATAAAAGGTTTTGTGTAAATGGACGTATTGTGAGAGTGGAAATTGTTGTTGTGAAAAAATGTTCTGACAATGTTCATTAGTCGAATATAGATGCAATTGTTAATGGTCATTAGTCGAATATAGATGCAATTGTTAATGGTGTGAAAATGTTGTGAAGATGTTTAATAGCCGAAAATAAAGATGTAATTGATCTTGTGTAAATGTGTATTAATTAGACAGTAGTGATCAAGTAGACAATTCAGTAATCAGACCAGTAATTATAGTAACAAAGTAGAAAGATTACATTCTCTATTTTTGCAATTCTTTATTTTGCAATTCTTTATTTTGCACTTCTTTATTTTTGCAATTCTTTATTTTTGCAGTTCGACCAAAACCAATATCAAAACCGACACACCAATCAATAATACAACAACACCAAACCAATCAATAAGACATCAACGAACCAATAAAACAACAACACCAAAACCAATCAATAAGACATCAACGAACTAAAGGTATACAGCTTAAGAAACATCAAACTTACCTACACATGGATTTTTCCGTCGAACGGCGAGCTGCTGCCATATGTAGAGACATTGACTATGAATTAGAATTTTGGATTACTTTGGATTATTTTTAGAAAATATTAGTAAGTTAGTGTTAATGTTAGAATATTAAGGATAAGAATGAGTAAGGAAAAAACCAAATATGGAAATTATCACAATGCTGGGGAATATACGCTAATGGATCCGTATTAAATTGCTTGAGTTTTGTCAAAAATGCCACATGTTCACGACGCTTAGAAGTCACAACTACCACAAAACCGACCTAAAACACAAAACAAAAACTCGACGCACAAATACTTAAATGCACAAATACTTAAATACACAAATACTTAATTGCACAGATCACGCTGTGAATAGACTATCAACAGAAAATTTTTCTCAACCAAAAACAATTTTTTCAAATAACAAAAAATTTCAACAAAATGTATTATAGGTACGTTTATGACTACTTGGTTTGGCAATTACGGCTACCATTTCTCAATGGCTACTGCGATGTTGATTCACTTCGATTTGATACATTTCATAAAATGCTCGCCATATACCGGCGGCATGCTATGTTGTTTCCGTTAACTATTTACGCAAGTGTATTGTATCAAGTGGATATTGTGCACGAAGATATCAACTGTATCGATTTCATATACTATGTGGACATTATTCAAGTAGACTATTCACCTATACGTTCTCAAGGCTAGTCGGATTGACACCCTTAAGTGTTTGGGCGCTACCGCGTGTTTGCTTTAAAAATGCGGTTTTTTCAATATGGTTCTTAACATGGTTTTTTTGTTTAGTTATGGTCCAATTATGGTTCTTTTGTAGTCCCGGTTCAACTTTGTTGTGTATTTACGGTCCAAAATATGGTCTTCTGTCCAGGTTCGCTTAATTTAATTAAAGTTTTTAATAAAGTTTTTAAATAAAGTTTTTAGTCCGGGTTCGCTTAATTTAATTAAAGTTTTTAATAAAGTTTTTAAATAAAGTTTTTAGTCCGGGTTCGCGCCTTTCCTTAATTTTGTTTAGATATTTCTTGGATACAGTTTAGGTTCTTGGATACAGTTTAGGTTCGTACATTTTCTTATTTTTGTTATTTTTATTGTATGGTTCAGGTTCGTGCATCTTCTCATTTCTGTTGTTTATTCCATTGTATGGTTCAGGTTCGTGCATCTTCTCATTTCTGTTGTTTATTCCAGGTTCGGGTTCGTGCATCTTCTCTTTCAATTGATTATTCTAGGTTCGTGCGTCCTTCTTTCGTGTATCCTCTATCTTTTGTAGTTTTTAGTTCAGGTTTGTGCAATCTTCTCTGCAGTATAGCTCAAGTTTTGTGTAGATATATAAAAAATAACCAATGGCTACCGGTACCGATAAAACACGGCAACTCCGGGTCACCTCAGCAGCATATCCAGTTATGATTGAAGGAGGTTTTAAAAGTTTCGTTGATGTGCCAGTTAGAGAGGAAGTCAAAATCTTGCTAAGTTTTGGTCCCCGTTTTGTACCGCCAATAGTGCCAACCGTGCTAAGTCACGTAGATACCTTACAACACTTATATAACGCTTTTCTGTCTAATGTGGGTCGGGTAGATCCCACCACCTGTTTCAGTGAAATAATACATATGTATTATTCTAAGTTTTGTGAGGATCAAGCATTAACGGTACAAGAGCGCAAACAGCTAACCTTTATGGACCGGGTGATCATGAAACTTTTAGAAGTCACATCACAGTATCTAAAGGCAAATCCAACACATTGCATTATACAAGGTGACAAAGGCAAGATCACGGCACTTATTAAAAAGGACGATTACCGATCCAAGATGACAGTATGGATTGACAAGTGTTTAAATGCTGGTATGTATGCCATGGAAGGTACCGAAGGGTTCGGTTGGGTTGATAAAGTGACACGAGCTGAGTTGTTGATAGCGTATCATAGTATCAAGGCAAAATTTTTCAAATTATATTACACAAGACCGGAGATAGGTAAATTATATCAACGAAGGATTCTCACACTTCTGAATAAATGTGACAATAAGGATGCTAGACTACCATATTTGTATGGGGTCTTGAAATGTCACAAAGTCGATTTGCCTTGCCGTCCCATTTGTGGTACCATGCACTGGTATACCTATCCTTTACAAAAAGTTGTCGTTGGATTTTTTCTAGAAAACATAGAGTTTGCAATTTTTGAACGATGTAGGTATACCAAGTACCAATTAAAAAGATAAAAAGGTAAAAACCTTTTTTTTTACGTTAAACGAAAACAAATAGAGCAAGAATAAAAATACAAAGTTACAAAGTTACAAAGTTTTGAGCAATAACAAAAATAATAAGTTTTTGGAAAAAATTTTTTGAAATATGCAAACGCTTAAACAAAAATTAATTCACTACTATTTTAAAATTAAACATTTAACACGAAAACAGCAATACAGGTACAGAGTATATACCTATATCGTACTCTACAATACCAAGGGAGGGTAAGTGTATAAAGAATGTTTGGGTTAAAGCGAAACATTTTTTTCTTCAGACCCCCAAAAAAATGAAAGTAAAAACATAAAGTCAAAAATCATAGTCAAAAATCATAGTTGAGGTTGTTTAGATTCAAATGCATGAATTCCCTTGGAATAAGAGATTCAATTGAGTCCAACAGCCACAAAAACCATGAAAACTGACCAGTATACAGCTAAGTAGGAGAAACGAGAAACAGCTAAAAACTAGTCAGAAAAACACGTAGCTAAAAACCTAATAAATAAAGATTGTGTACCAGTTAAGAACTAATAAATAAAGGTTGTGTACCAGCTAAGAACTATCTCAACATTGAAAAAATAAAAATTGTGTACCAGTTAAGAACTAATAAATAAAGGTTGTGTACCAGCTAAGAACTATCTCAACATTGAAAAAATAAAAAACTAAAAAACTTAGTAGTGAAAAGTTAACAACATAGACAATAAAAAGCTTAGTAGTGAAAAGTTATCTCCAAAATGAGCCCAACAGCTTAGTTGACAATCCGACCCGGTTTAGTTGTACATGAGTAGTAGCTCCAAATACTAACTCAAAAGCAGCTTCGTTGAAAAACCTCACTTAAACAAAGGCAAAATATCTCCAAAAAGAAACAACATAACTCAGAATAAAAACAAGACATTTCCAAAATGAACCGAAAACCAACTAGTAGGGCACCGGCCAGCCGTCTAGTAGAGCTCCGAACAACTAGTAGAAAAACGATTTAGATGACAAAACGGTTTAGATGACAAAGCGGGCACGGCAATTACTAGAAAAACGATTTAGATGACGAAACGGGCACGGCAATTTAAAGCAAGCAATTTAGATGAAAACAAAAAATAACTTAAAATGTTGAGCATTAACTGGACTGAAAAACAAGAACGAGCACTAAATGGACTGAAAATGGCCTGAAACAAAAATGAGTGGAATTGAAACAGGCAGCTAGCTAGAAACCTCATATTCATAACTGAAAAATGGAAAAACTAGAAAGTTACAAAAATGAAAAACATTAGAAGAAATGAAAAAATAAAAAATTAAAACATTAAAAAATTGAACTTTGACTAGACCGAAAACAAAAAATAGGAATTGGGTAATGACGAGACCGAAAACAAAAGACTAGAAAACATAGAGTTTGCAATTTTTGAACGATGTAGGTATACCATGTACCAATTAAAAAGATAAAAAGGTAAAAACCTTTTTTTACGTTAAACGAAAACAAATAGAGCAAGAATAAAAATACAAAGTTACAAAGTTACAAAGTTTTGAGCAATAACAAAAATAATAAGTTTTTGGAAAAAATTTTTTGAAATATGCAAACGCTTAAACAAAAATTAATTCACTACTATTTTAAAATTAAACATTTAACACGAAAACAGCAATACAGGTACAGAGTATATACCTATATCGTACTCTACAATACTAAGGGAGGGTAAGTGTATAAAGAATGTTTGGGTTAAAGCGAAACATTTTTTTCTTCAGACCCCCAAAAAAATGAAAGTAAAAACATAAAGTCAAAAATCATAGTCAAAAATCATAGTTGAGGTTGTTTAGATTCAAATGCATGAATTCCCTTGGAATAAGAGATTCAATTGAGTCCAACAGCCACAAAAACCATGAAAACTGACCAGTATACAGCTAAGTAGGAGAAACGAGACACAGCTAAAAACTAGTTAAGAACTAATAAATAAAGGTTGTGTACCAGCTAAGAACTATCTCAACATTGAAAAAATAAAAAACTAAAAAACTTAGTAGTGAAAAGTTAACAACATAGACAATAAAAAGCTTAGTAGTGAAAAGTTATCTCCAAAATGAGCCCAACAGCTTAGTTGACAATCCGACCCGGTTTAGTTGTACATGAGTAGTAGCTCCAAATACTAACTCAAAAGCAGCTTCGTTGAAAAACCTCACTTAAACAAAGGCAAAATATCTCCAAAAAGAAACAACATAACTCAGAATAAAAACAAGACATTTCCAAAATGAACCGAAAACCATCTAGTAGGGCACCGGCCAGCCGTCTAGTAGAGCTCCGAACAACTAGTAGAAAAACGATTTAGATGACAAAACGGTTTAGATGACAAAGCGGGCACGGCAATTACTAGAAAAACGATTTAGATGACGAAACGGGCACGGCAATTTAAAGCAAGCAATTTAGATGAAAACAAAAAATAACTTAAAATGTTGAGCATTAACTGTTGAGCATTGACTGGACTGAAAAACAAGAACGAGCACTAAATGGACTGAAAATGGCCTGAAACAAAAATGAGTGGAATTGAAACAGGCAGCTAGCTAGAAACCTCATATTCATAACTGAAAAATGGAAAAACTAGAAAGTTACAAAAATGAAAAACATTAGAAGAAATGAAAAAATAAAAAATTAAAACATTAAAAAATTGAACTTTGACTAGACCGAAAACAAAAAATAGGAATTGGGTAATGACGAGACCGAAAACAAAAACATAAGTTGGAACCAAGCTGCTAATTTTACAAATAAACTTGAACGAATAAAGAGTTGAAAACTTAAAAATTGAACATTGGTTAGGCTGAAAACAAAAGGTTGGAATCAAGCAGCTAAAGAACTCTTTTATAAATTTTTTTTGTAAGTTGAACATTGACTAGACTGAAAAATAAGTTGGAATCAGGCAGCTAGGAACTCTTTTTTTGGCATCAAAACGGCTACAGGACTCTTTTTAGGCATTACTTTAAAAATTAAAAAACGGAAAGCTAAAAAGAAATTTAGGCATTACTTTAAAAATTGAAAAACGGAAAGCTAAAAAGAACTCAACCAGCTAAAAATCTCTAAATTGAAAAACCAAATCAAACAGCAAGAGAAATGAAAAAATGAAACAAAACAGCAAGCAAAAAGAAAAATGAAACAGCAAGAAAATTGAAAAATACACGGTAAGAAAATTGAGCTCAAAAATAACAAGTTGAAACTCAAAACGGCTAATAGTTTGACACGACAGACCACAAAAACTATAAATTTGACAAGACAGAACTTCAAAGCTTAAAAAATTAGTTACAAATCATGTGGGAATTCTTAAAAGACAGAACTTCAAAGCTTAAAAAATTAGTTACAAATCATGTGGGAATTCTTAAAAATACACGGTAAGAAAATTGAGCTCAAAAATAACAAGTTGAAACTCAAAACGGCTAATAGTTTGACACGACAGACCACAAAAACTATAAATTTGACAAGACAGAACTTCAAAGCTTAAAAAATTAGTTACAAATCATGTGGGAATTCTTAAAAGACAGAACTTCAAAGCTTAAAAAATTAGTTACAAATCATGTGGGAATTCTTAAAAATACACCATACACATACACAAGTTAAAATATACAAGACAAAAATAGTTCCATTACACAAGTTAAAAATATATAAGTACTATTATACAAGTCAAAAATAGTTCCATTACATCAGTCAAAAATAGTTCCGACAGTAAACCCCTAGGTTTACCAACACCCAACAAAAATATATTTCCATTACATCAGTCAAAAATAGTTCCGACAATAAACCCCTAGGTTTACCAACACCCAACAAAAATATTCCTTTTTGAAAAAAGTTTTTCGAAGAAAAACTTTTGAGAAAAGGTTCATCGTTTTTTGTAAAAAGTCTTTGAAAAAGACTTTTTACAAAAATTCGAGAAAAATTACCGAGAACTTCAAAACAACAAAAAACACAAAAACCAAAAAATTCTTTACAACATAGGGTATAAATGCTCAAAGTAGGTTGAAACAGATCTGCCTTTTTGTCCACAATGGGAAAAACATAAGCTGATCCAATTAACCAAAAAAGTTGCATTTGTGACCCTAAATATATTTAAAATAGTAGGCCTGTAAGGGCATACACTATCAGGCTTATCCAGAAACGTTTTTCGTCCAGTGCCTACGTGGACTCATCAGTGGATATTAAGGCTACAAAGTAGCAAGAAATTCCTGAGATCAAGCACGAAAGCCCTGAGATCAAGCACGAAAGCCCTCTAAATATAGAGGGTGTGTAGTGGTGGAATTTCTGTTTATATAGTCAAAAATCCTTTATATCATATACAGCAATATGAACTTCATTATAAAACAATATGAACTTCATTATAAATATACAAACCTTTAATATAACTTACCCACCTTTACCAAAACTCCTTGTGTTGAAATCAGCATTCCTTGTCTTGTACCTAGACATTGAAGATATCAAAAGTATTAAATCGGCAATCCTCGTGTAGCATTGCGTGTAGATATTGAGGATATCAAGGATATTGAGGATATCAAAGATATTTAAAACAACGTTGAAGACATTAATACTAGATGTTGAAGGCATTAATACTAGATGTTGAAGAATATCAACACCAATAGATATATCAAACATAACAAGCATAACAAAAGACCTAACAGAAAACTTGATATATGGCGGTTTGGCTAACAAGATTGAATTACAAATAAGATTTATGTTATTTGTAGGTTTGGCACACCTGATTGAATTACAAATAAGATTTATGTTATTTGTAGGTTTGGCACACCTGATTGAATTACAAATAAGATTTATGTTTGTGAAATTCGAATGTTTGACAAACAAAAATACAGTTTATGTTTGTGAAATTCGAATGTATGACAAACAAGATTGAGTATCAGAAAAGAGTGTATGGTAAAAGAGACAGCAATAATGATAGAAGAGACAGCAATAGTGATAGAAGAGACAGCTGTAGTGATAAAAGGGTTAAGTATTGCAATTAGACTGCGCAGAGAACACTAAAAAATATGGTTGCACCAATTGTGCAGAAAACAATGGCGGAACCAAAAGCTACTTGTGCAGAAGAAATGACTGAAAAAATAATGGCGGTACCAATAAGCTTTTGATATACCAAAAAATTGCGGCGTCATTCTCAAAGTTACTAAGTTTTCTAAAAATCAATTGTAAAGCTAAAGGCAAACAGAGTGCGTGTATTAAAGTTTTACGAAATATACATTGTCTAGTCAACCAAAAAATAGGGTGTGTGTTTTAAAGTCACTAAAAGATCATACAACACTTGATTGTAAGGTTTGCAGGCTAGGACCTAGAGTGTGTGTTCAAATTTTACAAAATTACGACAATTATAAATTGTGTTTTAAGTCACTAAAAATCATACAACAATTGGTAACCCGGCTTGCAAAGTTAGCCAAAAGAAAAAAGAAAAATACTTGAGCTCCCTCAATCACCTGCAATCCAAAAGTTGTAAAAGTTGTAAATTTGCGTTTCCTCCTTGATCTACGTTCAACGACACAAAACTCATAACAAATACCTGCAGCTCATTACAAGTTAGTAAAATATCCGAAAATATTTCTGGAAGGTTACCTCTGAAAAAATTCCTTTAAACAAATATACTATAATTATATACTCAGAAAACATAACACTATCAAATTATAATTAAATATTTAATTACATCTAGAATCTCCTAACAGGTTAATAAATAGGACAAACCATATCTAACGTTCACTGGGACTATCTATCTAGTGTCAACAATCTACTGTATACAGTCTAGTGTTCCCAGGGACCGATTATCTAGTGTCTACTGGGACCACAATAAGGACCAACTATCTAGTGTCCATTAAGCATCTAGTGTGCATCAAACATCTAGTGTGCATCAAATGTGCATCAAACATCTAGTGTGCATCAAACATCCAGTGTCCACTCAATTGTTCACCTGTCAACCGGGAAGCCACACTCAGTAAATTGCAGATTGTGGTCAAAACCGCGTGAGCAAAAGGAGCAAGAGTCAAAACGACAAAAACTTAGTTAGTTAGTGAAAAAAAGCACATTAACAACAAACAAGACCAGCCTACGGGGTTCACCTAGCCAAGCCACAAAAGTGTTCAAAACAGTGTGTTCAACGGCAGAGAGTCCAACTGCAGAGTGCTCAACGGCAGAGAGTACAACTGCAGAGTGCTCAACGGCAGAGAGTCCAACTGCAGAGTGTTCAACGGCAGAGAGTCCAACCGCAGAGAGTCCAGGCCAGAGAGTATCCAGAAACATCAAGTGTTCCCAGCAAGTGTTTAAAACAGTGTCTAGATGTTAACATTCACCGTGATGGGCCAGTATACAACGCAAAACCGACAAATGTTTAGGAAAAATGGTGTCAAATGCTATGGCAAACCGGTATTACTGACCTTAAAGCTTGGACCGATGGTGTTGGTGTCAAAAATCTAAACCACGTATCACTGTAAGACCAATCTAACGTAAAAATCTAGTTCTATGTTCACACCTCAAAGATATCCAAGGCCTGGCAACTATCAAATAAACACCTTGTTCTATGTTCTATGTTCACCCCTCTTTGTTCAAAATTCAACACCTCTTTGCCCGTTTGGACGACACTGACTACGCTTCACTATAACTGGTAATGAAAAATACTATTACATTTGATCATTTACCATTTACTAAAAATACTATTACATTTACTAAAAATAACCAAATTACTATTACAGGTCTGTTGCGACTGAAAAAGGAAAAAATTGTTGTTAGATTCACCAACAAAATGCTACAATTGACCTATCCCTATCAGCAATATCGAGCCTATGGTAAGTGTGTCAGAACAATATTCCTCAACTAATTAGTATCAAACAATTTTGTATCAAACAATCTATTGAAAAAGCAAAAATAACCTTACTCAAACTTAGTTGTACTAGACCCATAATAATATACATTGCATGATCTATTGTAATTAATGTTTAGGTTAATAATACTGTATATGTTGGTTGAGTAAAAAATTACACCTTAATTAAATACTACATATGTTGGTTGAGTAAAAAATTACACCTTAATTAAATACTACAGAAAAAATTGCTAAATTTTAAATATAGCTCAAGAACATCCCTTAAATATTACTGAAAAAATGCTATCCTATAAATATTTCTGAAGGACATTTTTAATTATTACTGACAAGTGCTGTCCTTAATTATCACTGCAAAGTGCTATCTTAATTGCAAAATGCTATCTTAATTGCAACATCTACGTTAAATTACACGAACAACCAGAAATATAAGAAAACGTACCACAACACTGCCAGTATCAATGAAAATTACCTGCTAGAACAAACCGTTTGGTAACACTAGTGCAAAATACAGCTGGAGAGAAAACTTTGCACAAGTTCTACCTGAGTGTAAATTGAAGAGCTCAAAAAAGTTAGATTCCGCTCAGTTCACTATCACACTCAAATGTTGCCTCAGGGTAGAATTACAAAGAGATAGCAAAATTCACAATCCACACAATTCACTAACACACCCTAAGTGTTGCATTTGAGTAGAAATACAAAGAGACAGAGCGACATCAAGGAGTTTATGTTCCACATACACAATGCAAAGTGTAACAGCTGTTTTCGAAGATTAGGGCAATGACCTGCTAGTGAAGTTCATAAATTCTGACATTGACATTTTAACATTAAAAGTTATTAAAAATCACGAAAGGTAAACGTAAACAGTGTATAATGCTAAAAGTTATTAAAAATCACGAAAGGTAAAAGAAAAACAGTGTATAATGGTTAACAATAACGTGTGTCGAGAATACAAACTAGTGTACCATAGATAAAAATACAAAAACGGTAAGTTTTCCATTTAGTTAGAGCTAGAGTGACGATACTTTTAATGCCTATAGGGTCACTTGTAAAAAGGGTCACTTGCGAGGTATCTTTATGGGTCCAAATAAACCATATGCTTGATATGTTCAAAATAAACCATATGCTTGATATGTTCAAATGAGCAGTATTTGCAAGTGAGTTGGAATAGTGCTTGCAGAAAAAATGCAAATATATTTCAAAATTGTTGAGGCACAAACCATTAATTTATTATTGGTGTTAGAATGATGTCTGCAATAGATTGCCACCATTTAGATCAAAACGCCAAAAATGATGTTGAGATGCGAACATCAATTTTGATTAATACCAAAACAATGTCCGTAATAGATTGCAACCGTTTTGATCAGCACTCCAACGCGTTTGGATAGTTAGTGCTTGCTGAAGATTACAGGTATATATGGCGAACATGTTTAAACCATGAAAAGTAGTGCGTGCAAAGGATTACAAGTATATATGGCGGGGGTGTTTAAACACGCATATGTTAGTAAAAAGTTGCATAAAGACAACCCATGCATTTGAATAATTATTGCAAGTATATATTTAGACAAAACTGTATTTGAATGATCATTGCAAGATATATATTGCAAGTATATATTTAAAATAAACATCTGTAGAGGG
Source organism: Tetanocera ferruginea (assembly GCA_958299015.1). Classification (NCBI taxonomy): domain Eukaryota; kingdom Metazoa; phylum Arthropoda; class Insecta; order Diptera; family Sciomyzidae; genus Tetanocera; species Tetanocera ferruginea. The sequence goes on from OY282641.1 coordinate 166,631,447, forward strand.
TTAAAACAAATAAAAGGTATTCGCCTGATTGAAAAGCAGGTAAACGATTGTACTCACAAGTGGATATAAAAGGTTTTGTGTAAATGGACGTATTGTGAGAGTGGAAATTGTTGTTGTGAAAAAATGTTCTGACAATGTTCATTAGTCGAATATAGATGCAATTGTTAATGGTCATTAGTCGAATATAGATGCAATTGTTAATGGTGTGAAAATGTTGTGAAGATGTTTAATAGCCGAAAATAAAGATGTAATTGATCTTGTGTAAATGTGTATTAATTAGACAGTAGTGATCAAGTAGACAATTCAGTAATCAGACCAGTAATTATAGTAACAAAGTAGAAAGATTACATTCTCTATTTTTGCAATTCTTTATTTTGCAATTCTTTATTTTGCACTTCTTTATTTTTGCAATTCTTTATTTTTGCAGTTCGACCAAAACCAATATCAAAACCGACACACCAATCAATAATACAACAACACCAAACCAATCAATAAGACATCAACGAACCAATAAAACAACAACACCAAAACCAATCAATAAGACATCAACGAACTAAAGGTATACAGCTTAAGAAACATCAAACTTACCTACACATGGATTTTTCCGTCGAACGGCGAGCTGCTGCCATATGTAGAGACATTGACTATGAATTAGAATTTTGGATTACTTTGGATTATTTTTAGAAAATATTAGTAAGTTAGTGTTAATGTTAGAATATTAAGGATAAGAATGAGTAAGGAAAAAAACCAAATATGGAAATTATCACAATGCTGGGGAATATACGCTAATGGATCCGTATTAAATTGCTTGAGTTTTGCAAAAAATGCCACATGTTCACGACGCTTAGAAGTCACAACTACCACAAAACCGACCTAAAACACAAAACAAAAACTCGACGCACAAATACTTAAATGCACAAATACTTAAATGCACAAATACTTAATTGCACAGATCACGCTGTGAATTTTTCTCAACCAAAAACAATTTTTTCAAATAACAAAAAATTTCAACAAAATGTATTATAGGTACGTTTATGACTACTTGGTTTGGCAATTACGGCTACCATTTCTCAATGGCTACTGCGATGTTGATTCACTTCGATTTGATACATTTCATAAAATGCTCGCCATATACCGGCGGCATGCTATGTTGTTTCCGTTAACTATTTACGCAAGTGTATTGTATCAAGTGGATATTGTGCACGAAGATATCAACTGTATCGATTTCATATACTATGTGGACATTATTCAAGTAGACTATTCACCTATACGTTCTCAAGGCTAGTCGGATTGACACCCTTAAGTGTAGTCGGATTGACACCCTTAAGTGTTTGGGCGCTACCGCGTGTTTGCTTTAAAAATGCGGTTTTTTCAATATGGTTCTTAACATGGTTTTTTTGTTTAGTTATGGTCCAATTATGGTTCTTTTGTAGTCCCGGTTCAACTTTGTTGTGTATTTACGGTCCAAAATATGGTCTTCTGTCCAGGTTCGCTTAATTTAATTAAAGTTTTTAATAAAGTTTTTAAATAAAGTTTTTAGTCCGGGTTCGCTTAATTTAATTAAAGTTTTTAATTAAGTTTTTAAATAAAGTTTTTAGTCCGGGTTCGCGCCTTTCCTTAATTTTGTTTAGATATTTCTTGGATACAGTTTAGGTTCTTGGATACAGTTTAGGTTCGTACATTTTCTTATTTTTGTTATTTTTATTGTATGGTTCAGGTTCGTGCATCTTCTCATTTCTGTTGTTTATTCCATTGTATGGTTCAGGTTCGTGCATCTTCTCATTTCTGTTGTTTATTCCAGGTTCGGGTTCGTGCATCTTCTCTTTCAATTGATTATTCTAGGTTCGTGCGTCCTTCTTTCGTGTATCCTCTATCTTTTGTAGTTTTTAGTTCAGGTTTGTGCAATCTTCTCTGCAGTATAGCTCAAGTTTTGTGTAGATATATAAAAAATAACCAATGGCTACCGGTACCGATAAAACACGGCAACTCCGGGTCACCTCAGCAGCATATCCAGTTATGATTGAAGGAGGTTTTAAAAGTTTCGTTGATGTGCCAGTTAGAGAGGAAGTCAAAATCTTGCTAAGTTTTGGTCCCCGTTTTGTACCGCCAATAGTGCCAACCGTGCTAAGTCACGTAGATACCTTACAACACTTATATAACGCTTTTCTGTCTAATGTGGGTCGGGTAGATCCCACCACCTGTTTCAGTGAAATAATACATATGTATTATTCTAAGTTTTGTGAGGATCAAGCATTAACGGTACAAGAGCGCAAACAGCTAACCTTTATGGACCGGGTGATCATGAAACTTTTAGAAGTCACATCACAGTATCTAAAGGCAAATCCAACACATTGCATTATACAAGGTGACAAAGGCAAGATCACGGCACTTATTAAAAAGGACGATTACCGATCCAAGATGACAGTATGGATTGACAAGTGTTTAAATGCTGGTATGTATGCCATGGAAGGTACCGAAGGGTTCGGTTGGGTTGATAAAGTGACACGAGCTGAGTTGTTGATAGCGTATCATAGTATCAAGGCAAATTTTTCAAATTATATTACACAAGACCGGAGATAGGTAAATTATATCAACGAAGGATTCTCACACTTCTGAATAAATGTGACAATAAGGATGCTAGACTACCATATTTGTATGGGGTCTTGAAATGTCACAAAGTCGATTTGCCTTGCCGTCCCATTTGTGGTACCATGCACTGGTATACCTATCCTTTACAAAAAGTTGTCGTTGGATTTTTTCGTCACTTCTACGATAAGCTGACCACGAGTCACAATACTCGTGACATAACGGATACTGCACATGAGCTTCTAACTATACCTGTATGCGAAGGATATGAATTCGTTAAATTTGACATCAAGGATATGTACCCAATGATGGATAAACACGCGATTATATCATATATAACTGAGTTGACGCACGAGGGGTGGTTTACGAAAAACTACGAAATATTGGGGCCTGTACTGATATCATGTCTAGATTTTTGTATGAACAAAGCTAACTATTTTACATATGGTGGCAAAATCTACCAGCAAATGCAAGGTTTGCCACAAGGGGCATGTGATTCTGGGTTACTAGCTACGCTGTATTTGGACAGATTAATACTAGATAACTGTAGTATACTTTTTGAGAAAAATTTAGTGTGTTTTTGGTGGAAATATATGGATGACTTCCTGCTATATATTCCCACCGAATATATAGATGTGTTTAAACGCGATTTTGAAAAAATTACTCAACTCGAACTGACGATGGATCGTGAGGAAGAGGATGAACAGGGCAACCCTAGTATTTCGTACTTAGATATCAATATAACTAGGGGGGTTACGATTAGTATAAACACTTATATAAAGCCTACCGCTTCAAAACGTATGTTACATTACCTATCAAACCATCCTCTTGTACAAAAGAAGTCTACTGTTGTTCAGTTTATAACAAAAATCCTTTGTAGAACTAGTACTCATCTCTTGGCATTCGATTTTTCAGTTCTGGAAGCTCAATTCCATAACAACCAATATCCAAAACTGTTTATAGAAGAACTACTGTCAAAGGCTTTAACTAAAGAGGTCGCAAATATCGAGAAAGGTTCGTCACTTCTGCCAGTGTTTAAGTCCCAACTATACCAGCGGGGTCTTGTCCTAAATAGTATTTTACAACGTTTTAAACCCATTCCTCGGAAAAAGAGCTATTCCCTGGCTAAGCGGCGTATTTTTTTCTCCAACCTAAGAGTATTCAAGTATTGTTGCGAAGAATTTTCGGAGCTAATTAAGGTTATATTTAAGATGTATAATTTAGGTACACCGGTGTTTAGTACTGCCAATACTTTATTCAATAAGTTGAAAATGTCTCTATCCGATTCAGACCCCTCTTTGGAGTTACCAAAAACTCAACTGTCTACTGCTGGCGGTTCTAAAATATACATGGTTACATGTGAGGATTGTGACACCTTATTTATCATAAGTGGGGTAGGACCCGGTTTAGAATTGCTAGATTTAGCTCTTACAAATCCTTTAACCCCTCTACACAAACACCAGGTATCACTTACACACAATATATCGAAACAATATTTGAATCTTCCAGTATCAGAGACCATTGACGTAGGTGTGCAAGTTTTGCTCTTTAAGGCGTTGTACGGGTATATGGGGGTGGAATGTTCCTCTATGCATATATTAAGTTGCATTCCAAGCATAATAAGTCGGGGTACAAATATTTGTATTCAAGCTTTAGATGCACAGGGTGTCAAAAGTTACTCCACTTTAGGTATACCTAAACCTAAATTTCAAGGTGTTAGAATCTGAAAATCCAATTACAAAAAAATTTTTTTCAAGGTGTTAGAATCTAAAATTCAACTTACAAAAAATTTTTTTAGAAACCATTAGATCTAGATGTCAAATTTTCCAGTATAGTGATAAATTCCAATAAAGACTCCAATAAAGATTCTTATAAAAACTCTTTTACCATGACAAAACGTATCTAAAAGTCAATTTTTCGGTATATCGATAGAATCCAAATAAAACTTGTTTACAGTGATAAGTCGTATCGAATTAGCGCTAATGTCAACTAACAAATGAATGTTCGATTCAATTAAATATATAGACCTTAATGTCTAATTAGAGTTTAAACTAATATAGAAATAGTTTTTTTACCTATATATAACTATTCTTATGTTTTTTTGAAAAGTACCAATATTTAACTATTCTTATGTTTTTTGAAAAAATACCGATAATTATCGGTGGATTGCAAATGAAAATGAAAAATTGTCTTGTGTATACAAAAATAAGTTGACAATTGTATGGAGAAAATATCAATAAAAAATTAAAAATAAAACAACATTTCATAGTTTGTATTACTGTTTGGTGTATACAAAGATTGTTGGAAAACCACGTGACTTAATCCATACCATTACAATAAGATCAAAAGAACCGAAAAAAATAAAACCCCTTGGAAACAGAAACAATATAAACAAAAAGAAAACACATAAACTGATGATCATACCTCAACAACCCATAAGTTAACCTTACTCTAAGTTAACCTGGCTATGGTTGTTACGAATGAAAAATGAAAAGTATACGCTAAAAATACTCTCAACGATGACTGCAAAAAACCATAATGAATGACTGCAAAAAAAACGCAAACAATCATAAGACGAACTGAAAACATTTTTTTGTACTAAAAAAATCATAAGACGAACTGAAAACATTCTTTATGTACTAAAACAACCAGGACGGTATACCAACGGCTATAAGACGATGATGTACAAAAACCAACTTAAGATGATACAAACAGCCATACGATGAATATCTAAAAAACCAGCCAAAAGATGATGTACAAAAACAAACATAAATTGACACAAAAAAGCACTAAGTTGATAAATATAAAACAGTATAAGTAGTTTGCAAAAAATTTTCACATAATTTGAAATTACTTCATATAATTTTGACACAAAACAGCACTAAGATGATGAATATAAAATAGTATAAATAGTTTGCAAAAATTTCATATAATTTGAATATACTTCATATAATTTTGGGTGGAAATTACTTCCAGACCTGAAAATGTTTTTCTTGTATTAACAACAAGTCATCATCAAAGGGTCGAAGGAGCATCTGTGGCAGCTTGTTACCTAAGATGTGACAAGTGTACAAGTTAGGAGTCAAAGGCATGAAGAATAATTTATAAAACTGATTGACTACAAATTAGTGGTTAACAAGGAAAAATGTTAACTGGAAGTGGGTGGGTTAATATATGTATTTTGAATGTATATATATATCCGAATGTACATATATATCCGAATGTATATATATGAGCGTATATCTGTGTGTATGTGTATATATATAAGAGTATATATATGTGTATGAAGACAGTCAACAACAGTTTTTACAACATATAAGCTGGCTGGCAGTTGTAACCAAGTAGGTGGTATGATTACATTTGACTATATATGTTGGTGCTACTAGTACATATAGTACTTTTTTGAGCACTAATATATGGAGCATGGGGGCACATATAGGCAACGGATAGAACCAAAAATGCTAAGCCTGTGTAGTGGTCTTAAGCATACGCATACCAACACTATCAGTAAGTTATAATGGTTGTAGCTAACTGGCTGATAGTTGGGATGGAAGACACAAACTACCAGGTGAACGCATGTGCTCTAAAAGTTGACGACATAGTGCTACATCGGCCTTCACTGACCCAACAAGGTGAGGCCTCTCTTTGGGACTTCAGTGAATTTTTTTAAAAAAATTTTTTTCATTGTACTGAAAATGCATACTTGTCGAATAGAACAAAACCTTGAACGGATAGTCGGTGCAAAATTCGTTCTTGACAACAACAGCATCCCAGTTCCAGAAAATTAAATCCCACTCAACAATGGCATCCCAGTCCCTACCTAAAGGCGGAGAAACATAGATAGACCTTTAAGACTAGAAAACATAGAGTTTGCAATTTTTGAACGATGTAGGTATACCAAGTACCAATTAAAAAGATAAAAAGGTAAAAACCTTTTTTTTTACGTTAAACGAAAACAAATAGAGCAAGAATAAAAATACAAAGTTACAAAGTTACAAAGTTTTGAGCAATAACAAAAATAATAAGTTTTTGGAAAAAATTTTTTGAAATATGCAAACGCTTAAACAAAAATTAATTCACTACTATTTTAAAATTAAACATTTAACACGAAAACAGCAATACAGGTACAGAGTATATACCTATATCGTACTCTACAATACCAAGGGAGGGTAAGTGTATAAAGAATGTTTGGGTTAAAGCGAAACATTTTTTTCTTCAGACCCCCAAAAAAATGAAAGTAAAAACATAAAGTCAAAAATCATAGTCAAAAATCATAGTTGAGGTTGTTTAGATTCAAATGCATGAATTCCCTTGGAATAAGAGATTCAATTGAGTCCAACAGCCACAAAAACCATGAAAACTGACCAGTATACAGCTAAGTAGGAGAAACGAGAAACAGCTAAAAACTAGTCAGAAAAACACGTAGCTAAAAACCTAATAAATAAAGATTGTGTACCAGTTAAGAACTAATAAATAAAGGTTGTGTACCAGCTAAGAACTATCTCAACATTGAAAAAATAAAAATTGTGTACCAGTTAAGAACTAATAAATAAAGGTTGTGTACCAGCTAAGAACTATCTCAACATTGAAAAAATAAAAAACTAAAAAACTTAGTAGTGAAAAGTTAACAACATAGACAATAAAAAGCTTAGTAGTGAAAAGTTATCTCCAAAATGAGCCCAACAGCTTAGTTGACAATCCGACCCGGTTTAGTTGTACATGAGTAGTAGCTCCAAATACTAACTCAAAAGCAGCTTCGTTGAAAAACCTCACTTAAACAAAGGCAAAATATCTCCAAAAAGAAACAACATAACTCAGAATAAAAACAAGACATTTCCAAAATGAACCGAAAACCAACTAGTAGGGCACCGGCCAGCCGTCTAGTAGAGCTCCGAACAACTAGTAGAAAAACGATTTAGATGACAAAACGGTTTAGATGACAAAGCGGGCACGGCAATTACTAGAAAAACGATTTAGATGACGAAACGGGCACGGCAATTTAAAGCAAGCAATTTAGATGAAAACAAAAAATAACTTAAAATGTTGAGCATTAACTGGACTGAAAAACAAGAACGAGCACTAAATGGACTGAAAATGGCCTGAAACAAAAATGAGTGGAATTGAAACAGGCAGCTAGCTAGAAACCTCATATTCATAACTGAAAAATGGAAAAACTAGAAAGTTACAAAAATGAAAAACATTAGAAGAAATGAAAAAATAAAAAATTAAAACATTAAAAAATTGAACTTTGACTAGACCGAAAACAAAAAATAGGAATTGGGTAATGACGAGACCGAAAACAAAAGACTAGAAAACATAGAGTTTGCAATTTTTGAACGATGTAGGTATACCATGTACCAATTAAAAAGATAAAAAGGTAAAAACCTTTTTTTACGTTAAACGAAAACAAATAGAGCAAGAATAAAAATACAAAGTTACAAAGTTACAAAGTTTTGAGCAATAACAAAAATAATAAGTTTTTGGAAAAAATTTTTTGAAATATGCAAACGCTTAAACAAAAATTAATTCACTACTATTTTAAAATTAAACATTTAACACGAAAACAGCAATACAGGTACAGAGTATATACCTATATCGTACTCTACAATACTAAGGGAGGGTAAGTGTATAAAGAATGTTTGGGTTAAAGCGAAACATTTTTTTCTTCAGACCCCCAAAAAAATGAAAGTAAAAACATAAAGTCAAAAATCATAGTCAAAAGAATTCCCTTGGAATAAGAGATTCAATTGAGTCCAACAGCCACAAAAACCATGAAAACTGACCAGTATACAGCTAAGTAGGAGAAACGAGACACAGCTAAAAACTAGTTAAGAACTAATAAATAAAGGTTGTGTACCAGCTAAGAACTATCTCAACATTGAAAAAATAAAAAACTAAAAAACTTAGTAGTGAAAAGTTAACAACATAGACAATAAAAAGCTTAGTAGTGAAAAGTTATCTCCAAAATGAGCCCAACAGCTTAGTTGACAATCCGACCCGGTTTAGTTGTACATGAGTAGTAGCTCCAAATACTAACTCAAAAGCAGCTTCGTTGAAAAACCTCACTTAAACAAAGGCAAAATATCTCCAAAAAGAAACAACATAACTCAGAATAAAAACAAGACATTTCCAAAATGAACCGAAAACCATCTAGTAGGGCACCGGCCAGCCGTCTAGTAGAGCTCCGAACAACTAGTAGAAAAACGATTTAGATGACAAAACGGTTTAGATGACAAAGCGGGCACGGCAATTACTAGAAAAACGATTTAGATGACGAAACGGGCACGGCAATTTAAAGCAAGCAATTTAGATGAAAACAAAAAATAACTTAAAATGTTGAGCATTAACTGTTGAGCATTGACTGGACTGAAAAACAAGAACGAGCACTAAATGGACTGAAAATGGCCTGAAACAAAAATGAGTGGAATTGAAACAGGCAGCTAGCTAGAAACCTCATATTCATAACTGAAAAATGGAAAAACTAGAAAGTTACAAAAATGAAAAACATTAGAAGAAATGAAAAAATAAAAAATTAAAACATTAAAAAATTGAACTTTGACTAGACCGAAAACAAAAAATAGGAATTGGGTAATGACGAGACCGAAAACAAAAACATAAGTTGGAACCAAGCTGCTAATTTTACAAATAAACTTGAACGAATAAAGAGTTGAAAACTTAAAAATTGAACATTGGTTAGGCTGAAAACAAAAGGTTGGAATCAAGCAGCTAAAGAACTCTTTTATAAATTTTTTTTGTAAGTTGAACATTGACTAGACTGAAAAATAAGTTGGAATCAGGCAGCTAGGAACTCTTTTTTTGGCATCAAAACGGCTACAGGACTCTTTTTAGGCATTACTTTAAAAATTAAAAAACGGAAAGCTAAAAAGAAATTTAGGCATTACTTTAAAAATTGAAAAACGGAAAGCTAAAAAGAACTCAACCAGCTAAAAATCTCTAAATTGAAAAACCAAATCAAACAGCAAGAGAAATGAAAAAATGAAACAAAACAGCAAGCAAAAAGAAAAATGAAACAGCAAGAAAATTGAAAAATACACGGTAAGAAAATTGAGCTCAAAAATAACAAGTTGAAACTCAAAACGGCTAATAGTTTGACACGACAGACCACAAAAACTATAAATTTGACAAGACAGAACTTCAAAGCTTAAAAAATTAGTTACAAATCATGTGGGAATTCTTAAAAGACAGAACTTCAAAGCTTAAAAAATTAGTTACAAATCATGTGGGAATTCTTAAAAATACACGGTAAGAAAATTCAAAACGGCTAATAGTTTGACACGACAGACCACAAAAACTATAAATTTGACAAGACAGAACTTCAAAGCTTAAAAAATTAGTTACAAATCATGTGGGAATTCTTAAAAGACAGAACTTCAAAGCTTAAAAAATTAGTTACAAATCATGTGGGAATTCTTAAAAATACACCATACACATACACAAGTTAAAATATACAAGACAAAAATAGTTCCATTACACAAGTTAAAAATATATAAGTACTATTATACAAGTCAAAAATAGTTCCATTACATCAGTCAAAAATAGTTCCGACAGTAAACCCCTAGGTTTACCAACACCCAACAAAAATATATTTCCATTACATCAGTCAAAAATAGTTCCGACAATAAACCCCTAGGTTTACCAACACCCAACAAAAATATTCCTTTTTGAAAAAAGTTTTTCGAAGAAAAACTTTTGAGAAAAGGTTCATCGTTTTTTGTAAAAAGTCTTTGAAAAAGACTTTTTACAAAAATTCGAGAAAAATTACCGAGAACTTCAAAACAACAAAAAACACAAAAACCAAAAAATTCTTTACAACATAGGGTATAAATGCTCAAAGTAGGTTGAAACAGATCTGCCTTTTTGTCCACAATGGGAAAAACATAAGCTGATCCAATTAACCAAAAAAGTTGCATTTGTGACCCTAAATATATTTAAAATAGTAGGCCTGTAAGGGCATACACTATCAGGCTTATCCAGAAACGTTTTTCGTCCAGTGCCTACGTGGACTCATCAGTGGATATTAAGGCTACAAAGTAGCAAGAAATTCCTGAGATCAAGCACGAAAGCCCTGAGATCAAGCACGAAAGCCCTCTAAATATAGAGGGTGTGTAGTGGTGGAATTTCTGTTTATATAGTCAAAAATCCTTTATATCATATACAGCAATATGAACTTCATTATAAAACAATATGAACTTCATTATAAATATACAAACCTTTAATATAACTTACCCACCTTTACCAAAACTCCTTGTGTTGAAATCAGCATTCCTTGTCTTGTACCTAGACATTGAAGATATCAAAAGTATTAAATCGGCAATCCTCGTGTAGCATTGCGTGTAGATATTGAGGATATCAAGGATATTGAGGATATCAAAGATATTTAAAACAACGTTGAAGACATTTAAGACTAGAAAACATAGAGTTTGCAATTTTTGAACGATGTAGGTATACCAAGTACCAATTAAAAAGATAAAAAGGTAAAAACCTTTTTTTTACGTTAAACGAAAACAAATAGAGCAAGAATAAAAATACAAAGTTACAAAGTTACAAAGTTTTGAGCAATAACAAAAATAATAAGTTTTTGGAAAAAATTTTTTGAAATATGCAAACGCTTAAACAAAAATTAATTCACTACTATTTTAAAATTAAACATTTAACACGAAAACAGCAATACAGGTACAGAGTATATACCTATATCGTACTCTACAATACCAAGGGAGGGTAAGTGTATAAAGAATGTTTGGGTTAAAGCGAAACATTTTTTTCTTCAGACCCCCAAAAAAATGAAAGTAAAAACATAAAGTCAAAAATCATAGTCAAAAATCATAGTTGAGGTTGTTTAGATTCAAATGCATGAATTCCCTTGGAATAAGAGATTCAATTGAGTCCAACAGCCACAAAAACCATGAAAACTGACCAGTATACAGCTAAGTAGGAGAAACGAGAAACAGCTAAAAACTAGTCAGAAAAACACGTAGCTAAAAACCTAATAAATAAAGATTGTGTACCAGTTAAGAACTAATAAATAAAGGTTGTGTACCAGCTAAGAACTATCTCAACATTGAAAAAATAAAAATTGTGTACCAGTTAAGAACTAATAAATAAAGGTTGTGTACCAGCTAAGAACTATCTCAACATTGAAAAAATAAAAAACTAAAAAACTTAGTAGTGAAAAGTTAACAACATAGACAATAAAAAGCTTAGTAGTGAAAAGTTATCTCCAAAATGAGCCCAACAGCTTAGTTGACAATCCGACCCGGTTTAGTTGTACATGAGTAGTAGCTCCAAATACTAACTCAAAAGCAGCTTCGTTGAAAAACCTCACTTAAACAAAGGCAAAATATCTCCAAAAAGAAACAACATAACTCAGAATAAAAACAAGACATTTCCAAAATGAACCGAAAACCAACTAGTAGGGCACCGGCCAGCCGTCTAGTAGAGCTCCGAACAACTAGTAGAAAAACGATTTAGATGACAAAACGGTTTAGATGACAAAGCGGGCACGGCAATTACTAGAAAAACGATTTAGATGACGAAACGGGCACGGCAATTTAAAGCAAGCAATTTAGATGAAAACAAAAAATAACTTAAAATGTTGAGCATTAACTGGACTGAAAAACAAGAACGAGCACTAAATGGACTGAAAATGGCCTGAAACAAAAATGAGTGGAATTGAAACAGGCAGCTAGCTAGAAACCTCATATTCATAACTGAAAAATGGAAAAACTAGAAAGTTACAAAAATGAAAAACATTAGAAGAAATGAAAAAATAAAAAATTAAAACATTAAAAAATTGAACTTTGACTAGACCGAAAACAAAAAATAGGAATTGGGTAATGACGAGACCGAAAACAAAAGACTAGAAAACATAGAGTTTGCAATTTTTGAACGATGTAGGTATACCATGTACCAATTAAAAAGATAAAAAGGTAAAAACCTTTTTTTACGTTAAACGAAAACAAATAGAGCAAGAATAAAAATACAAAGTTACAAAGTTACAAAGTTTTGAGCAATAACAAAAATAATAAGTTTTTGGAAAAAATTTTTTGAAATATGCAAACGCTTAAACAAAAATTAATTCACTACTATTTTAAAATTAAACATTTAACACGAAAACAGCAATACAGGTACAGAGTATATACCTATATCGTACTCTACAATACTAAGGGAGGGTAAGTGTATAAAGAATGTTTGGGTTAAAGCGAAACATTTTTTTCTTCAGACCCCCAAAAAAATGAAAGTAAAAACATAAAGTCAAAAATCATAGTCAAAAATCATAGTTGAGGTTGTTTAGATTCAAATGCATGAATTCCCTTGGAATAAGAGATTCAATTGAGTCCAACAGCCACAAAAACCATGAAAACTGACCAGTATACAGCTAAGTAGGAGAAACGAGACACAGCTAAAAACTAGTTAAGAACTAGTTAAGAACTAATAAATAAAGGTTGTGTACCAGCTAAGAACTATCTCAACATTGAAAAAATAAAAAACTAAAAAACTTAGTAGTGAAAAGTTAACAACATAGACAATAAAAAGCTTAGTAGTGAAAAGTTATCTCCAAAATGAGCCCAACAGCTTAGTTGACAATCCGACCCGGTTTAGTTGTACATGAGTAGTAGCTCCAAATACTAACTCAAAAGCAGCTTCGTTGAAAAACCTCACTTAAACAAAGGCAAAATATCTCCAAAAAGAAACAACATAACTCAGAATAAAAACAAGACATTTCCAAAATGAACCGAAAACCATCTAGTAGGGCACCGGCCAGCCGTCTAGTAGAGCTCCGAACAACTAGTAGAAAAACGATTTAGATGACAAAACGGTTTAGATGACAAAGCGGGCACGGCAATTACTAGAAAAACGATTTAGATGACGAAACGGGCACGGCAATTTAAAGCAAGCAATTTAGATGAAAACAAAAAATAACTGTTGAGCATTGACTGGACTGAAAAACAAGAACGAGCACTAAATGGACTGAAAATGGCCTGAAACAAAAATGAGTGGAATTGAAACAGGCAGCTAGCTAGAAACCTCATATTCATAACTGAAAAATGGAAAAACTAGAAAGTTACAAAAATGAAAAACATTAGAAGAAATGAAAAAATAAAAAATTAAAACATTAAAAAATTGAACTTTGACTAGACCGAAAACAAAAAATAGGAATTGGGTAATGACGAGACCGAAAACAAAAACATAAGTTGGAACCAAGCTGCTAATTTTACAAATAAACTTGAACGAATAAAGAGTTGAAAACTTAAAAATTGAACATTGGTTAGGCTGAAAACAAAAGGTTGGAATCAAGCAGCTAAAGAACTCTTTTATAAATTTTTTTTGTAAGTTGAACATTGACTAGACTGAAAAATAAGTTGGAATCAGGCAGCTAGGAACTCTTTTTTTGGCATCAAAACGGCTACAGGACTCTTTTTAGGCATTACTTTAAAAATTAAAAAACGGAAAGCTAAAAAGAAATTTAGGCATTACTTTAAAAATTGAAAAACGGAAAGCTAAAAAGAACTCAACCAGCTAAAAATCTCTAAATTGAAAAACCAAATCAAACAGCAAGAGAAATGAAAAAATGAAACAAAACAGCAAGCAAAAAGAAAAATGAAACAGCAAGAAAATTGAAAAATACACGGTAAGAAAATTGAGCTCAAAAATAACAAGTTGAAACTCAAAACGGCTAATAGTTTGACACGACAGACCACAAAAACTATAAATTTGACAAGACAGAACTTCAAAGCTTAAAAAATTAGTTACAAATCATGTGGGAATTCTTAAAAGACAGAACTTCAAAGCTTAAAAAATTAGTTACAAATCATGTGGGAATTCTTAAAAATACACGGTAAGAAAATTGAGCTCAAAAATAACAAGTTGAAACTCAAAACGGCTAATAGTTTGACACGACAGACCACAAAAACTATAAATTTGACAAGACAGAACTTCAAAGCTTAAAAAATTAGTTACAAATCATGTGGGAATTCTTAAAAGACAGAACTTCAAAGCTTAAAAAATTAGTTACAAATCATGTGGGAATTCTTAAAAATACACCATACACATACACAAGTTAAAATATACAAGACAAAAATAGTTCCATTACACAAGTTAAAAATATATAAGTACTATTATACAAGTCAAAAATAGTTCCATTACATCAGTCAAAAATAGTTCCGACAGTAAACCCCTAGGTTTACCAACACCCAACAAAAATATATTTCCATTACATCAGTCAAAAATAGTTCCGACAATAAACCCCTAGGTTTACCAACACCCAACAAAAATATTCCTTTTTGAAAAAAGTTTTTCGAAGAAAAACTTTTGAGAAAAGGTTCATCGTTTTTTGTAAAAAGTCTTTGAAAAAGACTTTTTACAAAAATTCGAGAAAAATTACCGAGAACTTCAAAACAACAAAAAACACAAAAACCAAAAAATTCTTTACAACATAGGGTATAAATGCTCAAAGTAGGTTGAAACAGATCTGCCTTTTTGTCCACAATGGGAAAAACATAAGCTGATCCAATTAACCAAAAAAGTTGCATTTGTGACCCTAAATATATTTAAAATAGTAGGCCTGTAAGGGCATACACTATCAGGCTTATCCAGAAACGTTTTTCGTCCAGTGCCTACGTGGACTCATCAGTGGATATTAAGGCTACAAAGTAGCAAGAAATTCCTGAGATCAAGCACGAAAGCCCTCTAAATATAGAGGGTGTGTAGTGGTGGAATTTCTGTTTATATAGTCAAAAATCCTTTATATCATATACAGCAATATGAACTTCATTATAAAACAATATGAACTTCATTATAAATATACAAACCTTTAATATAACTTACCCACCTTTACCAAAACTCCTTGTGTTGAAATCAGCATTCCTTGTCTTGTACCTAGACATTGAAGATATCAAAAGTATTAAATCGGCAATCCTCGTGTAGCATTGCGTGTAGATATTGAGGATATCAAGGATATTGAGGATATCAAAGATATTTAAAACAACGTTGAAGACATTAATACTAGATGTTGAAGGCATTAATACTAGATGTTGAAGAATATCAACACCAATAGATATATCAAACATAACAAGCATAACAAAACAAGCATAACAAAAGACCTAACAGAAAACTTGATATATGGCGGTTTGGCTAACAAGATTGAATTACAAATAAGATTTATGTTATTTGTAGGTTTGGCACACCTGATTGAATTACAAATAAGATTTATGTTATTTGTAGGTTTGGCACACCTGATTGAATTACAAATAAGATTTATGTTTGTGAAATTCGAATGTTTGACAAACAAAAATACAGTTTATGTTTGTGAAATTCGAATGTATGACAAACAAGATTGAGTATCAGAAAAGAGTGTATGGTAAAAGAGACAGCAATAATGATAGAAGAGACAGCAATAGTGATAGAAGAGACAGCTGTAGTGATAAAAGGGTTAAGTATTGCAATTAGACTGCGCAGAGAACACTAAAAAATATGGTTGCACCAATTGTGCAGAAAACAATGGCGGAACCAAAAGCTACTTGTGCAGAAGAAATGACTGAAAAAATAATGGCGGTACCAATAAGCTTTTGATATACCAAAAAATTGCGGCGTCATTCTCAAAGTTACTAAGTTTTCTAAAAATCAATTGTAAAGCTAAAGGCAAACAGAGTGCGTGTATTAAAGTTTTACGAAATATACATTGTCTAGTCAACCAAAAAATAGGGTGTGTGTTTTAAAGTCACTAAAAGATCATACAACACTTGATTGTAAGGTTTGCAGGCTAGGACCTACAAAGATTAGAACATAGAGTTTGCAAGTTTGAACGATGTAGGTATACCAAGTACCAATTAAAAAGATAAAAAGGTAAAAACCATTTTTTTAACGTTAAACGAAAACAATTAGAGCAAAAATAAAAATACAAAGTTACAAAGTTACAAAGTTTTAAGTAAAAAATTTTTTTAGTATAAATTCTTGAATTATGCAAACGCCTAAACAAAAATTAATTCACTACCATTTTACATTAAACATTTAACACGAAAACACCAATACAGGTACAGAGTATATACCTATATCGTACTCTACAATAACAAGGGAAGGTAAGTGTATAATGTATGTTTGGGTTAAAAAGAATTTTTACAGACCCCAAAGAAAATAAGTTTAAGAATGAGAAAAACCAGATAAGATCCTAAAAACAAAAACAAAATAAAAATATAGGTTGTTGACGAGGGGTTAATGACTTAGAAAAATGTTTAAGCTACGTTGGAAAAACATTTCTACTACAACTTGACAGACAGAAAATGCTTTAATCCAAGTAGGAAAAACATCCTATTACCACTAAGGTATACATTAAACGTACAAAAACCTATTTGTATTAAAAGAAAACAAAAATCACCTCTATAGGTGTGGATTATAGGCGTCATCCAGAAACGTTTTTCGTCCATTGCCTATATGGACTCATCAGTGGATTTTTTGCTATCTGATAGCTTGAATTGAAAAATTTAACAGAAAAATTTTGGCAGAAAAAATTTTTGGCAGAAAAATTTTTTTGTTCACGAGTGTTAAGACTTTTTTCACAGAAAACTTTTTTTATTCAAGAGTGTTAATAGTTAATTAAGAGTGTTACAACTTTTTTACTACTTTTTTTACTAACCTGTATTTGTGCTGTTAATATCACCGGATATTATTTATTTATATACATATATATAGATATAGATGTATATAGATATAGATGTATATGTATATGGCACTTTGGAACTTTTAATTAAAACAAAACAATTCTGTATGAAATGAAAAAAACAAAAAACGCAAAGCACACTAACAATTCAGTTGATGTTGAAATGTTACAAGTATCAATTGTATATTCTAGTGTTGAAAAATAACAAGTATCAATTGTATATTCTAGTGTTGAAAAGATAGAGTTCATACGCTAAAACTAATTCCAACCATAAACTGGTATAGGTCACAATCAAACATTCGAGATGAATACGCTATATTCCAGTAAACGAATATTCAAACCAACCAAATATGGTTCAAGTAAAATATCAGCGTAATTACAAAAAAATTTTTTTAAATTTGAAAGTGGGGTGGAAATACTTCCAGACCTGAAAGTGTTTTTCTTGTAATATCAACAAGTCATCATCAAAGGGTCGAAGGAGCAACTGTGGCAGCTTGTTATCTAAGATGTGACAAGTGTACAAGTTAGGAGACGAAAACCATGAAAATGAAAAATGAAAATGAACAAGTTAGGAGACGAAAACCATGAAAATGAAAAATGAAAATGAATTTTTTGAAAAACTAAACAATTACAAATTAAGAGCTAACAAAGAACTGTTAACTGGTATTGGGTGGGTTAATATGTATGTTTGTGTGTATATGTGTATATATAAATAATTGTATATACGGGAGTTTGTCACAAGCAGTTTTTACAACATATAAGCTGGCTGGCAGTTGTAACCAAGTAGGTGGTTTGATTACATTTGGCTACATATGTTGGTGCTACTAGTACTTATAGTACTTTTTTGAGCACTAATACATGGTGCAGGGAGGCAGGCACATATTGGCAACAGATAGAACTAAAAAATGCCAAGCCTGTGTAGTGGCCTTAAGCATACGCATACCAACACTATCAATAAGTTATAATGGTTGTAGCTAACTGGCCGATAGCTGGCATGGAAGACACAAACTACCAGGTGAGCGCACAAGCTCTAAAAGTTGACGATATAATACCACTTTGGCCTTCACTGACCCAACGAGGTGAAGCCTCTCTTTGGGACTTCAGTGAAAGGGCCTAGGCGTTTATTAACCATAACATGGCTATTTAAATTATTGTACCGAAATGCATACTTGTTGAATGGAACAATTTTGAACAGATAGTCGGTGCAAAATTCGTTCCTAGTCAACAATAGCATCCCAGTTCCAAATGATTCCCACTCAACAATGGCATCCCAGTCCCTACCTAAAGGCGGAGAAACATATATGAATCTTCAAAGATTAGAACATAGAGTTTGCAAGTTTGAACGATGTAGGTATACCAAGTACCAATTAAAAAGATAAAAAGGTAAAAACCATTTTTTTAACGTTAAACGAAAACAATTAGAGCAAAAATAAAAATACAAAGTTACAAAGTTACAAAGTTTTAAGTAAAAAATTTTTTTAGTATAAATTCTTGAATTATGCAAACGCCTAAACAAAAATTAATTCACTACCATTTTACATTAAACATTTAACACGAAAACACCAATACAGGTACAGAGTATATACCTATATCGTACTCTACAATAACAAGGGAAGGTAAGTGTATAATGTATGTTTGGGTTAAAAAGAATTTTTACAGACCCCAAAGAAAATAAGTTTAAGAATGAGAAAAACCAGATAAGATCCTAAAAACAAAAACAAAATAAAAATATAGGTTGTTGACGAGGGGTTAATGACTTAGAAAAATGTTTAAGCTACGTTGGAAAAACATTTCTACTACAACTTGACAGACAGAAAATGCTTTAATCCAAGTAGGAAAAACATCCTATTACCACTAAGGTATACATTAAACGTACAAAAACCTATTTGTATTAAAAGAAAACAAAAATCACCTCTATAGGTGTGGATTATAGGCGTCATCCAGAAACGTTTTTCGTCCATTGCCTATATGGACTCATCAGTGGATTTTTTGCTATCTGATAGCTTGAATTGAAAAATTTAACAGAAAAATTTTGGCAGAAAAAATTTTTGGCAGAAAAATTTTTTTGTTCACGAGTGTTAAGACTTTTTTCACAGAAAACTTTTTTTATTCAAGAGTGTTAATAGTTAATTAAGAGTGTTACAACTTTTTTACTACTTTTTTTACTAACCTGTATTTGTGCTGTTAATATCACCGGATATTATTTATTTATATACATATATATAGATATAGATGTATATAGATATAGATGTATATGTATATGGCACTTTGGAACTTTTAATTAAAACAAAACAATTGAACTTTTGGAACTTTTTAATTAAACAAAAACCAATAAAACAATAAATAAATTTTCTTGAGCACAACTAGCTATAATAAACAAAAGCAAGATTTTGCAATATAACAATTCTGTATGAAATGAAAAAAACAAAAAACGCAAAGCACACTAACAATTCAGTTGATGTTGAAATGTTACAAGTATCAATTGTATATTCTAGTGTTGAAAAATAACAAGTATCAATTGTATATTCTAGTGTTGAAAAGATAGAGTTCATACGCTAAAACTAATTCCAACCATAAACTGGTATAGGTCACAATCAAACATTCGAGATGAATACGCTATATTCCAGTAAACGAATATTCAAACCAACCAAATATGGTTCAAGTAAAATATCAGCGTAATTACAAAAAAATTTTTTTAAATTTGAAAGTGGGGTGGAAATACTTCCAGACCTGAAAGTGTTTTTCTTGTAATATCAACAAGTCATCATCAAAGGGTCGAAGGAGCAACTGTGGCAGCTTGTTATCTAAGATGTGACAAGTGTACAAGTTAGGAGACGAAAACCATGAAAATGAAAAATGAAAATGAACAAGTTAGGAGACGAAAACCATGAAAATGAAAAATGAAAATGAATTTTTTGAAAAACTAAACAATTACAAATTAAGAGCTAACAAAGAACTGTTAACTGGTATTGGGTGGGTTAATATGTATGTTTGTGTGTATATGTGTATATATAAATAATTGTATATACGGGAGTTTGTCACAAGCAGTTTTTACAACATATAAGCTGGCTGGCAGTTGTAACCAAGTAGGTGGTTTGATTACATTTGGCTACATATGTTGGTGCTACTAGTACTTATAGTACTTTTTTGAGCACTAATACATGGTGCAGGGAGGCAGGCACATATTGGCAACAGATAGAACTAAAAAATGCCAAGCCTGTGTAGTGGCCTTAAGCATACGCATACCAACACTATCAATAAGTTATAATGGTTGTAGCTAACTGGCCGATAGCTGGCATGGAAGACACAAACTACCAGGTGAGCGCACAAGCTCTAAAAGTTGACGATATAATACCACTTTGGCCTTCACTGACCCAACGAGGTGAAGCCTCTCTTTGGGACTTCAGTGAAAGGGCCTAGGCGTTTATTAACCATAACATGGCTATTTAAATTATTGTACCGAAATGCATACTTGTTGAATGGAACAATTTTGAACAGATAGTCGGTGCAAAATTCGTTCCTAGTCAACAATAGCATCCCAGTTCCAAATGATTCCCACTCAACAATGGCATCCCAGTCCCTACCTAAAGGCGGAGAAACATATATGAATCTTCAAAGATTAGAACATAGAGTTTGCAAGTTTGAACGATCAAAGATTAGAACATAGAGTTTGCAAGTTTGAACGATGTAGGTATACCAAGTACCAATTAAAAAGATAAAAAGGTAAAAACCATTTTTTTTAACGTTAAACGAAAACAATTAGAGCAAAAATAAAAATACAAAGTTACAAAGTTACAAAGTTTTAAGTAAAAAATTTTTTTAGTATAAATTCTTGAATTATGCAAACGCCTAAACAAAAATTAATTCACTACCATTTTACATTAAACATTTAACACGAAAACACCAATACAGGTACAGAGTATATACCTATATCGTACTCTACAATAACAAGGGAAGGTAAGTGTATAATGTATGTTTGGGTTAAAAAGAATTTTTACAGACCCCAAAGAAAATAAGTTTAAGAATGAGAAAAACCAGATAAGATCCTAAAAACAAAAACAAAATAAAAATATAGGTTGTTGACGAGGGGTTAATGACTTAGAAAAATGTTTAAGCTACGTTGGAAAAACATTTCTACTACAACTTGACAGACAGAAAATGCTTTAATCCAAGTAGGAAAAACATCCTATTACCACTAAGGTATACATTAAACGTACAAAAACCTATTTGTATTAAAAGAAAACAAAAATCACCTCTATAGGTGTGGATTATAGGCGTCATCCAGAAACGTTTTTCGTCCATTGCCTATATGGACTCATCAGTGGATTTTTTGCTATCTGATAGCTTGAATTGAAAAATTTAACAGAAAAATTTTGGCAGAAAAAATTTTTGGCAGAAAAATTTTTTTGTTCACGAGTGTTAAGACTTTTTTCACAGAAAACTTTTTTTATTCAAGAGTGTTAATAGTTAATTAAGAGTGTTACAACTTTTTTACTACTTTTTTTACTAACCTGTATTTGTGCTGTTAATATCACCGGATATTATTTATTTATATACATATATATAGATATAGATGTATATAGATATAGATGTATATGTATATGGCACTTTGGAACTTTTAATTAAAACAAAACAATTGAACTTTTGGAACTTTTTAATTAAACAAAAACCAATAAAACAATAAATAAATTTTCTTGAGCACAACTAGCTATAATAAACAAAAGCAAGATTTTGCAATATAACAATTCTGTATGAAATGAAAAAAACAAAAAACGCAAAGCACACTAACAATTCAGTTGATGTTGAAATGTTACAAGTATCAATTGTATATTCTAGTGTTGAAAAATAACAAGTATCAATTGTATATTCTAGTGTTGAAAAGATAGAGTTCATACGCTAAAACTAATTCCAACCATAAACTGGTATAGGTCACAATCAAACATTCGAGATGAATACGCTATATTCCAGTAAACGAATATTCAAACCAACCAAATATGGTTCAAGTAAAATATCAGCGTAATTACAAAAAAATTTTTTTAAATTTGAAAGTGGGGTGGAAATACTTCCAGACCTGAAAGTGTTTTTCTTGTAATATCAACAAGTCATCATCAAAGGGTCGAAGGAGCAACTGTGGCAGCTTGTTATCTAAGATGTGACAAGTGTACAAGTTAGGAGACGAAAACCATGAAAATGAAAAATGAAAATGAACAAGTTAGGAGACGAAAACCATGAAAATGAAAAATGAAAATGAATTTTTTGAAAAACTAAACAATTACAAATTAAGAGCTAACAAAGAACTGTTAACTGGTATTGGGTGGGTTAATATGTATGTTTGTGTGTATATGTGTATATATAAATAATTGTATATACGGGAGTTTGTCACAAGCAGTTTTTACAACATATAAGCTGGCTGGCAGTTGTAACCAAGTAGGTGGTTTGATTACATTTGGCTACATATGTTGGTGCTACTAGTACTTATAGTACTTTTTTGAGCACTAATACATGGTGCAGGGAGGCAGGCACATATTGGCAACAGATAGAACTAAAAAATGCCAAGCCTGTGTAGTGGCCTTAAGCATACGCATACCAACACTATCAATAAGTTATAATGGTTGTAGCTAACTGGCCGATAGCTGGCATGGAAGACACAAACTACCAGGTGAGCGCACAAGCTCTAAAAGTTGACGATATAATACCACTTTGGCCTTCACTGACCCAACGAGGTGAAGCCTCTCTTTGGGACTTCAGTGAAAGGGCCTAGGCGTTTATTAACCATAACATGGCTATTTAAATTATTGTACCGAAATGCATACTTGTTGAATGGAACAATTTTGAACAGATAGTCGGTGCAAAATTCGTTCCTAGTCAACAATAGCATCCCAGTTCCAAATGATTCCCACTCAACAATGGCATCCCAGTCCCTACCTAAAGGCGGAGAAACATATATGAATCTTCAAAGATTAGAACATAGAGTTTGCAAGTTTGAACGATGTAGGTATACCAAGTACCAATTAAAAAGATAAAAAGGTAAAAACCATTTTTTTAACGTTAAACGAAAACAATTAGAGCAAAAATAAAAATACAAAGTTACAAAGTTACAAAGTTTTAAGTAAAAAATTTTTTTAGTATAAATTCTTGAATTATGCAAACGCCTAAACAAAAATTAATTCACTACCATTTTACATTAAACATTTAACACGAAAACACCAATACAGGTACAGAGTATATACCTATATCGTACTCTACAATAACAAGGGAAGGTAAGTGTATAATGTATGTTTGGGTTAAAAAGAATTTTTACAGACCCCAAAGAAAATAAGTTTAAGAATGAGAAAAACCAGATAAGATCCTAAAAACAAAAACAAAATAAAAATATAGGTTGTTGACGAGGGGTTAATGACTTAGAAAAATGTTTAAGCTACGTTGGAAAAACATTTCTACTACAACTTGACAGACAGAAAATGCTTTAATCCAAGTAGGAAAAACATCCTATTACCACTAAGGTATACATTAAACGTACAAAAACCTATTTGTATTAAAAGAAAACAAAAATCACCTCTATAGGTGTGGATTATAGGCGTCATCCAGAAACGTTTTTCGTCCATTGCCTATATGGACTCATCAGTGGATTTTTTGCTATCTGATAGCTTGAATTGAAAAATTTAACAGAAAAATTTTGGCAGAAAAAATTTTTGGCAGAAAAATTTTTTTGTTCACGAGTGTTAAGACTTTTTTCACAGAAAACTTTTTTTATTCAAGAGTGTTAATAGTTAATTAAGAGTGTTACAACTTTTTTACTACTTTTTTTACTAACCTGTATTTGTGCTGTTAATATCACCGGATATTATTTATTTATATACATATATATAGATATAGATGTATATAGATATAGATGTATATGTATATGGCACTTTGGAACTTTTAATTAAAACAAAACAATTGAACTTTTGGAACTTTTTAATTAAACAAAAACCAATAAAACAATAAATAAATTTTCTTGAGCACAACTAGCTATAATAAACAAAAGCAAGATTTTGCAATATAACAATTCTGTATGAAATGAAAAAAACAAAAAACGCAAAGCACACTAACAATTCAGTTGATGTTGAAATGTTACAAGTATCAATTGTATATTCTAGTGTTGAAAAATAACAAGTATCAATTGTATATTCTAGTGTTGAAAAGATAGAGTTCATACGCTAAAACTAATTCCAACCATAAACTGGTATAGGTCACAATCAAACATTCGAGATGAATACGCTATATTCCAGTAAACGAATATTCAAACCAACCAAATATGGTTCAAGTAAAATATCAGCGTAATTACAAAAAAATTTTTTTAAATTTGAAAGTGGGGTGGAAATACTTCCAGACCTGAAAGTGTTTTTCTTGTAATATCAACAAGTCATCATCAAAGGGTCGAAGGACCTTTAAGACTAGAAAACATAGAGTTTGCAATTTTTGAACGATGTAGGTATACCAAGTACCAATTAAAAAGATAAAAAGGTAAAAACCTTTTTTTACGTTAAACGAAAACAAATAGAGCAAGAATAAAAATACAAAGTTACAAAGTTACAAAGTTTTGAGCAATAACAAAAATAATAAGTTTTTGGAAAAAATTTTTTGAAATATGCAAACGCTTAAACAAAAATTAATTCACTACTATTTTAAAATTAAACATTTAACACGAAAACAGCAATACAGGTACAGAGTATATACCTATATCGTACTCTACAATACCAAGGGAGGGTAAGTGTATAAAGAATGTTTGGGTTAAAGCGAAACATTTTTTTCTTCAGACCCCCAAAAAAATGAAAGTAAAAACATAAAGTCAAAAATCATAGTCAAAAATCATAGTTGAGGTTGTTTAGATTCAAATGCATGAATTCCCTTGGAATAAGAGATTCAATTGAGTCCAACAGCCACAAAAACCATGAAAACTGACCAGTATACAGCTAAGTAGGAGAAACGAGAAACAGCTAAAAACTAGTCAGAAAAACACGTAGCTAAAAATCTAATAAATAAAGATTGTGTACCAGTTAAGAACTAATAAATAAAGGTTGTGTACCAGCTAAGAACTATCTCAACATTGAAAAAATAAAAAACTAAAAAACTTAGTAGTGAAAAGTTAACAACATAGACAATAAAAAGCTTAGTAGTGAAAAGTTATCTCCAAAATGAGCCCAACAGCTTAGTTGACAATCCGACCCGGTTTAGTTGTACATGAGTAGTAGCTCCAAATACTAACTCAAAAGCAGCTTCGTTGAAAAACCTCACTTAAACAAAGGCAAAATATCTCCAAAAAGAAACAACATAACTCAGAATAAAAACAAGACATTTCCAAAATGAACCGAAAACCAACTAGTAGGGCACCGGCCAGCCGTCTAGTAGAGCTCCGAACAACTAGTAGAAAAACGATTTAGATGACAAAACGGTTTAGATGACAAAGCGGGCACGGCAATTACTAGAAAAACGATTTAGATGACGAAACGGGCACGGCAATTTAAAGCAAGTTAGATGAAAACAAAAAATAACTTAAAATGTTGAGCATTAACTGGACTGAAAAACAAGAACGAGCACTAAATGGACTGAAAATGGCCTGAAACAAAAATGAGTGGAATTGAAACAGGCAGCTAGCTAGAAACCTCATATTCATAACTGAAAAATGGAAAAACTAGAAAGTTACAAAAATGAAAAACATTAGAAGAAATGAAAAAATAAAAAATTAAAACATTAAAAAATTGAACTTTGACTAGACCGAAAACAAAAAATAGGAATTGGGTAATGACGAGACCGAAAACAAAAACATAAGTTGGAACCAAGCTGCTAATTTTACAAATAAACTTGAACGAATAAAGAGTTGAAAACTTAAAAATTGAACATTGGTTAGGCTGAAAACAAAAGGTTGGAATCAAGCAGCTAAAGAACTCTTTTATAAATTTTTTTATAAGTTGAACATTGACTAGACTGAAAAATAAGTTGGAATCAGGCAGCTAGGAACTCTTTTTTTGGCATCAAAACGGCTACAGGACTCTTTTTAGGCATTACTTTAAAAAGTTGGAATCAAGCAGCTAAAGAACTCTTTTATAAATTTTTTTATAAGTTGAACATTGACTAGACTGAAAAATAAGTTGGAATCAGGCAGCTAGGAACTCTTTTTTTGGCATCAAAACGGCTACAGGACTCTTTTTAGGCATTACTTTAAAAATTAAAAAACGGAAAGCTAAAAAGAAATTTAGGCATTACTTTAAAAATTGAAAAACGGAAAGCTAAAAAGAACTCAACCAGCTAAAAATCTCTAAATTGAAAAACCAAATCAAACAGCAAGAGAAATGAAAAAATGAAAACAAAACAGCAAGCAAAAAGAAAAATGAAACAGCAAGAAAATTGAAAAATACACGGTAAGAAAATTGAGCTCAAAAATAACAAGTTGAAACTCAAAACGGCTAATAGTTTGACACGACAGACCACAAAAACTATAAATTTGACAAGACAGAACTTCAAAGCTTAAAAAATTAGTTACAAATCATATGGGAATTCTTAAAAGACAGAACTTCAAAGCTTAAAAAATTAGTTACAAATCATGTGGGAATTCTTAAAAATACACCATACACATACACAAGTTAAAATATACAAGACAAAAATAGTTCCATTACACAAGTTAAAAATATATAAGTACTATTATACAAGTCAAAAATAGTTCCATTACATCAGTCAAAAATAGTTCCGACAATAAACCCCTAGGTTTACCAACACCCAACAAAAATATATTTCCATTACATCAGTCAAAAATAGTTCCGACAATAAACCCCTAGGTTTACCAACTAGAAAACATAGAGTTTGCAATTTTTGAACGATGTAGGTATACCAAGTACCAATTAAAAAGATAAAAAGGTAAAAACCTTTTTTTACGTTAAACGAAAACAAATAGAGCAAGAATAAAAATACAAAGTTACAAAGTTACAAAGTTTTGAGCAATAACAAAAATAATAAGTTTTTGGAAAAAATTTTTTGAAATATGCAAACGCTTAAACAAAAATTAATTCACTACTATTTTAAAATTAAACATTTAACACGAAAACAGCAATACAGGTACAGAGTATATACCTATATCGTACTCTACAATACCAAGGGAGGGTAAGTGTATAAAGAATGTTTG
The DNA here is from genome assembly GCA_958299015.1 of Tetanocera ferruginea. NCBI lineage: Eukaryota > Metazoa > Arthropoda > Insecta > Diptera > Sciomyzidae > Tetanocera > Tetanocera ferruginea. The sequence continues at coordinate 166,658,866 of OY282641.1, forward strand.
GGTTAAAGCGAAACATTTTTTTCTTCAGACCCCCAAAAAAATGAAAGTAAAAACATAAAGTCAAAAATCATAGTCAAAAATCATAGTTGAGGTTGTTTAGATTCAAATGCATGAATTCCCTTGGAATAAGAGATTCAATTGAGTCCAACAGCCACAAAAACCATGAAAACTGACCAGTATACAGCTAAGTAGGAGAAACGAGAAACAGCTAAAAACTAGTCAGAAAAACACGTAGCTAAAAATCTAATAAATAAAGATTGTGTACCAGTTAAGAACTAATAAATAAAGGTTGTGTACCAGCTAAGAACTATCTCAACATTGAAAAAATAAAAAACTAAAAAACTTAGTAGTGAAAAGTTAACAACATAGACAATAAAAAGCTTAGTAGTGAAAAGTTATCTCCAAAATGAGCCCAACAGCTTAGTTGACAATCCGACCCGGTTTAGTTGTACATGAGTAGTAGCTCCAAATACTAACTCAAAAGCAGCTTCGTTGAAAAACCTCACTTAAACAAAGGCAAAATATCTCCAAAAAGAAACAACATAACTCAGAATAAAAACAAGACATTTCCAAAATGAACCGAAAACCAACTAGTAGGGCACCGGCCAGCCGTCTAGTAGAGCTCCGAACAACTAGTAGAAAAACGATTTAGATGACAAAACGGTTTAGATGACAAAGCGGGCACGGCAATTACTAGAAAAACGATTTAGATGACGAAACGGGCACGGCAATTTAAAGCAAGCAATTTAGATGAAAACAAAAAATAACTTAAAATGTTGAGCATTAACTGGACTGAAAAACAAGAACGAGCACTAAATGGACTGAAAATGGCCTGAAACAAAAATGAGTGGAATTGAAACAGGCAGCTAGCTAGAAACCTCATATTCATAACTGAAAAATGGAAAAACTAGAAAGTTACAAAAATGAAAAACATTAGAAGAAATGAAAAAATAAAAAATTAAAACATTAAAAAATTGAACTTTGACTAGACCGAAAACAAAAAATAGGAATTGGGTAATGACGAGACCGAAAACAAAAACATAAGTTGGAACCAAGCTGCTAATTTTACAAATAAACTTGAACGAATAAAGAGTTGAAAACTTAAAAATTGAACATTGGTTAGGCTGAAAACAAAAGGTTGGAATCAAGCAGCTAAAGAACTCTTTTATAAATTTTTTTATAAGTTGAACATTGACTAGACTGAAAAATAAGTTGGAATCAGGCAGCTAGGAACTCTTTTTTTGGCATCAAAACGGCTACAGGACTCTTTTTAGGCATTACTTTAAAAAGTTGGAATCAAGCAGCTAAAGAACTCTTTTATAAATTTTTTTTATAAGTTGAACATTGACTAGACTGAAAAATAAGTTGGAATCAGGCAGCTAGGAACTCTTTTTTTGGCATCAAAACGGCTACAGGACTCTTTTTAGGCATTACTTTAAAAATTAAAAAACGGAAAGCTAAAAAGAAATTTAGGCATTACTTTAAAAATTGAAAAACGGAAAGCTAAAAAGAACTCAACCAGCTAAAAATCTCTAAATTGAAAAACCAAATCAAACAGCAAGAGAAATGAAAAAATGAAAACAAAACAGCAAGCAAAAAGAAAAATGAAACAGCAAGAAAATTGAAAAATACACGGTAAGAAAATTGAGCTCAAAAATAACAAGTTGAAACTCAAAACGGCTAATAGTTTGACACGACAGACCACAAAAACTATAAATTTGACAAGACAGAACTTCAAAGCTTAAAAAATTAGTTACAAATCATATGGGAATTCTTAAAAGACAGAACTTCAAAGCTTAAAAAATTAGTTACAAATCATGTGGGAATTCTTAAAAATACACCATACACATACACAAGTTAAAATATACAAGACAAAAATAGTTCCATTACACAAGTTAAAAATATATAAGTACTATTATACAAGTCAAAAATAGTTCCATTACATCAGTCAAAAATAGTTCCGACAATAAACCCCTAGGTTTACCAACACCCAACAAAAATATATTTCCATTACATCAGTCAAAAATAGTTCCGACAATAAACCCCTAGGTTTACCAACACCCAACAAAAATATTCCTTTTTGAAAAAAGTTTTTCGAAGAAAAACTTTTGAGAAAAGGTTCATCGTTTTTTGTAAAAAGTCTTTGAAAAAGACTTTTTACAAAAATTCGAGAAAAATTACCGAGAACTTCAAAACAACAAAAAACACAAAAACCAAAAAATTCTTTACAACATAGGGTATAAATGCTCAAAGTAGGTTGAAACAGATCTGCCTTTTTGTCCACAATGGGAAAAACATAAGCTGATCCAATTAACCAAAAAAGTTGCATTTGTGACCCTAAATATATTTAAAATAGTAGGCCTGTAAGGGCATACACTATCAGGCTTATCCAGAAACGTTTTTCGTCCAGTGCCTACGTGGACTCATCAGTGGATATTAAGGCTACAAAGTAGCAAGAAATTCCTGAGATTAAGCACGAAAGCCCTCTAAATATAGAGGGTGTGTAGTGGTGGAATTTCTGTTTATATAGTCAAAAATCCTTTATATCATATACAGCAATATGAACTTCATTATAAAACAATATGAACTTCATTATAAATATACAAACCTTTAATATAACTTACCCACCTTTACCAAAACTCCTTGTGTTGAAATCAGCATTCCTTGTCTTGTACCTAGACATTGAAGATATCAAAAGTATTAAATCGGCAATCCTCGTGTAGCATTGCGTGTAGATATTGAGGATATCAAAGATATTTAAAACAACGTTGAAGACATTAATACTAGATGTTGAAGGCATTAATACTAGATGTTGAAGAATATCAACACCAATAGATATATCAAACATAACAAGCATAACAAAAGACCTAACAGAAAACTTGATATATGGCGGTTTGGCTAACAAGATTGAATTACAAATAAGATTTATGTTATTTGTAGGTTTGGCACACTTGATTGAATTACAAATAAGATTTATGTTATTTGTAGGTTTGGCACACCTGATTGAATTACAAATAAGATTTATGCTTGTGAAATTCGAATGTTTGACAAACAAAAATACAGTTTATGTTTGTGAAATTCGAATGTATGACAAACAAGATTGAGTATCAGAAAAGAGTGTATGGTAAAAGAGACAGCAATAATGATAGAAGAGACAGCAATAGTGATAGAAGAGACAGCTGTAGTGATAAAAGGGTTAAGTATTGCAATTAGACTGCACAGAGAACACTAAAAAATATGGTTGCACCAATTGTGCAGAAAACAATGGCGGAACCAAAAGCTACTTGTGCAGAAGAAATGACTGAAAAAATAATGGCGGTACCAATAAGCTTTTGATATACCAAAAAATTGCGGCGTCATTCTCAAAGTTACTAAGTTTTCTAAAAATCAATTGTAAAGCTAAAGGCAAACAGAGTGCGTGTATTAAAGTTTTACGAAATATACATTGTCTAGTCAACCAAAAATAGGGTGTGTGTTTTAAAGTCACTAAAAGATCATACAACACTTGATTGTAAGGTTTGCAGGCTAGGACCTAGAGTGTGTGTTCAAATTTTACAAAATTACGACAATTATAAATTGTGTTTTAAGTCACTAAAAATCATACAACAATTGGTAACCCGGCTTGCAAAGTTAGCCAAAAGAAAAAAGAAAAATACTTGAGCTCCCTCAATCACCTGCAATCCAAAAGTTGTAAAAGTTGTAAATTTGCGTTTCCTCCTTGATCTACGTTCAACGACACAAAACTCATAACAAATACCTGCAGCTCATTACAAGTTAGTAAAATATCCGAAAATATTTCTGGAAGGTTACCTCTGAAAAAATTCCTTTAAACAAATATACTATAATTATATACTCAGAAAACATAACACTATCAAATTATAATTAAATATTTAATTACATCTAGAATCTCCTAACAGGTTAATAAATAGGACAAACCATATCTAACGTTCACTGGGACTATCTATCTAGTGTCAACAATCTACTGTATACAGTCTAGTGTTCCCAGGGACCGATTATCTAGTGTCTACTGGGACCACAATAAGGACCAACTATCTAGTGTCCATTAAGCATCTAGTGTGCATCAAACATCTAGTGTGCATCAAACATCCAGTGTCCACTCAATTGTTCACCTGTCAACCGGGAAGCCACACTCAGTAAATTGCAGATTGTAGTCAAAACCGCGTGAGCAAAAGGAGCAAGAGTCAAAACGACAAAAACTTAGTTAGTGAAAAAAAGCACATTAACAACAAACAAGACCAGCCTACGGGGTTCACCTAGCCAAGCCACAAAAGTGTTCAAAACAGTGTGTTCAACGGCAGAGAGTCCAACTGCAGAGTGCTCAACGGCAGAGAGTACAACTGCAGAGTGCTCAACGAGTATCCAGAAACATCAAGTGTTCCCAGCAAGTGTTTAAAACAGTGTCTAGATGTTAACATTCACCGTGATGGGCCAGTATACAACGCAAAACCGACAAATGTTTAGGAAAAATGGTGTCAAATGCTATGGCAAACCGGTATTACTGGCCTTAAAGCTTGGACCGATGGTGTTGGTGTCAAAAATCTAAACCACGTATCACTGTAAGACCAATCTAACGTAAAAAACTAGTTCTATGTTCACACCTCAAAGATATCCAAGGCCTGGCAACTATCAAATAAACACCTTGTTCTATGTTCTATGTTCACCCCTCTTTGTTCAAAATTCAACACCTCTTTGCCCGTTTGGACGACACTGACTACGCTTCACTATAACTGGTAATGAAAAATACTATTACATTTGATCATTTACCATTTACTAAAAATACTATTACATTTGATCATTACCATTTACTAAAAATAACCAAATTACTATTACAGGTCTGTTGCGACTGAAAAAGGAAAAAATTGTTGTTAGATTCACCAACAAAATGCTACAATTGACCTATCCCTATCAGCAATATCGAGCCTATGGTAAGTGTGTCAGAACAATATTCCTCAACTAATTAGTATCAAACAATTTTGTATCAAACAATCTATTGAAAAAGCAAAAATAACCTTACTCAAACTTAGTTGTACTAGACCCATAATAATATACATTGCATGATCTATTGTAATTAATGTTTAGGTTAATAATACTGTATATGTTGGTTGAGTAAAAAATTACACCTTAATTAAATACTACATATGTTGGTTGAGTAAAAAATTACACCTTAATTAAATACTACAGAAAAAATTGCTAAATTTTAAATATAGCTCAAGAACATCCCTTAAATATTACTGAAAAAATGCTATCCTATAAATATTTCTGAAGGACATTTTTTAATTATTACTGACAAGTGCTGTCCTTAATTATCACTGCAAAGTGCTATCTTAATTGCAAAATGCTATCTTAATTGCAACATCTACGTTAAATTACACGAACAACCAGAAATATAAGAAAACGTACCACAACACTGCCAGTATCAATGAAAATTACCTGCTAGAACAAACCGTTTGGTAACACTAGTGCAAAATACAGCTGGAGAGAAAACTTTGCACAAGTTCCACCTGAGTGTAAATTGAAGAGCTCAAAAAAGTTAGATTCCGCTCAGTTCACTATCACACTCAAATGTTGCCTCAGGGTAGAATTACAAAGAGATAGCAAAATTCACAATCCACACAATTCACTAACACACCCTAAGTGTTGCATTTGAGTAGAAATACAAAGAGACAGAGCGACATCAAGGAGTTTATGTTCCACATACACAATGCAAAGTGTAACAGCTGTTTTCGAAGATTAGGGCAATGACCTGCTAGTGAAGTTCATAAATTCTGACATTGACATTTTAACATTAAAAGTTATTAAAAATCACGAAAGGTAAACGTAAACAGTGTATAATGCTAAAAGTTATTAAAAATCACGAAAGGTAAAAGAAAAACAGTGTATAATGGTTAACAATAACGTGTGTCGAGAATACAAACCAGTGTACCATAGATAAAAATACAAAAACGGTAAGTTTTCCATTTAGTTAGAGCTACTTGCGAGGTATCTTTATGGGTCCAAATAAACCATATGCTTGATATGTTCAAATAAACCATATGCTTGATATGTTCAAATGAGCAGTATTTGCAAGTGAGTTGGAATAGTGCTTGCAGAAAAAATGCAAATATATTTCAAAATTGTTGAGGCACAAACCATTAATTTATTATTGGTGTTAAAATGATGTCTGCAATAGATTGCCACCATTTAGATCAAAACGCCAAAAATGATGTTGAGATGCGAACATCAATTTTGATTAATACCAAAACAATGTCCGTAATAGATTGCAACCGTTTTGATCAGCACTCCAACGCGTTTGGATAGTTAGTGCTTGCTGAAGATTACAGGTATATATGGCGAACATGTTTAAACCATGAAAAGTAGTGCGTGCAAAGGATTACAAGTATATATGGCGGGGGTGTTTAAACACGGATATGTTAGTAAAAAGTTGCATAAAGACAACCCATGCATTTGAATAATTATTGCAAGTATATATTTAGACGTATCGTTAACAATTGTAAATTAGAGACAAAACTGTATTTGAATGATCATTGCAAGATATATATTGCAAGTATATATTTAAAATAAACATCTGTAGAGGGTTAAAACAAATAAAAGGTATTCGCCTGATTGAAAAGCAGGTAAACGATTGTACTCACAAGTGGATATAAAAGGTTTTGTGTAAATGGACGTATTGTGAGAGTGGAAATTGTTGTTGTGAAAAAATGTTCTGACAATGTTCATTAGTCGAATATAGATGCAATTGTTAATGGTCATTAGTCGAATATAGATGCAATTGTTAATGGTGTGAAAATGTTGTGAAGATGTTTAATAGCCGAAAATAAAGATGTAATTGATCTTGTGTAAATGTGTATTAATTAGACAGTAGTGATCAAGTAGACAATTCAGTAATCAGACCAGTAATTATAGTAACAAAGTAGAAAGACGATTGTACTCACAAGTGGATATAAAAGGTTTTGTGTAAATGGACGTATTGTGAGAGTGGAAATTGTTGTTGTGAAAAAATGTTCTGACAATGTTCATTAGTCGAATATAGATGCAATTGTTAATGGTCATTAGTCGAATATAGATGCAATTGTTAATGGTGTGAAAATGTTGTGAAGATGTTTAATAGCCGAAAATAAAGATGTAATTGATCTTGTGTAAATGTGTATTAATTAGACAGTAGTGATCAAGTAGACAATTCAGTAATCAGACCAGTAATTATAGTAACAAAGTAGAAAGATTACATTCTCTATTTTTGCAATTCTTTATTTTGCAATTCTTTATTTTGCACTTCTTTATTTTTGCAGTTCGACCAAAACCAATATCAAAACCGACACACCAATCAATAATACAACAACACCAAACCAATCAATAAGACATCAACGAACCAATAAAACAACAACACCAAAACCAATCAATAAGACATCAACGAACTAAAGGTATACAGCTTAAGAAACATCAAACTTACCTACACATGGATTTTTCCGTCGAACGGCGAGCTGCTGCCATATGTAGAGACATTGACTATGAATTAGAATTTTGGATTACTTTGGATTATTTTTAGAAAATATTAGTAAGTTAGTGTTAATGTTAGAATATTAAGGATAATATTAGTAAGTTAGTGTTAATGTTAGAATATTAAGGATAAGAATGAGTAAGGAAAAAACCAAATATGGAAATTATCACAATGCTGGGGAATATACGCTTTAAGACTAGAAAACATAGAGTTTGCAATTTTTGAACGATGTAGGTATACCAAGTACCAATTAAAAAGATAAAAAGGTAAAAACCTTTTTTTACGTTAAACGAAAACAAATAGAGCAAGAATAAAAATACAAAGTTACAAAGTTACAAAGTTTTGAGCAATAACAAAAATAATAAGTTTTTGGAAAAAATTTTTTGAAATATGCAAACGCTTAAACAAAAATTAATTCACTACTATTTTAAAATTAAACATTTAACACGAAAACAGCAATACAGGTACAGAGTATATACCTATATCGTACTCTACAATACCAAGGGAGGGTAAGTGTATAAAGAATGTTTGGGTTAAAGCGAAACATTTTTTTCTTCAGACCCCCAAAAAAATGAAAGTAAAAACATAAAGTCAAAAATCATAGTCAAAAATCATAGTTGAGGTTGTTTAGATTCAAATGCATGAATTCCCTTGGAATAAGAGATTCAATTGAGTCCAACAGCCACAAAAACCAGTCAGAAAAACACGTAGCTAAAAATCTAATAAATAAAGATTGTGTACCAGTTAAGAACTAATAAATAAAGGTTGTGTACCAGCTAAGAACTATCTCAACATTGAAAAAATAAAAAACTAAAAAACTTAGTAGTGAAAAGTTAACAACATAGACAATAAAAAGCTTAGTAGTGAAAAGTTATCTCCAAAATGAGCCCAACAGCTTAGTTGACAATCCGACCCGGTTTAGTTGTACATGAGTAGTAGCTCCAAATACTAACTCAAAAGCAGCTTCGTTGAAAAACCTCACTTAAACAAAGGCAAAATATCTCCAAAAAGAAACAACATAACTCAGAATAAAAACAAGACATTTCCAAAATGAACCGAAAACCAACTAGTAGGGCACCGGCCAGCCGTCTAGTAGAGCTCCGAACAACTAGTAGAAAAACGATTTAGATGACAAAACGGTTTAGATGACAAAGCGGGCACGGCAATTACTAGAAAAACGATTTAGATGACGAAACGGGCACGGCAATTTAAAGCAAGCAATTTAGATGAAAACAAAAAATAACTTAAAATGTTGAGCATTAACTGGACTGAAAAACAAGAACGAGCACTAAATGGACTGAAAATGGCCTGAAACAAAAATGAGTGGAATTGAAACAGGCAGCTAGCTAGAAACCTCATATTCATAACTGAAAAATGGAAAAACTAGAAAGTTACAAAAATGAAAAACATTAGAAGAAATGAAAAAATAAAAAATTAAAACATTAAAAAATTGAACTTTGACTAGACCGAAAACAAAAAATAGGAATTGGGTAATGACGAGACCGAAAACAAAAACATAAGTTGGAACCAAGCTGCTAATTTTACAAATAAACTTGAACGAATAAAGAGTTGAAAACTTAAAAATTGAACATTGGTTAGGCTGAAAACAAAAGGTTGGAATCAAGCAGCTAAAGAACTCTTTTATAAATTTTTTTATAAGTTGAACATTGACTAGACTGAAAAATAAGTTGGAATCAGGCAGCTAGGAACTCTTTTTTTGGCATCAAAACGGCTACAGGACTCTTTTTAGGCATTACTTTAAAAAGTTGGAATCAAGCAGCTAAAGAACTCTTTTATAAATTTTTTTATAAGTTGAACATTGACTAGACTGAAAAATAAGTTGGAATCAGGCAGCTAGGAACTCTTTTTTTGGCATCAAAACGGCTACAGGACTCTTTTTAGGCATTACTTTAAAAATTAAAAAACGGAAAGCTAAAAAGAAATTTAGGCATTACTTTAAAAATTGAAAAACGGAAAGCTAAAAAGAACTCAACCAGCTAAAAATCTCTAAATTGAAAAACCAAATCAAACAGCAAGAGAAATGAAAAAATGAAAACAAAACAGCAAGCAAAAAGAAAAATGAAACAGCAAGAAAATTGAAAAATACACGGTAAGAAAATTGAGCTCAAAAATAACAAGTTGAAACTCAAAACGGCTAATAGTTTGACACGACAGACCACAAAAACTATAAATTTGACAAGACAGAACTTCAAAGCTTAAAAAATTAGTTACAAATCATATGGGAATTCTTAAAAGACAGAACTTCAAAGCTTAAAAAATTAGTTACAAATCATGTGGGAATTCTTAAAAATACACCATACACATACACAAGTTAAAATATACAAGACAAAAATAGTTCCATTACACAAGTTAAAAATATATAAGTACTATTATACAAGTCAAAAATAGTTCCATTACATCAGTCAAAAATAGTTCCGACAATAAACCCCTAGGTTTACCAACACCCAACAAAAATATATTTCCATTACATCAGTCAAAAATAGTTCCGACAATAAACCCCTAGGTTTACCAACTAGAAAACATAGAGTTTGCAATTTTTGAACGATGTAGGTATACCAAGTACCAATTAAAAAGATAAAAAGGTAAAAACCTTTTTTTACGTTAAACGAAAACAAATAGAGCAAGAATAAAAATACAAAGTTACAAAGTTACAAAGTTTTGAGCAATAACAAAAATAATAAGTTTTTGGAAAAAATTTTTTGAAATATGCAAACGCTTAAACAAAAATTAATTCACTACTATTTTAAAATTAAACATTTAACACGAAAACAGCAATACAGGTACAGAGTATATACCTATATCGTACTCTACAATACCAAGGGAGGGTAAGTGTATAAAGAATGTTTGGGTTAAAGCGAAACATTTTTTTCTTCAGACCCCCAAAAAAATGAAAGTAAAAACATAAAGTCAAAAATCATAGTCAAAAATCATAGTTGAGGTTGTTTAGATTCAAATGCATGAATTCCCTTGGAATAAGAGATTCAATTGAGTCCAACAGCCACAAAAACCATGAAAACTGACCAGTATACAGCTAAGTAGGAGAAACGAGAAACAGCTAAAAACTAGTCAGAAAAACACGTAGCTAAAAATCTAATAAATAAAGATTGTGTACCAGTTAAGAACTAATAAATAAAGGTTGTGTACCAGCTAAGAACTATCTCAACATTGAAAAAATAAAAAACTAAAAAACTTAGTAGTGAAAAGTTAACAACATAGACAATAAAAAGCTTAGTAGTGAAAAGTTATCTCCAAAATGAGCCCAACAGCTTAGTTGACAATCCGACCCGGTTTAGTTGTACATGAGTAGTAGCTCCAAATACTAACTCAAAAGCAGCTTCGTTGAAAAACCTCACTTAAACAAAGGCAAAATATCTCCAAAAAGAAACAACATAACTCAGAATAAAAACAAGACATTTCCAAAATGAACCGAAAACCAACTAGTAGGGCACCGGCCAGCCGTCTAGTAGAGCTCCGAACAACTAGTAGAAAAACGATTTAGATGACAAAACGGTTTAGATGACAAAGCGGGCACGGCAATTACTAGAAAAACGATTTAGATGACGAAACGGGCACGGCAATTTAAAGCAAGCAATTTAGATGAAAACAAAAAATAACTTAAAATGTTGAGCATTAACTGGACTGAAAAACAAGAACGAGCACTAAATGGACTGAAAATGGCCTGAAACAAAAATGAGTGGAATTGAAACAGGCAGCTAGCTAGAAACCTCATATTCATAACTGAAAAATGGAAAAACTAGAAAGTTACAAAAATGAAAAACATTAGAAGAAATGAAAAAATAAAAAATGAAAACATTAAAAAATTGAACTTTGACTAGACCGAAAACAAAAAATAGGAATTGGGTAATGACGAGACCGAAAACAAAAACATAAGTTGGAACCAAGCTGCTAATTTTACAAATAAACTTGAACGAATAAAGAGTTGAAAACTTAAAAATTGAACATTGGTTAGGCTGAAAACAAAAGGTTGGAATCAAGCAGCTAAAGAACTCTTTTATAAATTTTTTTATAAGTTGAACATTGACTAGACTGAAAAATAAGTTGGAATCAGGCAGCTAGGAACTCTTTTTTTGGCATCAAAACGGCTACAGGACTCTTTTTAGGCATTACTTTAAAAAGTTGGAATCAAGCAGCTAAAGAACTCTTTTATAAATTTTTTTTATAAGTTGAACATTGACTAGACTGAAAAATAAGTTGGAATCAGGCAGCTAGGAACTCTTTTTTTGGCATCAAAACGGCTACAGGACTCTTTTTAGGCATTACTTTAAAAATTAAAAAACGGAAAGCTAAAAAGAAATTTAGGCATTACTTTAAAAATTGAAAAACGGAAAGCTAAAAAGAACTCAACCAGCTAAAAATCTCTAAATTGAAAAACCAAATCAAACAGCAAGAGAAATGAAAAAATGAAAACAAAACAGCAAGCAAAAAGAAAAATGAAACAGCAAGAAAATTGAAAAATACACGGTAAGAAAATTGAGCTCAAAAATAACAAGTTGAAACTCAAAACGGCTAATAGTTTGACACGACAGACCACAAAAACTATAAATTTGACAAGACAGAACTTCAAAGCTTAAAAAATTAGTTACAAATCATATGGGAATTCTTAAAAGACAGAACTTCAAAGCTTAAAAAATTAGTTACAAATCATGTGGGAATTCTTAAAAATACACCATACACATACACAAGTTAAAATATACAAGACAAAAATAGTTCCATTACACAAGTTAAAAATATATAAGTACTATTATACAAGTCAAAAATAGTTCCATTACATCAGTCAAAAATAGTTCCGACAATAAACCCCTAGGTTTACCAACACCCAACAAAAATATATTTCCATTACATCAGTCAAAAATAGTTCCGACAATAAACCCCTAGGTTTACCAACACCCAACAAAAATATTCCTTTTTGAAAAAAGTTTTTCGAAGAAAAACTTTTGAGAAAAGGTTCATCGTTTTTTGTAAAAAGTCTTTGAAAAAGACTTTTTACAAAAATTCGAGAAAAATTACCGAGAACTTCAAAACAACAAAAAACACAAAAACCAAAAAATTCTTTACAACATAGGGTATAAATGCTCAAAGTAGGTTGAAACAGATCTGCCTTTTTGTCCACAATGGGAAAAACATAAGCTGATCCAATTAACCAAAAAAGTTGCATTTGTGACCCTAAATATATTTAAAATAGTAGGCCTGTAAGGGCATACACTATCAGGCTTATCCAGAAACGTTTTTCGTCCAGTGCCTACGTGGACTCATCAGTGGATATTAAGGCTACAAAGTAGCAAGAAATTCCTGAGATTAAGCACGAAAGCCCTCTAAATATAGAGGGTGTGTAGTGGTGGAATTTCTGTTTATATAGTCAAAAATCCTTTATATCATATACAGCAATATGAACTTCATTATAAAACAATATGAACTTCATTATAAATATACAAACCTTTAATATAACTTACCCACCTTTACCAAAACTCCTTGTGTTGAAATCAGCATTCCTTGTCTTGTACCTAGACATTGAAGATATCAAAAGTATTAAATCGGCAATCCTCGTGTAGCATTGCGTGTAGATATTGAGGATATCAAAGATATTTAAAACAACGTTGAAGACATTAATACTAGATGTTGAAGGCATTAATACTAGATGTTGAAGAATATCAACACCAATAGATATATCAAACATAACAAGCATAACAAAAGACCTAACAGAAAACTTGATATATGGCGGTTTGGCTAACAAGATTGAATTACAAATAAGATTTATGTTATTTGTAGGTTTGGCACACTTGATTGAATTACAAATAAGATTTATGTTATTTGTAGGTTTGGCACACCTGATTGAATTACAAATAAGATTTATGCTTGTGAAATTCGAATGTTTGACAAACAAAAATACAGTTTATGTTTGTGAAATTCGAATGTATGACAAACAAGATTGAGTATCAGAAAAGAGTGTATGGTAAAAGAGACAGCAATAATGATAGAAGAGACAGCAATAGTGATAGAAGAGACAGCTGTAGTGATAAAAGGGTTAAGTATTGCAATTAGACTGCACAGAGAACACTAAAAAATATGGTTGCACCAATTGTGCAGAAAACAATGGCGGAACCAAAAGCTACTTGTGCAGAAGAAATGACTGAAAAAATAATGGCGGTACCAATAAGCTTTTGATATACCAAAAAATTGCGGCGTCATTCTCAAAGTTACTAAGTTTTCTAAAAATCAATTGTAAAGCTAAAGGCAAACAGAGTGCGTGTATTAAAGTTTTACGAAATATACATTGTCTAGTCAACCAAAAATAGGGTGTGTGTTTTAAAGTCACTAAAAGATCATACAACACTTGATTGTAAGGTTTGCAGGCTAGGACCTAGAGTGTGTGTTCAAATTTTACAAAATTACGACAATTATAAATTGTGTTTTAAGTCACTAAAAATCATACAACAATTGGTAACCCGGCTTGCAAAGTTAGCCAAAAGAAAAAAGAAAAATACTTGAGCTCCCTCAATCACCTGCAATCCAAAAGTTGTAAAAGTTGTAAATTTGCGTTTCCTCCTTGATCTACGTTCAACGACACAAAACTCATAACAAATACCTGCAGCTCATTACAAGTTAGTAAAATATCCGAAAATATTTCTGGAAGGTTACCTCTGAAAAAATTCCTTTAAACAAATATACTATAATTATATACTCAGAAAACATAACACTATCAAATTATAATTAAATATTTAATTACATCTAGAATCTCCTAACAGGTTAATAAATAGGACAAACCATATCTAACGTTCACTGGGACTATCTATCTAGTGTCAACAATCTACTGTATACAGTCTAGTGTTCCCAGGGACCGATTATCTAGTGTCTACTGGGACCACAATAAGGACCAACTATCTAGTGTCCATTAAGCATCTAGTGTGCATCAAACATCTAGTGTGCATCAAACATCCAGTGTCCACTCAATTGTTCACCTGTCAACCGGGAAGCCACACTCAGTAAATTGCAGATTGTAGTCAAAACCGCGTGAGCAAAAGGAGCAAGAGTCAAAACGACAAAAACTTAGTTAGTGAAAAAAAGCACATTAACAACAAACAAGACCAGCCTACGGGGTTCACCTAGCCAAGCCACAAAAGTGTTCAAAACAGTGTGTTCAACGGCAGAGAGTCCAACTGCAGAGTGCTCAACGGCAGAGAGTACAACTGCAGAGTGCTCAACGAGTATCCAGAAACATCAAGTGTTCCCAGCAAGTGTTTAAAACAGTGTCTAGATGTTAACATTCACCGTGATGGGCCAGTATACAACGCAAAACCGACAAATGTTTAGGAAAAATGGTGTCAAATGCTATGGCAAACCGGTATTACTGGCCTTAAAGCTTGGACCGATGGTGTTGGTGTCAAAAATCTAAACCACGTATCACTGTAAGACCAATCTAACGTAAAAAACTAGTTCTATGTTCACACCTCAAAGATATCCAAGGCCTGGCAACTATCAAATAAACACCTTGTTCTATGTTCTATGTTCACCCCTCTTTGTTCAAAATTCAACACCTCTTTGCCCGTTTGGACGACACTGACTACGCTTCACTATAACTGGTAATGAAAAATACTATTACATTTGATCATTTACCATTTACTAAAAATACTATTACATTTGATCATTACCATTTACTAAAAATAACCAAATTACTATTACAGGTCTGTTGCGACTGAAAAAGGAAAAAATTGTTGTTAGATTCACCAACAAAATGCTACAATTGACCTATCCCTATCAGCAATATCGAGCCTATGGTAAGTGTGTCAGAACAATATTCCTCAACTAATTAGTATCAAACAATTTTGTATCAAACAATCTATTGAAAAAGCAAAAATAACCTTACTCAAACTTAGTTGTACTAGACCCATAATAATATACATTGCATGATCTATTGTAATTAATGTTTAGGTTAATAATACTGTATATGTTGGTTGAGTAAAAAATTACACCTTAATTAAATACTACATATGTTGGTTGAGTAAAAAATTACACCTTAATTAAATACTACAGAAAAAATTGCTAAATTTTAAATATAGCTCAAGAACATCCCTTAAATATTACTGAAAAAATGCTATCCTATAAATATTTCTGAAGGACATTTTTTAATTATTACTGACAAGTGCTGTCCTTAATTATCACTGCAAAGTGCTATCTTAATTGCAAAATGCTATCTTAATTGCAACATCTACGTTAAATTACACGAACAACCAGAAATATAAGAAAACGTACCACAACACTGCCAGTATCAATGAAAATTACCTGCTAGAACAAACCGTTTGGTAACACTAGTGCAAAATACAGCTGGAGAGAAAACTTTGCACAAGTTCCACCTGAGTGTAAATTGAAGAGCTCAAAAAAGTTAGATTCCGCTCAGTTCACTATCACACTCAAATGTTGCCTCAGGGTAGAATTACAAAGAGATAGCAAAATTCACAATCCACACAATTCACTAACACACCCTAAGTGTTGCATTTGAGTAGAAATACAAAGAGACAGAGCGACATCAAGGAGTTTATGTTCCACATACACAATGCAAAGTGTAACAGCTGTTTTCGAAGATTAGGGCAATGACCTGCTAGTGAAGTTCATAAATTCTGACATTGACATTTTAACATTAAAAGTTATTAAAAATCACGAAAGGTAAACGTAAACAGTGTATAATGCTAAAAGTTATTAAAAATCACGAAAGGTAAAAGAAAAACAGTGTATAATGGTTAACAATAACGTGTGTCGAGAATACAAACCAGTGTACCATAGATAAAAATACAAAAACGGTAAGTTTTCCATTTAGTTAGAGCTACTTGCGAGGTATCTTTATGGGTCCAAATAAACCATATGCTTGATATGTTCAAATAAACCATATGCTTGATATGTTCAAATGAGCAGTATTTGCAAGTGAGTTGGAATAGTGCTTGCAGAAAAAATGCAAATATATTTCAAAATTGTTGAGGCACAAACCATTAATTTATTATTGGTGTTAAAATGATGTCTGCAATAGATTGCCACCATTTAGATCAAAACGCCAAAAATGATGTTGAGATGCGAACATCAATTTTGATTAATACCAAAACAATGTCCGTAATAGATTGCAACCGTTTTGATCAGCACTCCAACGCGTTTGGATAGTTAGTGCTTGCTGAAGATTACAGGTATATATGGCGAACATGTTTAAACCATGAAAAGTAGTGCGTGCAAAGGATTACAAGTATATATGGCGGGGGTGTTTAAACACGGATATGTTAGTAAAAAGTTGCATAAAGACAACCCATGCATTTGAATAATTATTGCAAGTATATATTTAGACGTATCGTTAACAATTGTAAATTAGAGACAAAACTGTATTTGAATGATCATTGCAAGATATATATTGCAAGTATATATTTAAAATAAACATCTGTAGAGGGTTAAAACAAATAAAAGGTATTCGCCTGATTGAAAAGCAGGTAAACGATTGTACTCACAAGTGGATATAAAAGGTTTTGTGTAAATGGACGTATTGTGAGAGTGGAAATTGTTGTTGTGAAAAAATGTTCTGACAATGTTCATTAGTCGAATATAGATGCAATTGTTAATGGTCATTAGTCGAATATAGATGCAATTGTTAATGGTGTGAAAATGTTGTGAAGATGTTTAATAGCCGAAAATAAAGATGTAATTGATCTTGTGTAAATGTGTATTAATTAGACAGTAGTGATCAAGTAGACAATTCAGTAATCAGACCAGTAATTATAGTAACAAAGTAGAAAGATTACATTCTCTATTTTTGCAATTCTTTATTTTGCAATTCTTTATTTTGCACTTCTTTATTTTTGCAATTCTTTATTTTTGCAGTTCGACCAAAACCAATATCAAAACCGACACACCAATCAATAATACAACAACACCAAACCAATCAATAAGACATCAACGAACCAATAAAACAACAACACCAAAACCAATCAATAAGACATCAACGAACTAAAGGTATACAGCTTAAGAAACATCAAACTTACCTACACATGGATTTTTCCGTCGAACGGCGAGCTGCTGCCATATGTAGAGACATTGACTATGAATTAGAATTTTGGATTACTTTGGATTATTTTTAGAAAATATTAGTAAGTTAGTGTTAATGTTAGAATATTAAGGATAAGAATGAGTAAGGAAAAAACCAAATATGGAAATTATCACAATGCTGGGGAATATACGCTAATGGATCCGTATTAAATTGCTTGAGTTTTGTCAAAAATGCCACATGTTCACGACGCTTAGAAGTCACAACTACCACAAAACCGACCTAAAACACAAAACAAAAACTCGACGCACAAATACTTAAATGCACAAATACTTAAATACACAAATACTTAATTGCACAGATCACGCTGTGAATAGACTATCAACAGAAAATTTTTCTCAACCAAAAACAATTTTTTCAAATAACAAAAAATTTCAACAAAATGTATTATAGGTACGTTTATGACTACTTGGTTTGGCAATTACGGCTACCATTTCTCAATGGCTACTGCGATGTTGATTCACTTCGATTTGATACATTTCATAAAATGCTCGCCATATACCGGCGGCATGCTATGTTGTTTCCGTTAACTATTTACGCAAGTGTATTGTATCAAGTGGATATTGTGCACGAAGATATCAACTGTATCGATTTCATATACTATGTGGACATTATTCAAGTAGACTATTCACCTATACGTTCTCAAGGCTAGTCGGATTGACACCCTTAAGTGTTTGGGCGCTACCGCGTGTTTGCTTTAAAAATGCGGTTTTTTCAATATGGTTCTTAACATGGTTTTTTTGTTTAGTTATGGTCCAATTATGGTTCTTTTGTAGTCCCGGTTCAACTTTGTTGTGTATTTACGGTCCAAAATATGGTCTTCTGTCCAGGTTCGCTTAATTTAATTAAAGTTTTTAATAAAGTTTTTAAATAAAGTTTTTAGTCCGGGTTCGCTTAATTTAATTAAAGTTTTTAATAAAGTTTTTAAATAAAGTTTTTAGTCCGGGTTCGCGCCTTTCCTTAATTTTGTTTAGATATTTCTTGGATACAGTTTAGGTTCTTGGATACAGTTTAGGTTCGTACATTTTCTTATTTTTGTTATTTTTATTGTATGGTTCAGGTTCGTGCATCTTCTCATTTCTGTTGTTTATTCCATTGTATGGTTCAGGTTCGTGCATCTTCTCATTTCTGTTGTTTATTCCAGGTTCGGGTTCGTGCATCTTCTCTTTCAATTGATTATTCTAGGTTCGTGCGTCCTTCTTTCGTGTATCCTCTATCTTTTGTAGTTTTTAGTTCAGGTTTGTGCAATCTTCTCTGCAGTATAGCTCAAGTTTTGTGTAGATATATAAAAAATAACCAATGGCTACCGGTACCGATAAAACACGGCAACTCCGGGTCACCTCAGCAGCATATCCAGTTATGATTGAAGGAGGTTTTAAAAGTTTCGTTGATGTGCCAGTTAGAGAGGAAGTCAAAATCTTGCTAAGTTTTGGTCCCCGTTTTGTACCGCCAATAGTGCCAACCGTGCTAAGTCACGTAGATACCTTACAACACTTATATAACGCTTTTCTGTCTAATGTGGGTCGGGTAGATCCCACCACCTGTTTCAGTGAAATAATACATATGTATTATTCTAAGTTTTGTGAGGATCAAGCATTAACGGTACAAGAGCGCAAACAGCTAACCTTTATGGACCGGGTGATCATGAAACTTTTAGAAGTCACATCACAGTATCTAAAGGCAAATCCAACACATTGCATTATACAAGGTGACAAAGGCAAGATCACGGCACTTATTAAAAAGGACGATTACCGATCCAAGATGACAGTATGGATTGACAAGTGTTTAAATGCTGGTATGTATGCCATGGAAGGTACCGAAGGGTTCGGTTGGGTTGATAAAGTGACACGAGCTGAGTTGTTGATAGCGTATCATAGTATCAAGGCAAAATTTTTCAAATTATATTACACAAGACCGGAGATAGGTAAATTATATCAACGAAGGATTCTCACACTTCTGAATAAATGTGACAATAAGGATGCTAGACTACCATATTTGTATGGGGTCTTGAAATGTCACAAAGTCGATTTGCCTTGCCGTCCCATTTGTGGTACCATGCACTGGTATACCTATCCTTTACAAAAAGTTGTCGTTGGATTTTTTCGTCACTTCTACGATAAGCTGACCACGAGTCACAATACTCGTGACATAACGGATACTGCACATGAGCTTCTAACTATACCTGTATGCGAAGGATATGAATTCGTTAAATTTGACATCAAGGATATGTACCCAATGATGGATAAACACGCGATTATATCATATATAACTGAGTTGACGCACGAGGGGTGGTTTACGAAAAACTACGAAATATTGGGGCCTGTACTGATATCATGTCTAGATTTTTGTATGAACAAAGCTAACTATTTTACATATGGTGGCAAAATCTACCAGCAAATGCAAGGTTTGCCACAAGGGGCATGTGATTCTGGGTTACTAGCTACGCTGTATTTGGACAGATTAATACTAGATAACTGTAGTATACTTTTTGAGAAAAATTTAGTGTGTTTTTGGTGGAAATATATGGATGACTTCCTGCTATATATTCCCACCGAATATATAGATGTGTTTAAACGCGATT
The DNA here is from genome assembly GCA_958299015.1 of Tetanocera ferruginea. Lineage (NCBI taxonomy): Eukaryota > Metazoa > Arthropoda > Insecta > Diptera > Sciomyzidae > Tetanocera > Tetanocera ferruginea. The sequence continues at coordinate 166,679,077 of OY282641.1, forward strand.
TTGAAAAAATTACTCAACTCGAACTGACGATGGATCGTGAGGAAGAGGATGAACAGGGCAACCCTAGTATTTCGTACTTAGATATCAATATAACTAGGGGGGTTACGATTAGTATAAACACTTATATAAAGCCTACCGCTTCAAAACGTATGTTACATTACCTATCAAACCATCCTCTTGTACAAAAGAAATCTACTGTTGTTCAGTTTATAACAAAAATCCTTTGTAGAACTAGTACTCATCTCTTGGCATTCGATTTTTCAGTTCTGGAAGCTCAATTCCATAACAACCAATATCCAAAACTGTTTATAGAAGAACTACTGTCAAAGGCTTTAACTAAAGAGGTCGCAAATATCGAGAAAGGTTCGTCACTTCTGCCAGTGTTTAAGTCCCAACTATACCAGCGGGGTCTTGTCCTAAATAGTATTTTACAACGTTTTAAACCCATTCCTCGGAAAAAGAGCTATTCCCTGGCTAAGCGGCGTATTTTTTTCTCCAACCTAAGAGTATTCAAGTATTGTTGCGAAGAATTTTCGGAGCTAATTAAGGTTATATTTAAGATGTATAATTTAGGTACACCGGTGTTTAGTACTGCCAATACTTTATTCAATAAGTTGAAAATGTCTCTATCCGATTCAGACCCCTCTTTGGAGTTACCAAAAACTCAACTGTCTACTGCTGGCGGTTCTAAAATATACATGGTTACATGTGAGGATTGTGACACCTTATTTATCATAAGTGGGGTAGGACCCGGTTTAGAATTGCTAGATTTAGCTCTTACAAATCCTTTAACCCCTCTACACAAACACCAGGTATCGCTTACACACAATATATCGAAACAATATTTGAATCTTCCAGTATCAGAGACCATTGACGTAGGTGTGCAAGTTTTGCTCTTTAAGGCGTTGTACGGGTATATGGGGGTGGAATGTTCCTCTATGCATATATTAAGTTGCATTCCAAGCATAATAAGTCGGGGTACAAATATTTGTATTCAAGCTTTAGATGCACAGGGTGTCAAAAGTTACTCCACTTTAGGTATACCTAAACCTAAATTTCAAGGTGTTAGAATCTGAAAATCCAATTACAAAAAAATTTTTTCAAGGTGTTAGAATCTAAAATTCAACTTACAAAAAATTTTTTTAGAAACCATTAGATCTAGATGTCAAATTTTCCAGTATAGTGATAAATTCCAATAAAGACTCCAATAAAGATTCTTATAAAAACTCTTTTACCATGACAAAACGTATCTAAAAGTCAATTTTTCGGTATATCGATAGAATCCAAATAAAACTTGTTTACAGTGATAAGTCGTATCGAATTAGCGCTAATGTCAACTAACAAATGAATGTTCGATTCAATTAAATATATAGACCTTAATGTCTAATTAGAGTTTAAACTAATATAGAAATAGTTTTTTTACCTATATATAACTATTCTTATGTTTTTTTGAAAAGTACCAATATTTAACTATTCTTATGTTTTTTGAAAAAATACCGATAATTATCCCAGTTATATAACCGCATTGCATGGTGGATTGCAAATGAAAATGAAAAATTGTCTTGTGTATACAAAAATAAGTTGACAATTGTATGGAGAAAATATCAATAAAAAATTAAAAATAAAACAACATTTCATAGTTTGTATTACTGTTTGGTGTATACAAAGATTGTTGGAAAACCACGTGACTTAATCCATACCATTACAATAAGATCAAAAGAACCGAAAAAAATAAAACCCCTTGGAAACAGAAACAATATAAACAAAAAGAAAACACATAAACTGATGATCATACCTCAACAACCCATAAGTTAACCTTACTCTAAGTTAACCTGGCTATGGTTGTTACGAATGAAAAATGAAAAGTATACGCTAAAAATACTCTCAACGATGACTGCAAAAAACCATAATGAATGACTGCAAAAAAAACGCAAACAATCATAAGACGAACTGAAAACATTTTTTGTACTAAAAAAATCATAAGACGAACTGAAAACATTCTTTATGTACTAAAACAACCAGGACGGTATACCAACGGCTATAAGACGATATCCAAAAAACAACCATAAGATGATGATGTACAAAAACCAACTTAAGATGATACAAACAGCCATACGATGAATATCTAAAAAACCAGCCAAAAGATGATGTACAAAAACAAACATAAATTGACACAAAAAAGCACTAAGTTGATAAATATAAAACAGTATAAGTAGTTTGCAAAAAATTTTCACATAATTTGAAATTACTTCATATAATTTTGACACAAAACAGCACTAAGATGATGAATATAAAATAGTATAAATTTCATATAATTTGAATATACTTCATATAATTTTGGGTGGAAATTACTTCCAGACCTGAAAATGTTTTTCTTGTATTAACAACAAGTCATCATCAAAGGGTCGAAGGAGCATCTGTGGCAGCTTGTTACCTAAGATGTGACAAGTGTACAAGTTAGGAGTCAAAGGCATGAAGAATAATTTATAAAACTGATTGACTACAAATTAGTGGTTAACAAGGAAAAATGTTAACTGGAAGTGGGTGGGTTAATATATGTATTTTGAATGTATATATATATCCGAATGTACATATATATCCGAATGTATATATATGAGCGTATATCTGTGTGTATGTGTATATATATAAGAGTATATATATGTGTATGAAGACAGTCAACAACAGTTTTTACAACATATAAGCTGGCTGGCAGTTGTAACCAAGTAGGTGGTATGATTACATTTGACTATATATGTTGGTGCTACTAGTACATATAGTACTTTTTTGAGCACTAATATATGGAGCATGGGGGCACATATAGGCAACGGATAGAACCAAAAATGCTAAGCCTGTGTAGTGGTCTTAAGCATACGCATACCAACACTATCAGTAAGTTATAATGGTTGTAGCTAACTGGCTGATAGTTGGGATGGAAGACACAAACTACCAGGTGAACGCATGTGCTCTAAAAGTTGACGACATAGTGCTACATCGGCCTTCACTGACCCAACAAGGTGAGGCCTCTCTTTGGGACTTCAGTGAATTTTTTTAAAAAAATTTTTTCATTGTACTGAAAATGCATACTTGTCGAATAGAACAAAGCCTTGAACGGATAGTCGGTGCAAAATTCGTTCTTGACAACAACAGCATCCCAGTTCCAGAAAATTAAATCCCACTCAACAATGGCATCCCAGTCCCTACCTAAAGGCGGAGAAACATAGATAGACCTTTAAGACTAGAAAACATAGAGTTTGCAATTTTTGAACGATGTAGGTATACCAAGTACCAATTAAAAAGATAAAAAGGTAAAAACCTTTTTTTACGTTAAACGAAAACAAATAGAGCAAGAATAAAAATACAAAGTTACAAAGTTACAAAGTTTTGAGCAATAACAAAAATAATAAGTTTTTGGAAAAAATTTTTTGAAATATGCAAACGCTTAAACAAAAATTAATTCACTACTATTTTAAAATTAAACATTTAACACGAAAACAGCAATACAGGTACAGAGTATATACCTATATCGTACTCTACAATACCAAGGGAGGGTAAGTGTATAAAGAATGTTTGGGTTAAAGCGAAACATTTTTTTCTTCAGACCCCCAAAAAAATGAAAGTAAAAACATAAAGTCAAAAATCATAGTCAAAAATCATAGTTGAGGTTGTTTAGATTCAAATGCATGAATTCCCTTGGAATAAGAGATTCAATTGAGTCCAACAGCCACAAAAACCAGTCAGAAAAACACGTAGCTAAAAATCTAATAAATAAAGATTGTGTACCAGTTAAGAACTAATAAATAAAGGTTGTGTACCAGCTAAGAACTATCTCAACATTGAAAAAATAAAAAACTAAAAAACTTAGTAGTGAAAAGTTAACAACATAGACAATAAAAAGCTTAGTAGTGAAAAGTTATCTCCAAAATGAGCCCAACAGCTTAGTTGACAATCCGACCCGGTTTAGTTGTACATGAGTAGTAGCTCCAAATACTAACTCAAAAGCAGCTTCGTTGAAAAACCTCACTTAAACAAAGGCAAAATATCTCCAAAAAGAAACAACATAACTCAGAATAAAAACAAGACATTTCCAAAATGAACCGAAAACCAACTAGTAGGGCACCGGCCAGCCGTCTAGTAGAGCTCCGAACAACTAGTAGAAAAACGATTTAGATGACAAAACGGTTTAGATGACAAAGCGGGCACGGCAATTACTAGAAAAACGATTTAGATGACGAAACGGGCACGGCAATTTAAAGCAAGCAATTTAGATGAAAACAAAAAATAACTTAAAATGTTGAGCATTAACTGGACTGAAAAACAAGAACGAGCACTAAATGGACTGAAAATGGCCTGAAACAAAAATGAGTGGAATTGAAACAGGCAGCTAGCTAGAAACCTCATATTCATAACTGAAAAATGGAAAAACTAGAAAGTTACAAAAATGAAAAACATTAGAAGAAATGAAAAAATAAAAAATTAAAACATTAAAAAATTGAACTTTGACTAGACCGAAAACAAAAAATAGGAATTGGGTAATGACGAGACCGAAAACAAAAACATAAGTTGGAACCAAGCTGCTAATTTTACAAATAAACTTGAACGAATAAAGAGTTGAAAACTTAAAAATTGAACATTGGTTAGGCTGAAAACAAAAGGTTGGAATCAAGCAGCTAAAGAACTCTTTTATAAATTTTTTTATAAGTTGAACATTGACTAGACTGAAAAATAAGTTGGAATCAGGCAGCTAGGAACTCTTTTTTTGGCATCAAAACGGCTACAGGACTCTTTTTAGGCATTACTTTAAAAAGTTGGAATCAAGCAGCTAAAGAACTCTTTTATAAATTTTTTTATAAGTTGAACATTGACTAGACTGAAAAATAAGTTGGAATCAGGCAGCTAGGAACTCTTTTTTTGGCATCAAAACGGCTACAGGACTCTTTTTAGGCATTACTTTAAAAATTAAAAAACGGAAAGCTAAAAAGAAATTTAGGCATTACTTTAAAAATTGAAAAACGGAAAGCTAAAAAGAACTCAACCAGCTAAAAATCTCTAAATTGAAAAACCAAATCAAACAGCAAGAGAAATGAAAAAATGAAAACAAAACAGCAAGCAAAAAGAAAAATGAAACAGCAAGAAAATTGAAAAATACACGGTAAGAAAATTGAGCTCAAAAATAACAAGTTGAAACTCAAAACGGCTAATAGTTTGACACGACAGACCACAAAAACTATAAATTTGACAAGACAGAACTTCAAAGCTTAAAAAATTAGTTACAAATCATATGGGAATTCTTAAAAGACAGAACTTCAAAGCTTAAAAAATTAGTTACAAATCATGTGGGAATTCTTAAAAATACACCATACACATACACAAGTTAAAATATACAAGACAAAAATAGTTCCATTACACAAGTTAAAAATATATAAGTACTATTATACAAGTCAAAAATAGTTCCATTACATCAGTCAAAAATAGTTCCGACAATAAACCCCTAGGTTTACCAACACCCAACAAAAATATATTTCCATTACATCAGTCAAAAATAGTTCCGACAATAAACCCCTAGGTTTACCAACTAGAAAACATAGAGTTTGCAATTTTTGAACGATGTAGGTATACCAAGTACCAATTAAAAAGATAAAAAGGTAAAAACCTTTTTTTACGTTAAACGAAAACAAATAGAGCAAGAATAAAAATACAAAGTTACAAAGTTACAAAGTTTTGAGCAATAACAAAAATAATAAGTTTTTGGAAAAAATTTTTTGAAATATGCAAACGCTTAAACAAAAATTAATTCACTACTATTTTAAAATTAAACATTTAACACGAAAACAGCAATACAGGTACAGAGTATATACCTATATCGTACTCTACAATACCAAGGGAGGGTAAGTGTATAAAGAATGTTTGGGTTAAAGCGAAACATTTTTTTCTTCAGACCCCCAAAAAAATGAAAGTAAAAACATAAAGTCAAAAATCATAGTCAAAAATCATAGTTGAGGTTGTTTAGATTCAAATGCATGAATTCCCTTGGAATAAGAGATTCAATTGAGTCCAACAGCCACAAAAACCATGAAAACTGACCAGTATACAGCTAAGTAGGAGAAACGAGAAACAGCTAAAAACTAGTCAGAAAAACACGTAGCTAAAAATCTAATAAATAAAGATTGTGTACCAGTTAAGAACTAATAAATAAAGGTTGTGTACCAGCTAAGAACTATCTCAACATTGAAAAAATAAAAAACTAAAAAACTTAGTAGTGAAAAGTTAACAACATAGACAATAAAAAGCTTAGTAGTGAAAAGTTATCTCCAAAATGAGCCCAACAGCTTAGTTGACAATCCGACCCGGTTTAGTTGTACATGAGTAGTAGCTCCAAATACTAACTCAAAAGCAGCTTCGTTGAAAAACCTCACTTAAACAAAGGCAAAATATCTCCAAAAAGAAACAACATAACTCAGAATAAAAACAAGACATTTCCAAAATGAACCGAAAACCAACTAGTAGGGCACCGGCCAGCCGTCTAGTAGAGCTCCGAACAACTAGTAGAAAAACGATTTAGATGACAAAACGGTTTAGATGACAAAGCGGGCACGGCAATTACTAGAAAAACGATTTAGATGACGAAACGGGCACGGCAATTTAAAGCAAGCAATTTAGATGAAAACAAAAAATAACTTAAAATGTTGAGCATTAACTGGACTGAAAAACAAGAACGAGCACTAAATGGACTGAAAATGGCCTGAAACAAAAATGAGTGGAATTGAAACAGGCAGCTAGCTAGAAACCTCATATTCATAACTGAAAAATGGAAAAACTAGAAAGTTACAAAAATGAAAAACATTAGAAGAAATGAAAAAATAAAAAATGAAAACATTAAAAAATTGAACTTTGACTAGACCGAAAACAAAAAATAGGAATTGGGTAATGACGAGACCGAAAACAAAAACATAAGTTGGAACCAAGCTGCTAATTTTACAAATAAACTTGAACGAATAAAGAGTTGAAAACTTAAAAATTGAACATTGGTTAGGCTGAAAACAAAAGGTTGGAATCAAGCAGCTAAAGAACTCTTTTATAAATTTTTTTATAAGTTGAACATTGACTAGACTGAAAAATAAGTTGGAATCAGGCAGCTAGGAACTCTTTTTTTGGCATCAAAACGGCTACAGGACTCTTTTTAGGCATTACTTTAAAAAGTTGGAATCAAGCAGCTAAAGAACTCTTTTATAAATTTTTTTTATAAGTTGAACATTGACTAGACTGAAAAATAAGTTGGAATCAGGCAGCTAGGAACTCTTTTTTTGGCATCAAAACGGCTACAGGACTCTTTTTAGGCATTACTTTAAAAATTAAAAAACGGAAAGCTAAAAAGAAATTTAGGCATTACTTTAAAAATTGAAAAACGGAAAGCTAAAAAGAACTCAACCAGCTAAAAATCTCTAAATTGAAAAACCAAATCAAACAGCAAGAGAAATGAAAAAATGAAAACAAAACAGCAAGCAAAAAGAAAAATGAAACAGCAAGAAAATTGAAAAATACACGGTAAGAAAATTGAGCTCAAAAATAACAAGTTGAAACTCAAAACGGCTAATAGTTTGACACGACAGACCACAAAAACTATAAATTTGACAAGACAGAACTTCAAAGCTTAAAAAATTAGTTACAAATCATATGGGAATTCTTAAAAGACAGAACTTCAAAGCTTAAAAAATTAGTTACAAATCATGTGGGAATTCTTAAAAATACACCATACACATACACAAGTTAAAATATACAAGACAAAAATAGTTCCATTACACAAGTTAAAAATATATAAGTACTATTATACAAGTCAAAAATAGTTCCATTACATCAGTCAAAAATAGTTCCGACAATAAACCCCTAGGTTTACCAACACCCAACAAAAATATATTTCCATTACATCAGTCAAAAATAGTTCCGACAATAAACCCCTAGGTTTACCAACACCCAACAAAAATATTCCTTTTTGAAAAAAGTTTTTCGAAGAAAAACTTTTGAGAAAAGGTTCATCGTTTTTTGTAAAAAGTCTTTGAAAAAGACTTTTTACAAAAATTCGAGAAAAATTACCGAGAACTTCAAAACAACAAAAAACACAAAAACCAAAAAATTCTTTACAACATAGGGTATAAATGCTCAAAGTAGGTTGAAACAGATCTGCCTTTTTGTCCACAATGGGAAAAACATAAGCTGATCCAATTAACCAAAAAAGTTGCATTTGTGACCCTAAATATATTTAAAATAGTAGGCCTGTAAGGGCATACACTATCAGGCTTATCCAGAAACGTTTTTCGTCCAGTGCCTACGTGGACTCATCAGTGGATATTAAGGCTACAAAGTAGCAAGAAATTCCTGAGATTAAGCACGAAAGCCCTCTAAATATAGAGGGTGTGTAGTGGTGGAATTTCTGTTTATATAGTCAAAAATCCTTTATATCATATACAGCAATATGAACTTCATTATAAAACAATATGAACTTCATTATAAATATACAAACCTTTAATATAACTTACCCACCTTTACCAAAACTCCTTGTGTTGAAATCAGCATTCCTTGTCTTGTACCTAGACATTGAAGATATCAAAAGTATTAAATCGGCAATCCTCGTGTAGCATTGCGTGTAGATATTGAGGATATCAAAGATATTTAAAACAACGTTGAAGACATTAATACTAGATGTTGAAGGCATTAATACTAGATGTTGAAGAATATCAACACCAATAGATATATCAAACATAACAAGCATAACAAAAGACCTAACAGAAAACTTGATATATGGCGGTTTGGCTAACAAGATTGAATTACAAATAAGATTTATGTTATTTGTAGGTTTGGCACACTTGATTGAATTACAAATAAGATTTATGTTATTTGTAGGTTTGGCACACCTGATTGAATTACAAATAAGATTTATGCTTGTGAAATTCGAATGTTTGACAAACAAAAATACAGTTTATGTTTGTGAAATTCGAATGTATGACAAACAAGATTGAGTATCAGAAAAGAGTGTATGGTAAAAGAGACAGCAATAATGATAGAAGAGACAGCAATAGTGATAGAAGAGACAGCTGTAGTGATAAAAGGGTTAAGTATTGCAATTAGACTGCACAGAGAACACTAAAAAATATGGTTGCACCAATTGTGCAGAAAACAATGGCGGAACCAAAAGCTACTTGTGCAGAAGAAATGACTGAAAAAATAATGGCGGTACCAATAAGCTTTTGATATACCAAAAAATTGCGGCGTCATTCTCAAAGTTACTAAGTTTTCTAAAAATCAATTGTAAAGCTAAAGGCAAACAGAGTGCGTGTATTAAAGTTTTACGAAATATACATTGTCTAGTCAACCAAAAATAGGGTGTGTGTTTTAAAGTCACTAAAAGATCATACAACACTTGATTGTAAGGTTTGCAGGCTAGGACCTAGAGTGTGTGTTCAAATTTTACAAAATTACGACAATTATAAATTGTGTTTTAAGTCACTAAAAATCATACAACAATTGGTAACCCGGCTTGCAAAGTTAGCCAAAAGAAAAAAGAAAAATACTTGAGCTCCCTCAATCACCTGCAATCCAAAAGTTGTAAAAGTTGTAAATTTGCGTTTCCTCCTTGATCTACGTTCAACGACACAAAACTCATAACAAATACCTGCAGCTCATTACAAGTTAGTAAAATATCCGAAAATATTTCTGGAAGGTTACCTCTGAAAAAATTCCTTTAAACAAATATACTATAATTATATACTCAGAAAACATAACACTATCAAATTATAATTAAATATTTAATTACATCTAGAATCTCCTAACAGGTTAATAAATAGGACAAACCATATCTAACGTTCACTGGGACTATCTATCTAGTGTCAACAATCTACTGTATACAGTCTAGTGTTCCCAGGGACCGATTATCTAGTGTCTACTGGGACCACAATAAGGACCAACTATCTAGTGTCCATTAAGCATCTAGTGTGCATCAAACATCTAGTGTGCATCAAACATCCAGTGTCCACTCAATTGTTCACCTGTCAACCGGGAAGCCACACTCAGTAAATTGCAGATTGTAGTCAAAACCGCGTGAGCAAAAGGAGCAAGAGTCAAAACGACAAAAACTTAGTTAGTGAAAAAAAGCACATTAACAACAAACAAGACCAGCCTACGGGGTTCACCTAGCCAAGCCACAAAAGTGTTCAAAACAGTGTGTTCAACGGCAGAGAGTCCAACTGCAGAGTGCTCAACGGCAGAGAGTACAACTGCAGAGTGCTCAACGAGTATCCAGAAACATCAAGTGTTCCCAGCAAGTGTTTAAAACAGTGTCTAGATGTTAACATTCACCGTGATGGGCCAGTATACAACGCAAAACCGACAAATGTTTAGGAAAAATGGTGTCAAATGCTATGGCAAACCGGTATTACTGGCCTTAAAGCTTGGACCGATGGTGTTGGTGTCAAAAATCTAAACCACGTATCACTGTAAGACCAATCTAACGTAAAAAACTAGTTCTATGTTCACACCTCAAAGATATCCAAGGCCTGGCAACTATCAAATAAACACCTTGTTCTATGTTCTATGTTCACCCCTCTTTGTTCAAAATTCAACACCTCTTTGCCCGTTTGGACGACACTGACTACGCTTCACTATAACTGGTAATGAAAAATACTATTACATTTGATCATTTACCATTTACTAAAAATACTATTACATTTGATCATTACCATTTACTAAAAATAACCAAATTACTATTACAGGTCTGTTGCGACTGAAAAAGGAAAAAATTGTTGTTAGATTCACCAACAAAATGCTACAATTGACCTATCCCTATCAGCAATATCGAGCCTATGGTAAGTGTGTCAGAACAATATTCCTCAACTAATTAGTATCAAACAATTTTGTATCAAACAATCTATTGAAAAAGCAAAAATAACCTTACTCAAACTTAGTTGTACTAGACCCATAATAATATACATTGCATGATCTATTGTAATTAATGTTTAGGTTAATAATACTGTATATGTTGGTTGAGTAAAAAATTACACCTTAATTAAATACTACATATGTTGGTTGAGTAAAAAATTACACCTTAATTAAATACTACAGAAAAAATTGCTAAATTTTAAATATAGCTCAAGAACATCCCTTAAATATTACTGAAAAAATGCTATCCTATAAATATTTCTGAAGGACATTTTTTAATTATTACTGACAAGTGCTGTCCTTAATTATCACTGCAAAGTGCTATCTTAATTGCAAAATGCTATCTTAATTGCAACATCTACGTTAAATTACACGAACAACCAGAAATATAAGAAAACGTACCACAACACTGCCAGTATCAATGAAAATTACCTGCTAGAACAAACCGTTTGGTAACACTAGTGCAAAATACAGCTGGAGAGAAAACTTTGCACAAGTTCCACCTGAGTGTAAATTGAAGAGCTCAAAAAAGTTAGATTCCGCTCAGTTCACTATCACACTCAAATGTTGCCTCAGGGTAGAATTACAAAGAGATAGCAAAATTCACAATCCACACAATTCACTAACACACCCTAAGTGTTGCATTTGAGTAGAAATACAAAGAGACAGAGCGACATCAAGGAGTTTATGTTCCACATACACAATGCAAAGTGTAACAGCTGTTTTCGAAGATTAGGGCAATGACCTGCTAGTGAAGTTCATAAATTCTGACATTGACATTTTAACATTAAAAGTTATTAAAAATCACGAAAGGTAAACGTAAACAGTGTATAATGCTAAAAGTTATTAAAAATCACGAAAGGTAAAAGAAAAACAGTGTATAATGGTTAACAATAACGTGTGTCGAGAATACAAACCAGTGTACCATAGATAAAAATACAAAAACGGTAAGTTTTCCATTTAGTTAGAGCTACTTGCGAGGTATCTTTATGGGTCCAAATAAACCATATGCTTGATATGTTCAAATAAACCATATGCTTGATATGTTCAAATGAGCAGTATTTGCAAGTGAGTTGGAATAGTGCTTGCAGAAAAAATGCAAATATATTTCAAAATTGTTGAGGCACAAACCATTAATTTATTATTGGTGTTAAAATGATGTCTGCAATAGATTGCCACCATTTAGATCAAAACGCCAAAAATGATGTTGAGATGCGAACATCAATTTTGATTAATACCAAAACAATGTCCGTAATAGATTGCAACCGTTTTGATCAGCACTCCAACGCGTTTGGATAGTTAGTGCTTGCTGAAGATTACAGGTATATATGGCGAACATGTTTAAACCATGAAAAGTAGTGCGTGCAAAGGATTACAAGTATATATGGCGGGGGTGTTTAAACACGGATATGTTAGTAAAAAGTTGCATAAAGACAACCCATGCATTTGAATAATTATTGCAAGTATATATTTAGACGTATCGTTAACAATTGTAAATTAGAGACAAAACTGTATTTGAATGATCATTGCAAGATATATATTGCAAGTATATATTTAAAATAAACATCTGTAGAGGGTTAAAACAAATAAAAGGTATTCGCCTGATTGAAAAGCAGGTAAACGATTGTACTCACAAGTGGATATAAAAGGTTTTGTGTAAATGGACGTATTGTGAGAGTGGAAATTGTTGTTGTGAAAAAATGTTCTGACAATGTTCATTAGTCGAATATAGATGCAATTGTTAATGGTCATTAGTCGAATATAGATGCAATTGTTAATGGTGTGAAAATGTTGTGAAGATGTTTAATAGCCGAAAATAAAGATGTAATTGATCTTGTGTAAATGTGTATTAATTAGACAGTAGTGATCAAGTAGACAATTCAGTAATCAGACCAGTAATTATAGTAACAAAGTAGAAAGATTACATTCTCTATTTTTGCAATTCTTTATTTTGCAATTCTTTATTTTGCACTTCTTTATTTTTGCAATTCTTTATTTTTGCAGTTCGACCAAAACCAATATCAAAACCGACACACCAATCAATAATACAACAACACCAAACCAATCAATAAGACATCAACGAACCAATAAAACAACAACACCAAAACCAATCAATAAGACATCAACGAACTAAAGGTATACAGCTTAAGAAACATCAAACTTACCTACACATGGATTTTTCCGTCGAACGGCGAGCTGCTGCCATATGTAGAGACATTGACTATGAATTAGAATTTTGGATTACTTTGGATTATTTTTAGAAAATATTAGTAAGTTAGTGTTAATGTTAGAATATTAAGGATAAGAATGAGTAAGGAAAAAACCAAATATGGAAATTATCACAATGCTGGGGAATATACGCTAATGGATCCGTATTAAATTGCTTGAGTTTTGTCAAAAATGCCACATGTTCACGACGCTTAGAAGTCACAACTACCACAAAACCGACCTAAAACACAAAACAAAAACTCGACGCACAAATACTTAAATGCACAAATACTTAAATACACAAATACTTAATTGCACAGATCACGCTGTGAATAGACTATCAACAGAAAATTTTTCTCAACCAAAAACAATTTTTTCAAATAACAAAAAATTTCAACAAAATGTATTATAGGTACGTTTATGACTACTTGGTTTGGCAATTACGGCTACCATTTCTCAATGGCTACTGCGATGTTGATTCACTTCGATTTGATACATTTCATAAAATGCTCGCCATATACCGGCGGCATGCTATGTTGTTTCCGTTAACTATTTACGCAAGTGTATTGTATCAAGTGGATATTGTGCACGAAGATATCAACTGTATCGATTTCATATACTATGTGGACATTATTCAAGTAGACTATTCACCTATACGTTCTCAAGGCTAGTCGGATTGACACCCTTAAGTGTTTGGGCGCTACCGCGTGTTTGCTTTAAAAATGCGGTTTTTTCAATATGGTTCTTAACATGGTTTTTTTGTTTAGTTATGGTCCAATTATGGTTCTTTTGTAGTCCCGGTTCAACTTTGTTGTGTATTTACGGTCCAAAATATGGTCTTCTGTCCAGGTTCGCTTAATTTAATTAAAGTTTTTAATAAAGTTTTTAAATAAAGTTTTTAGTCCGGGTTCGCTTAATTTAATTAAAGTTTTTAATAAAGTTTTTAAATAAAGTTTTTAGTCCGGGTTCGCGCCTTTCCTTAATTTTGTTTAGATATTTCTTGGATACAGTTTAGGTTCTTGGATACAGTTTAGGTTCGTACATTTTCTTATTTTTGTTATTTTTATTGTATGGTTCAGGTTCGTGCATCTTCTCATTTCTGTTGTTTATTCCATTGTATGGTTCAGGTTCGTGCATCTTCTCATTTCTGTTGTTTATTCCAGGTTCGGGTTCGTGCATCTTCTCTTTCAATTGATTATTCTAGGTTCGTGCGTCCTTCTTTCGTGTATCCTCTATCTTTTGTAGTTTTTAGTTCAGGTTTGTGCAATCTTCTCTGCAGTATAGCTCAAGTTTTGTGTAGATATATAAAAAATAACCAATGGCTACCGGTACCGATAAAACACGGCAACTCCGGGTCACCTCAGCAGCATATCCAGTTATGATTGAAGGAGGTTTTAAAAGTTTCGTTGATGTGCCAGTTAGAGAGGAAGTCAAAATCTTGCTAAGTTTTGGTCCCCGTTTTGTACCGCCAATAGTGCCAACCGTGCTAAGTCACGTAGATACCTTACAACACTTATATAACGCTTTTCTGTCTAATGTGGGTCGGGTAGATCCCACCACCTGTTTCAGTGAAATAATACATATGTATTATTCTAAGTTTTGTGAGGATCAAGCATTAACGGTACAAGAGCGCAAACAGCTAACCTTTATGGACCGGGTGATCATGAAACTTTTAGAAGTCACATCACAGTATCTAAAGGCAAATCCAACACATTGCATTATACAAGGTGACAAAGGCAAGATCACGGCACTTATTAAAAAGGACGATTACCGATCCAAGATGACAGTATGGATTGACAAGTGTTTAAATGCTGGTATGTATGCCATGGAAGGTACCGAAGGGTTCGGTTGGGTTGATAAAGTGACACGAGCTGAGTTGTTGATAGCGTATCATAGTATCAAGGCAAAATTTTTCAAATTATATTACACAAGACCGGAGATAGGTAAATTATATCAACGAAGGATTCTCACACTTCTGAATAAATGTGACAATAAGGATGCTAGACTACCATATTTGTATGGGGTCTTGAAATGTCACAAAGTCGATTTGCCTTGCCGTCCCATTTGTGGTACCATGCACTGGTATACCTATCCTTTACAAAAAGTTGTCGTTGGATTTTTTCGTCACTTCTACGATAAGCTGACCACGAGTCACAATACTCGTGACATAACGGATACTGCACATGAGCTTCTAACTATACCTGTATGCGAAGGATATGAATTCGTTAAATTTGACATCAAGGATATGTACCCAATGATGGATAAACACGCGATTATATCATATATAACTGAGTTGACGCACGAGGGGTGGTTTACGAAAAACTACGAAATATTGGGGCCTGTACTGATATCATGTCTAGATTTTTGTATGAACAAAGCTAACTATTTTACATATGGTGGCAAAATCTACCAGCAAATGCAAGGTTTGCCACAAGGGGCATGTGATTCTGGGTTACTAGCTACGCTGTATTTGGACAGATTAATACTAGATAACTGTAGTATACTTTTTGAGAAAAATTTAGTGTGTTTTTGGTGGAAATATATGGATGACTTCCTGCTATATATTCCCACCGAATATATAGATGTGTTTAAACGCGATTTTGAAAAAATTACTCAACTCGAACTGACGATGGATCGTGAGGAAGAGGATGAACAGGGCAACCCTAGTATTTCGTACTTAGATATCAATATAACTAGGGGGGTTACGATTAGTATAAACACTTATATAAAGCCTACCGCTTCAAAACGTATGTTACATTACCTATCAAACCATCCTCTTGTACAAAAGAAATCTACTGTTGTTCAGTTTATAACAAAAATCCTTTGTAGAACTAGTACTCATCTCTTGGCATTCGATTTTTCAGTTCTGGAAGCTCAATTCCATAACAACCAATATCCAAAACTGTTTATAGAAGAACTACTGTCAAAGGCTTTAACTAAAGAGGTCGCAAATATCGAGAAAGGTTCGTCACTTCTGCCAGTGTTTAAGTCCCAACTATACCAGCGGGGTCTTGTCCTAAATAGTATTTTACAACGTTTTAAACCCATTCCTCGGAAAAAGAGCTATTCCCTGGCTAAGCGGCGTATTTTTTTCTCCAACCTAAGAGTATTCAAGTATTGTTGCGAAGAATTTTCGGAGCTAATTAAGGTTATATTTAAGATGTATAATTTAGGTACACCGGTGTTTAGTACTGCCAATACTTTATTCAATAAGTTGAAAATGTCTCTATCCGATTCAGACCCCTCTTTGGAGTTACCAAAAACTCAACTGTCTACTGCTGGCGGTTCTAAAATATACATGGTTACATGTGAGGATTGTGACACCTTATTTATCATAAGTGGGGTAGGACCCGGTTTAGAATTGCTAGATTTAGCTCTTACAAATCCTTTAACCCCTCTACACAAACACCAGGTATCGCTTACACACAATATATCGAAACAATATTTGAATCTTCCAGTATCAGAGACCATTGACGTAGGTGTGCAAGTTTTGCTCTTTAAGGCGTTGTACGGGTATATGGGGGTGGAATGTTCCTCTATGCATATATTAAGTTGCATTCCAAGCATAATAAGTCGGGGTACAAATATTTGTATTCAAGCTTTAGATGCACAGGGTGTCAAAAGTTACTCCACTTTAGGTATACCTAAACCTAAATTTCAAGGTGTTAGAATCTGAAAATCCAATTACAAAAAAATTTTTTCAAGGTGTTAGAATCTAAAATTCAACTTACAAAAAATTTTTTTAGAAACCATTAGATCTAGATGTCAAATTTTCCAGTATAGTGATAAATTCCAATAAAGACTCCAATAAAGATTCTTATAAAAACTCTTTTACCATGACAAAACGTATCTAAAAGTCAATTTTTCGGTATATCGATAGAATCCAAATAAAACTTGTTTACAGTGATAAGTCGTATCGAATTAGCGCTAATGTCAACTAACAAATGAATGTTCGATTCAATTAAATATATAGACCTTAATGTCTAATTAGAGTTTAAACTAATATAGAAATAGTTTTTTTACCTATATATAACTATTCTTATGTTTTTTTGAAAAGTACCAATATTTAACTATTCTTATGTTTTTTGAAAAAATACCGATAATTATCCCAGTTATATAACCGCATTGCATGGTGGATTGCAAATGAAAATGAAAAATTGTCTTGTGTATACAAAAATAAGTTGACAATTGTATGGAGAAAATATCAATAAAAAATTAAAAATAAAACAACATTTCATAGTTTGTATTACTGTTTGGTGTATACAAAGATTGTTGGAAAACCACGTGACTTAATCCATACCATTACAATAAGATCAAAAGAACCGAAAAAAATAAAACCCCTTGGAAACAGAAACAATATAAACAAAAAGAAAACACATAAACTGATGATCATACCTCAACAACCCATAAGTTAACCTTACTCTAAGTTAACCTGGCTATGGTTGTTACGAATGAAAAATGAAAAGTATACGCTAAAAATACTCTCAACGATGACTGCAAAAAACCATAATGAATGACTGCAAAAAAAACGCAAACAATCATAAGACGAACTGAAAACATTTTTTGTACTAAAAAAATCATAAGACGAACTGAAAACATTCTTTATGTACTAAAACAACCAGGACGGTATACCAACGGCTATAAGACGATATCCAAAAAACAACCATAAGATGATGATGTACAAAAACCAACTTAAGATGATACAAACAGCCATACGATGAATATCTAAAAAACCAGCCAAAAGATGATGTACAAAAACAAACATAAATTGACACAAAAAAGCACTAAGTTGATAAATATAAAACAGTATAAGTAGTTTGCAAAAAATTTTCACATAATTTGAAATTACTTCATATAATTTTGACACAAAACAGCACTAAGATGATGAATATAAAATAGTATAAATTTCATATAATTTGAATATACTTCATATAATTTTGGGTGGAAATTACTTCCAGACCTGAAAATGTTTTTCTTGTATTAACAACAAGTCATCATCAAAGGGTCGAAGGAGCATCTGTGGCAGCTTGTTACCTAAGATGTGACAAGTGTACAAGTTAGGAGTCAAAGGCATGAAGAATAATTTATAAAACTGATTGACTACAAATTAGTGGTTAACAAGGAAAAATGTTAACTGGAAGTGGGTGGGTTAATATATGTATTTTGAATGTATATATATATCCGAATGTACATATATATCCGAATGTATATATATGAGCGTATATCTGTGTGTATGTGTATATATATAAGAGTATATATATGTGTATGAAGACAGTCAACAACAGTTTTTACAACATATAAGCTGGCTGGCAGTTGTAACCAAGTAGGTGGTATGATTACATTTGACTATATATGTTGGTGCTACTAGTACATATAGTACTTTTTTGAGCACTAATATATGGAGCATGGGGGCACATATAGGCAACGGATAGAACCAAAAATGCTAAGCCTGTGTAGTGGTCTTAAGCATACGCATACCAACACTATCAGTAAGTTATAATGGTTGTAGCTAACTGGCTGATAGTTGGGATGGAAGACACAAACTACCAGGTGAACGCATGTGCTCTAAAAGTTGACGACATAGTGCTACATCGGCCTTCACTGACCCAACAAGGTGAGGCCTCTCTTTGGGACTTCAGTGAATTTTTTTAAAAAAATTTTTTCATTGTACTGAAAATGCATACTTGTCGAATAGAACAAAGCCTTGAACGGATAGTCGGTGCAAAATTCGTTCTTGACAACAACAGCATCCCAGTTCCAGAAAATTAAATCCCACTCAACAATGGCATCCCAGTCCCTACCTAAAGGCGGAGAAACATAGATAGACCTTTAAGACTAGAAAACATAGAGTTTGCAATTTTTGAACGATGTAGGTATACCAAGTACCAATTAAAAAGATAAAAAGGTAAAAACCTTTTTTTACGTTAAACGAAAACAAATAGAGCAAGAATAAAAATACAAAGTTACAAAGTTACAAAGTTTTGAGCAATAACAAAAATAATAAGTTTTTGGAAAAAATTTTTTGAAATATGCAAACGCTTAAACAAAAATTAATTCACTACTATTTTAAAATTAAACATTTAACACGAAAACAGCAATACAGGTACAGAGTATATACCTATATCGTACTCTACAATACCAAGGGAGGGTAAGTGTATAAAGAATGTTTGGGTTAAAGCGAAACATTTTTTTCTTCAGACCCCCAAAAAAATGAAAGTAAAAACATAAAGTCAAAAATCATAGTCAAAAATCATAGTTGAGGTTGTTTAGATTCAAATGCATGAATTCCCTTGGAATAAGAGATTCAATTGAGTCCAACAGCCACAAAAACCAGTCAGAAAAACACGTAGCTAAAAATCTAATAAATAAAGATTGTGTACCAGTTAAGAACTAATAAATAAAGGTTGTGTACCAGCTAAGAACTATCTCAACATTGAAAAAATAAAAAACTAAAAAACTTAGTAGTGAAAAGTTAACAACATAGACAATAAAAAGCTTAGTAGTGAAAAGTTATCTCCAAAATGAGCCCAACAGCTTAGTTGACAATCCGACCCGGTTTAGTTGTACATGAGTAGTAGCTCCAAATACTAACTCAAAAGCAGCTTCGTTGAAAAACCTCACTTAAACAAAGGCAAAATATCTCCAAAAAGAAACAACATAACTCAGAATAAAAACAAGACATTTCCAAAATGAACCGAAAACCAACTAGTAGGGCACCGGCCAGCCGTCTAGTAGAGCTCCGAACAACTAGTAGAAAAACGATTTAGATGACAAAACGGTTTAGATGACAAAGCGGGCACGGCAATTACTAGAAAAACGATTTAGATGACGAAACGGGCACGGCAATTTAAAGCAAGCAATTTAGATGAAAACAAAAAATAACTTAAAATGTTGAGCATTAACTGGACTGAAAAACAAGAACGAGCACTAAATGGACTGAAAATGGCCTGAAACAAAAATGAGTGGAATTGAAACAGGCAGCTAGCTAGAAACCTCATATTCATAACTGAAAAATGGAAAAACTAGAAAGTTACAAAAATGAAAAACATTAGAAGAAATGAAAAAATAAAAAATTAAAACATTAAAAAATTGAACTTTGACTAGACCGAAAACAAAAAATAGGAATTGGGTAATGACGAGACCGAAAACAAAAACATAAGTTGGAACCAAGCTGCTAATTTTACAAATAAACTTGAACGAATAAAGAGTTGAAAACTTAAAAATTGAACATTGGTTAGGCTGAAAACAAAAGGTTGGAATCAAGCAGCTAAAGAACTCTTTTATAAATTTTTTTATAAGTTGAACATTGACTAGACTGAAAAATAAGTTGGAATCAGGCAGCTAGGAACTCTTTTTTTGGCATCAAAACGGCTACAGGACTCTTTTTAGGCATTACTTTAAAAAGTTGGAATCAAGCAGCTAAAGAACTCTTTTATAAATTTTTTTATAAGTTGAACATTGACTAGACTGAAAAATAAGTTGGAATCAGGCAGCTAGGAACTCTTTTTTTGGCATCAAAACGGCTACAGGACTCTTTTTAGGCATTACTTTAAAAATTAAAAAACGGAAAGCTAAAAAGAAATTTAGGCATTACTTTAAAAATTGAAAAACGGAAAGCTAAAAAGAACTCAACCAGCTAAAAATCTCTAAATTGAAAAACCAAATCAAACAGCAAGAGAAATGAAAAAATGAAAACAAAACAGCAAGCAAAAAGAAAAATGAAACAGCAAGAAAATTGAAAAATACACGGTAAGAAAATTGAGCTCAAAAATAACAAGTTGAAACTCAAAACGGCTAATAGTTTGACACGACAGACCACAAAAACTATAAATTTGACAAGACAGAACTTCAAAGCTTAAAAAATTAGTTACAAATCATATGGGAATTCTTAAAAGACAGAACTTCAAAGCTTAAAAAATTAGTTACAAATCATGTGGGAATTCTTAAAAATACACCATACACATACACAAGTTAAAATATACAAGACAAAAATAGTTCCATTACACAAGTTAAAAATATATAAGTACTATTATACAAGTCAAAAATAGTTCCATTACATCAGTCAAAAATAGTTCCGACAATAAACCCCTAGGTTTACCAACACCCAACAAAAATATATTTCCATTACATCAGTCAAAAATAGTTCCGACAATAAACCCCTAGGTTTACCAACTAGAAAACATAGAGTTTGCAATTTTTGAACGATGTAGGTATACCAAGTACCAATTAAAAAGATAAAAAGGTAAAAACCTTTTTTTACGTTAAACGAAAACAAATAGAGCAAGAATAAAAATACAAAGTTACAAAGTTACAAAGTTTTGAGCAATAACAAAAATAATAAGTTTTTGGAAAAAATTTTTTGAAATATGCAAACGCTTAAACAAAAATTAATTCACTACTATTTTAAAATTAAACATTTAACACGAAAACAGCAATACAGGTACAGAGTATATACCTATATCGTACTCTACAATACCAAGGGAGGGTAAGTGTATAAAGAATGTTTGGGTTAAAGCGAAACATTTTTTTCTTCAGACCCCCAAAAAAATGAAAGTAAAAACATAAAGTCAAAAATCATAGTCAAAAATCATAGTTGAGGTTGTTTAGATTCAAATGCATGAATTCCCTTGGAATAAGAGATTCAATTGAGTCCAACAGCCACAAAAACCATGAAAACTGACCAGTATACAGCTAAGTAGGAGAAACGAGAAACAGCTAAAAACTAGTCAGAAAAACACGTAGCTAAAAATCTAATAAATAAAGATTGTGTACCAGTTAAGAACTAATAAATAAAGGTTGTGTACCAGCTAAGAACTATCTCAACATTGAAAAAATAAAAAACTAAAAAACTTAGTAGTGAAAAGTTAACAACATAGACAATAAAAAGCTTAGTAGTGAAAAGTTATCTCCAAAATGAGCCCAACAGCTTAGTTGACAATCCGACCCGGTTTAGTTGTACATGAGTAGTAGCTCCAAATACTAACTCAAAAGCAGCTTCGTTGAAAAACCTCACTTAAACAAAGGCAAAATATCTCCAAAAAGAAACAACATAACTCAGAATAAAAACAAGACATTTCCAAAATGAACCGAAAACCAACTAGTAGGGCACCGGCCAGCCGTCTAGTAGAGCTCCGAACAACTAGTAGAAAAACGATTTAGATGACAAAACGGTTTAGATGACAAAGCGGGCACGGCAATTAAACGGTTTAGATGACAAAGCGGGCACGGCAATTACTAGAAAAACGATTTAGATGACGAAACGGGCACGGCAATTTAAAGCAAGCAATTTAGATGAAAACAAAAAATAACTTAAAATGTTGAGCATTAACTGGACTGAAAAACAAGAACGAGCACTAAATGGACTGAAAATGGCCTGAAACAAAAATGAGTGGAATTGAAACAGGCAGCTAGCTAGAAACCTCATATTCATAACTGAAAAATGGAAAAACTAGAAAGTTACAAAAATGAAAAACATTAGAAGAAATGAAAAAATAAAAAATGAAAACATTAAAAAATTGAACTTTGACTAGACCGAAAACAAAAAATAGGAATTGGGTAATGACGAGACCGAAAACAAAAACATAAGTTGGAACCAAGCTGCTAATTTTACAAATAAACTTGAACGAATAAAGAGTTGAAAACTTAAAAATTGAACATTGGTTAGGCTGAAAACAAAAGGTTGGAATCAAGCAGCTAAAGAACTCTTTTATAAATTTTTTTATAAGTTGAACATTGACTAGACTGAAAAATAAGTTGGAATCAGGCAGCTAGGAACTCTTTTTTTGGCATCAAAACGGCTACAGGACTCTTTTTAGGCATTACTTTAAAAAGTTGGAATCAAGCAGCTAAAGAACTCTTTTATAAATTTTTTTATAAGTTGAACATTGACTAGACTGAAAAATAAGTTGGAATCAGGCAGCTAGGAACTCTTTTTTTGGCATCAAAACGGCTACAGGACTCTTTTTAGGCATTACTTTAAAAATTAAAAAACGGAAAGCTAAAAAGAAATTTAGGCATTACTTTAAAAATTGAAAAACGGAAAGCTAAAAAGAACTCAACCAGCTAAAAATCTCTAAATTGAAAAACCAAATCAAACAGCAAGAGAAATGAAAAAATGAAAACAAAACAGCAAGCAAAAAGAAAAATGAAACAGCAAGAAAATTGAAAAATACACGGTAAGAAAATTGAGCTCAAAAATAACAAGTTGAAACTCAAAACGGCTAATAGTTTGACACGACAGACCACAAAAACTATAAATTTGACAAGACAGAACTTCAAAGCTTAAAAAATTAGTTACAAATCATATGGGAATTCTTAAAAGACAGAACTTCAAAGCTTAAAAAATTAGTTACAAATCATGTGGGAATTCTTAAAAATACACCATACACATACACAAGTTAAAATATACAAGACAAAAATAGTTCCATTACACAAGTTAAAAATATATAAGTACTATTATACAAGTCAAAAATAGTTCCATTACATCAGTCAAAAATAGTTCCGACAATAAACCCCTAGGTTTACCAACACCCAACAAAAATATATTTCCATTACATCAGTCAAAAATAGTTCCGACAATAAACCCCTAGGTTTACCAACACCCAACAAAAATATTCCTTTTTGAAAAAAGTTTTTCGAAGAAAAACTTTTGAGAAAAGGTTCATCGTTTTTTGTAAAAAGTCTTTGAAAAAGACTTTTTACAAAAATTCGAGAAAAATTACCGAGAACTTCAAAACAACAAAAAACACAAAAACCAAAAAATTCTTTACAACATAGGGTATAAATGCTCAAAGTAGGTTGAAACAGATCTGCCTTTTTGTCCACAATGGGAAAAACATAAGCTGATCCAATTAACCAAAAAAGTTGCATTTGTGACCCTAAATATATTTAAAATAGTAGGCCTGTAAGGGCATACACTATCAGGCTTATCCAGAAACGTTTTTCGTCCAGTGCCTACGTGGACTCATCAGTGGATATTAAGGCTACAAAGTAGCAAGAAATTCCTGAGATTAAGCACGAAAGCCCTCTAAATATAGAGGGTGTGTAGTGGTGGAATTTCTGTTTATATAGTCAAAAATCCTTTATATCATATACAGCAATATGAACTTCATTATAAAACAATATGAACTTCATTATAAATATACAAACCTTTAATATAACTTACCCACCTTTACCAAAACTCCTTGTGTTGAAATCAGCATTCCTTGTCTTGTACCTAGACATTGAAGATATCAAAAGTATTAAATCGGCAATCCTCGTGTAGCATTGCGTGTAGATATTGAGGATATCAAAGATATTTAAAACAACGTTGAAGACATTAATACTAGATGTTGAAGGCATTAATACTAGATGTTGAAGAATATCAACACCAATAGATATATCAAACATAACAAGCATAACAAAAGACCTAACAGAAAACTTGATATATGGCGGTTTGGCTAACAAGATTGAATTACAAATAAGATTTATGTTATTTGTAGGTTTGGCACACTTGATTGAATTACAAATAAGATTTATGTTATTTGTAGGTTTGGCACACCTGATTGAATTACAAATAAGATTTATGCTTGTGAAATTCGAATGTTTGACAAACAAAAATACAGTTTATGTTTGTGAAATTCGAGTGTATGACAAACAAGATTGAGTATCAGAAAAGAGTGTATGGTAAAAGAGACAGCAATAATGATAGAAGAGACAGCAATAGTGATAGAAGAGACAGCTGTAGTGATAAAAGGGTTAAGTATTGCAATTAGACTGCACAGAGAACACTAAAAAATATGGTTGCACCAATTGTGCAGAAAACAATGGCGGAACCAAAAGCTACTTGTGCAGAAGAAATGACTGAAAAAATAATGGCGGTACCAATAAGCTTTTGATATACCAAAAAATTGCGGCGTCATTCTCAAAGTTACTAAGTTTTCTAAAAATCAATTGTAAAGCTAAAGGCAAACAGAGTGCGTGTATTAAAGTTTTACGAAATATACATTGTCTAGTCAACCAAAAATAGGGTGTGTGTTTTAAAGTCACTAAAAGATCATACAACACTTGATTGTAAGGTTTGCAGGCTAGGACCTAGAGTGTGTGTTCAAATTTTACAAAATTACGACAATTATAAATTGTGTTTTAAGTCACTAAAAATCATACAACAATTGGTAACCCGGCTTGCAAAGTTAGCCAAAAGAAAAAAGAAAAATACTTGAGCTCCCTCAATCACCTGCAATCCAAAAGTTGTAAAAGTTGTAAATTTGCGTTTCCTCCTTGATCTACGTTCAACGACACAAAACTCATAACAAATACCTGCAGCTCATTACAAGTTAGTAAAATATCCGAAAATATTTCTGGAAGGTTACCTCTGAAAAAATTCCTTTAAACAAATATACTATAATTATATACTCAGAAAACATAACACTATCAAATTATAATTAAATATTTAATTACATCTAGAATCTCCTAACAGGTTAATAAATAGGACAAACCATATCTAACGTTCACTGGGACTATCTATCTAGTGTCAACAATCTACTGTATACAGTCTAGTGTTCCCAGGGACCGATTATCTAGTGTCTACTGGGACCACAATAAGGACCAACTATCTAGTGTCCATTAAGCATCTAGTGTGCATCAAACATCTAGTGTGCATCAAACATCCAGTGTCCACTCAATTGTTCACCTGTCAACCGGGAAGCCACACTCAGTAAATTGCAGATTGTAGTCAAAACCGCGTGAGCAAAAGGAGCAAGAGTCAAAACGACAAAAACTTAGTTAGTGAAAAAAAGCACATTAACAACAAACAAGACCAGCCTACGGGGTTCACCTAGCCAAGCCACAAAAGTGTTCAAAACAGTGTGTTCAACGGCAGAGAGTCCAACTGCAGAGTGCTCAACGGCAGAGAGTACAACTGCAGAGTGCTCAACGAGTATCCAGAAACATCAAGTGTTCCCAGCAAGTGTTTAAAACAGTGTCTAGATGTTAACATTCACCGTGATGGGCCAGTATACAACGCAAAACCGACAAATGTTTAGGAAAAATGGTGTCAAATGCTATGGCAAACCGGTATTACTGGCCTTAAAGCTTGGACCGATGGTGTTGGTGTCAAAAATCTAAACCACGTATCACTGTAAGACCAATCTAACGTAAAAAACTAGTTCTATGTTCACACCTCAAAGATATCCAAGGCCTGGCAACTATCAAATAAACACCTTGTTCTATGTTCTATGTTCACCCCTCTTTGTTCAAAATTCAACACCTCTTTGCCCGTTTGGACGACACTGACTACGCTTCACTATAACTGGTAATGAAAAATACTATTACATTTGATCATTTACCATTTACTAAAAATACTATTACATTTGATCATTACCATTTACTAAAAATAACCAAATTACTATTACAGGTCTGTTGCGACTGAAAAAGGAAAAAATTGTTGTTAGATTCACCAACAAAATGCTACAATTGACCTATCCCTATCAGCAATATCGAGCCTATGGTAAGTGTGTCAGAACAATATTCCTCAACTAATTAGTATCAAACAATTTTGTATCAAACAATCTATTGAAAAAGCAAAAATAACCTTACTCAAACTTAGTTGTACTAGACCCATAAT
Source organism: Tetanocera ferruginea (assembly GCA_958299015.1). Lineage (NCBI taxonomy): Eukaryota > Metazoa > Arthropoda > Insecta > Diptera > Sciomyzidae > Tetanocera > Tetanocera ferruginea. Next base: position 166,705,814 of record OY282641.1, read on the forward strand.
AATATACATTGCATGATCTATTGTAATTAATGTTTAGGTTAATAATACTGTATATGTTGGTTGAGTAAAAAATTACACCTTAATTAAATACTACATATGTTGGTTGAGTAAAAAATTACACCTTAATTAAATACTACAGAAAAAATTGCTAAATTTTAAATATAGCTCAAGAACATCCCTTAAATATTACTGAAAAAATGCTATCCTATAAATATTTCTGAAGGACATTTTTTAATTATTACTGACAAGTGCTGTCCTTAATTATCACTGCAAAGTGCTATCTTAATTGCAAAATGCTATCTTAATTGCAACATCTACGTTAAATTACACGAACAACCAGAAATATAAGAAAACGTACCACAACACTGCCAGTATCAATGAAAATTACCTGCTAGAACAAACCGTTTGGTAACACTAGTGCAAAATACAGCTGGAGAGAAAACTTTGCACAAGTTCCACCTGAGTGTAAATTGAAGAGCTCAAAAAAGTTAGATTCCGCTCAGTTCACTATCACACTCAAATGTTGCCTCAGGGTAGAATTACAAAGAGATAGCAAAATTCACAATCCACACAATTCACTAACACACCCTAAGTGTTGCATTTGAGTAGAAATACAAAGAGACAGAGCGACATCAAGGAGTTTATGTTCCACATACACAATGCAAAGTGTAACAGCTGTTTTCGAAGATTAGGGCAATGACCTGCTAGTGAAGTTCATAAATTCTGACATTGACATTTTAACATTAAAAGTTATTAAAAATCACGAAAGGTAAACGTAAACAGTGTATAATGCTAAAAGTTATTAAAAATCACGAAAGGTAAAAGAAAAACAGTGTATAATGGTTAACAATAACGTGTGTCGAGAATACAAACCAGTGTACCATAGATAAAAATACAAAAACGGTAAGTTTTCCATTTAGTTAGAGCTACTTGCGAGGTATCTTTATGGGTCCAAATAAACCATATGCTTGATATGTTCAAATAAACCATATGCTTGATATGTTCAAATGAGCAGTATTTGCAAGTGAGTTGGAATAGTGCTTGCAGAAAAAATGCAAATATATTTCAAAATTGTTGAGGCACAAACCATTAATTTATTATTGGTGTTAAAATGATGTCTGCAATAGATTGCCACCATTTAGATCAAAACGCCAAAAATGATGTTGAGATGCGAACATCAATTTTGATTAATACCAAAACAATGTCCGTAATAGATTGCAACCGTTTTGATCAGCACTCCAACGCGTTTGGATAGTTAGTGCTTGCTGAAGATTACAGGTATATATGGCGAACATGTTTAAACCATGAAAAGTAGTGCGTGCAAAGGATTACAAGTATATATGGCGGGGGTGTTTAAACACGGATATGTTAGTAAAAAGTTGCATAAAGACAACCCATGCATTTGAATAATTATTGCAAGTATATATTTAGACGTATCGTTAACAATTGTAAATTAGAGACAAAACTGTATTTGAATGATCATTGCAAGATATATATTGCAAGTATATATTTAAAATAAACATCTGTAGAGGGTTAAAACAAATAAAAGGTATTCGCCTGATTGAAAAGCAGGTAAACGATTGTACTCACAAGTGGATATAAAAGGTTTTGTGTAAATGGACGTATTGTGAGAGTGGAAATTGTTGTTGTGAAAAAATGTTCTGACAATGTTCATTAGTCGAATATAGATGCAATTGTTAATGGTCATTAGTCGAATATAGATGCAATTGTTAATGGTGTGAAAATGTTGTGAAGATGTTTAATAGCCGAAAATAAAGATGTAATTGATCTTGTGTAAATGTGTATTAATTAGACAGTAGTGATCAAGTAGACAATTCAGTAATCAGACCAGTAATTATAGTAACAAAGTAGAAAGATTACATTCTCTATTTTTGCAATTCTTTATTTTGCAATTCTTTATTTTGCACTTCTTTATTTTTGCAATTCTTTATTTTTGCAGTTCGACCAAAACCAATATCAAAACCGACACACCAATCAATAATACAACAACACCAAACCAATCAATAAGACATCAACGAACCAATAAAACAACAACACCAAAACCAATCAATAAGACATCAACGAACTAAAGGTATACAGCTTAAGAAACATCAAACTTACCTACACATGGATTTTTCCGTCGAACGGCGAGCTGCTGCCATATGTAGAGACATTGACTATGAATTAGAATTTTGGATTACTTTGGATTATTTTTAGAAAATATTAGTAAGTTAGTGTTAATGTTAGAATATTAAGGATAAGAATGAGTAAGGAAAAAACCAAATATGGAAATTATCACAATGCTGGGGAATATACGCTAATGGATCCGTATTAAATTGCTTGAGTTTTGTCAAAAATGCCACATGTTCACGACGCTTAGAAGTCACAACTACCACAAAACCGACCTAAAACACAAAACAAAAACTCGACGCACAAATACTTAAATGCACAAATACTTAAATACACAAATACTTAATTGCACAGATCACGCTGTGAATAGACTATCAACAGAAAATTTTTCTCAACCAAAAACAATTTTTTCAAATAACAAAAAATTTCAACAAAATGTATTATAGGTACGTTTATGACTACTTGGTTTGGCAATTACGGCTACCATTTCTCAATGGCTACTGCGATGTTGATTCACTTCGATTTGATACATTTCATAAAATGCTCGCCATATACCGGCGGCATGCTATGTTGTTTCCGTTAACTATTTACGCAAGTGTATTGTATCAAGTGGATATTGTGCACGAAGATATCAACTGTATCGATTTCATATACTATGTGGACATTATTCAAGTAGACTATTCACCTATACGTTCTCAAGGCTAGTCGGATTGACACCCTTAAGTGTTTGGGCGCTACCGCGTGTTTGCTTTAAAAATGCGGTTTTTTCAATATGGTTCTTAACATGGTTTTTTTGTTTAGTTATGGTCCAATTATGGTTCTTTTGTAGTCCCGGTTCAACTTTGTTGTGTATTTACGGTCCAAAATATGGTCTTCTGTCCAGGTTCGCTTAATTTAATTAAAGTTTTTAATAAAGTTTTTAAATAAAGTTTTTAGTCCGGGTTCGCTTAATTTAATTAAAGTTTTTAATAAAGTTTTTAAATAAAGTTTTTAGTCCGGGTTCGCGCCTTTCCTTAATTTTGTTTAGATATTTCTTGGATACAGTTTAGGTTCTTGGATACAGTTTAGGTTCGTACATTTTCTTATTTTTGTTATTTTTATTGTATGGTTCAGGTTCGTGCATCTTCTCATTTCTGTTGTTTATTCCATTGTATGGTTCAGGTTCGTGCATCTTCTCATTTCTGTTGTTTATTCCAGGTTCGGGTTCGTGCATCTTCTCTTTCAATTGATTATTCTAGGTTCGTGCGTCCTTCTTTCGTGTATCCTCTATCTTTTGTAGTTTTTAGTTCAGGTTTGTGCAATCTTCTCTGCAGTATAGCTCAAGTTTTGTGTAGATATATAAAAAATAACCAATGGCTACCGGTACCGATAAAACACGGCAACTCCGGGTCACCTCAGCAGCATATCCAGTTATGATTGAAGGAGGTTTTAAAAGTTTCGTTGATGTGCCAGTTAGAGAGGAAGTCAAAATCTTGCTAAGTTTTGGTCCCCGTTTTGTACCGCCAATAGTGCCAACCGTGCTAAGTCACGTAGATACCTTACAACACTTATATAACGCTTTTCTGTCTAATGTGGGTCGGGTAGATCCCACCACCTGTTTCAGTGAAATAATACATATGTATTATTCTAAGTTTTGTGAGGATCAAGCATTAACGGTACAAGAGCGCAAACAGCTAACCTTTATGGACCGGGTGATCATGAAACTTTTAGAAGTCACATCACAGTATCTAAAGGCAAATCCAACACATTGCATTATACAAGGTGACAAAGGCAAGATCACGGCACTTATTAAAAAGGACGATTACCGATCCAAGATGACAGTATGGATTGACAAGTGTTTAAATGCTGGTATGTATGCCATGGAAGGTACCGAAGGGTTCGGTTGGGTTGATAAAGTGACACGAGCTGAGTTGTTGATAGCGTATCATAGTATCAAGGCAAAATTTTTCAAATTATATTACACAAGACCGGAGATAGGTAAATTATATCAACGAAGGATTCTCACACTTCTGAATAAATGTGACAATAAGGATGCTAGACTACCATATTTGTATGGGGTCTTGAAATGTCACAAAGTCGATTTGCCTTGCCGTCCCATTTGTGGTACCATGCACTGGTATACCTATCCTTTACAAAAAGTTGTCGTTGGATTTTTTCGTCACTTCTACGATAAGCTGACCACGAGTCACAATACTCGTGACATAACGGATACTGCACATGAGCTTCTAACTATACCTGTATGCGAAGGATATGAATTCGTTAAATTTGACATCAAGGATATGTACCCAATGATGGATAAACACGCGATTATATCATATATAACTGAGTTGACGCACGAGGGGTGGTTTACGAAAAACTACGAAATATTGGGGCCTGTACTGATATCATGTCTAGATTTTTGTATGAACAAAGCTAACTATTTTACATATGGTGGCAAAATCTACCAGCAAATGCAAGGTTTGCCACAAGGGGCATGTGATTCTGGGTTACTAGCTACGCTGTATTTGGACAGATTAATACTAGATAACTGTAGTATACTTTTTGAGAAAAATTTAGTGTGTTTTTGGTGGAAATATATGGATGACTTCCTGCTATATATTCCCACCGAATATATAGATGTGTTTAAACGCGATTTTGAAAAAATTACTCAACTCGAACTGACGATGGATCGTGAGGAAGAGGATGAACAGGGCAACCCTAGTATTTCGTACTTAGATATCAATATAACTAGGGGGGTTACGATTAGTATAAACACTTATATAAAGCCTACCGCTTCAAAACGTATGTTACATTACCTATCAAACCATCCTCTTGTACAAAAGAAATCTACTGTTGTTCAGTTTATAACAAAAATCCTTTGTAGGACTAGTACTCATCTCTTGGCATTCGATTTTTCAGTTCTGGAAGCTCAATTCCATAACAACCAATATCCAAAACTGTTTATAGAAGAACTACTGTCAAAGGCTTTAACTAAAGAGGTCGCAAATATCGAGAAAGGTTCGTCACTTCTGCCAGTGTTTAAGTCCCAACTATACCAGCGGGGTCTTGTCCTAAATAGTATTTTACAACGTTTTAAACCCATTCCTCGGAAAAAGAGCTATTCCCTGGCTAAGCGGCGTATTTTTTTCTCCAACCTAAGAGTATTCAAGTATTGTTGCGAAGAATTTTCGGAGCTAATTAAGGTTATATTTAAGATGTATAATTTAGGTACACCGGTGTTTAGTACTGCCAATACTTTATTCAATAAGTTGAAAATGTCTCTATCCGATTCAGACCCCTCTTTGGAGTTACCAAAAACTCAACTGTCTACTGCTGGCGGTTCTAAAATATACATGGTTACATGTGAGGATTGTGACACCTTATTTATCATAAGTGGGGTAGGACCCGGTTTAGAATTGCTAGATTTAGCTCTTACAAATCCTTTAACCCCTCTACACAAACACCAGGTATCGCTTACACACAATATATCGAAACAATATTTGAATCTTCCAGTATCAGAGACCATTGACGTAGGTGTGCAAGTTTTGCTCTTTAAGGCGTTGTACGGGTATATGGGGGTGGAATGTTCCTCTATGCATATATTAAGTTGCATTCCAAGCATAATAAGTCGGGGTACAAATATTTGTATTCAAGCTTTAGATGCACAGGGTGTCAAAAGTTACTCCACTTTAGGTATACCTAAACCTAAATTTCAAGGTGTTAGAATCTGAAAATCCAATTACAAAAAAATTTTTTCAAGGTGTTAGAATCTAAAATTCAACTTACAAAAAATTTTTTTAGAAACCATTAGATCTAGATGTCAAATTTTCCAGTATAGTGATAAATTCCAATAAAGACTCCAATAAAGATTCTTATAAAAACTCTTTTACCATGACAAAACGTATCTAAAAGTCAATTTTTCGGTATATCGATAGAATCCAAATAAAACTTGTTTACAGTGATAAGTCGTATCGAATTAGCGCTAATGTCAACTAACAAATGAATGTTCGATTCAATTAAATATATAGACCTTAATGTCTAATTAGAGTTTAAACTAATATAGAAATAGTTTTTTTACCTATATATAACTATTCTTATGTTTTTTTGAAAAGTACCAATATTTAACTATTCTTATGTTTTTTGAAAAAATACCGATAATTATCCCAGTTATATAACCGCATTGCATGGTGGATTGCAAATGAAAATGAAAAATTGTCTTGTGTATACAAAAATAAGTTGACAATTGTATGGAGAAAATATCAATAAAAAATTAAAAATAAAACAACATTTCATAGTTTGTATTACTGTTTGGTGTATACAAAGATTGTTGGAAAACCACGTGACTTAATCCATACCATTACAATAAGATCAAAAGAACCGAAAAAAATAAAACCCCTTGGAAACAGAAACAATATAAACAAAAAGAAAACACATAAACTGATGATCATACCTCAACAACCCATAAGTTAACCTTACTCTAAGTTAACCTGGCTATGGTTGTTACGAATGAAAAATGAAAAGTATACGCTAAAAATACTCTCAACGATGACTGCAAAAAACCATAATGAATGACTGCAAAAAAAACGCAAACAATCATAAGACGAACTGAAAACATTTTTTGTACTAAAAAAATCATAAGACGAACTGAAAACATTCTTTATGTACTAAAACAACCAGGACGGTATACCAACGGCTATAAGACGATATCCAAAAAACAACCATAAGATGATGATGTACAAAAACCAACTTAAGATGATACAAACAGCCATACGATGAATATCTAAAAAACCAGCCAAAAGATGATGTACAAAAACAAACATAAATTGACACAAAAAAGCACTAAGTTGATAAATATAAAACAGTATAAGTAGTTTGCAAAAAATTTTCACATAATTTGAAATTACTTCATATAATTTTGACACAAAACAGCACTAAGATGATGAATATAAAATAGTATAAATTTCATATAATTTGAATATACTTCATATAATTTTGGGTGGAAATTACTTCCAGACCTGAAAATGTTTTTCTTGTATTAACAACAAGTCATCATCAAAGGGTCGAAGGAGCATCTGTGGCAGCTTGTTACCTAAGATGTGACAAGTGTACAAGTTAGGAGTCAAAGGCATGAAGAATAATTTATAAAACTGATTGACTACAAATTAGTGGTTAACAAGGAAAAATGTTAACTGGAAGTGGGTGGGTTAATATATGTATTTTGAATGTATATATATATCCGAATGTACATATATATCCGAATGTATATATATGAGCGTATATCTGTGTGTATGTGTATATATATAAGAGTATATATATGTGTATGAAGACAGTCAACAACAGTTTTTACAACATATAAGCTGGCTGGCAGTTGTAACCAAGTAGGTGGTATGATTACATTTGACTATATATGTTGGTGCTACTAGTACATATAGTACTTTTTTGAGCACTAATATATGGAGCATGGGGGCACATATAGGCAACGGATAGAACCAAAAATGCTCAAAGATTAGAACATAGAGTTTGCAAGTTTGAACGATGTAGGTATACCAAGTACCAATTAAAAAGATAAAAAGGTAAAAACCATTTTTTTAACGTTAAACGAAAACAATTAGAGCAAAATAAAAAAACAAAGTTACAAAGTTACAAAGTTTTAAGTAAAAAATTTTTTAAGTATAAATTTTTGAATTATGCAAACGCCTAAACAAAAATTAATTCACTACCATTTTACATTAAACATTTAACACGAAAACACCAATACAGGTACAGAGTATATACCTATATCGTACTCTACAATAACAAGGGAGGGTAAGTGTATAATGTATGTTTGGGTTAAAAAGAATTTTTTACAGACCCCAAAGAAAAATAAGTTTAAGAATGAGAAAAAACCAGATAAGATCCTAAAAACAAAAACAAAATAAAAATATAGGTTGTTGACGAGGGGTTAATGACTTAGAAAAATGTTTAAGCTACGTTGGAAAAACATTTCTACTACAACTTGACAGACAGAAAATGCTTTAATCCAAGTAGGAAAAACATCCTATTACCACTAAGGTATACATTAAACGTACAAAAACCTATTTGTATTAAAAGAAAACAAAAATCACCTCTATAGGTGTGGATTATAGGCGTCATCCAGAAACGTTTTTCGTCCATTGCCTATATGGACTCATCAGTGGATTTTTTTGCTATCTGATAGCTTGAATTGAAAAATTTAACAGAAAAAATTTGGCAGAAATTTTTGGCAGAAAAAATTTTTTGTTCACGAGTGTTAAGACTTTTTTCACAGAAAATTTTTTATTCAAGAGTGTTAATAGTTAATTAAGAGTGTTACAACTTTTTTACTACTTTTTTTACTAACCTGTATTTGTGCTGTTAATATCACCGGATATTATTTATTTATATACATATATATAGATATAGATGTATATAGATATAGATGTATATGTATATGGCACTTTGGAACTTTTAATTAAAACAAAACAATTGAACTTTTGGAACTTTTTAATTAAACAAAACCAATAAAACAATAAAATAGATTTTCTTGAACACAACTAGCTATAATAAACAATAAAATAGATTTTCTTGAACACAACTAGCTATAATAAACAAAAGCAAGATTTTGCAATATAACAATTCTGTATGAAATGAAAAAAACAAAAAACGCAAAGCACACTAACAATTCAGTTGATGTTGAAATGTTACAAGTATCAATTGTATATTCTAGTGTTGAAAAGTTACAAGTATCAATTGTATATTCTAGTGTTGAAAAGATAGAGTTCATACGCTAAACTAATTCCAACCATAAACTGGTATAGGTCACAATCAAACATTCGAGATGAATACGCTATATTCCAGTAAACGAATATTCAAACCAACCAAATATGGTTCAAGTAAAATATCAGCGTAATTACAAAAAAATTTTTTTAAAATTGAAAGTGGGGTGGAAATTGAAAGTGGGGTGGAAATACTTCCAGACCTGAAAGTGTTTTTCTTGTAATATCAACAAGTCATCATCAAAGGGTCGAAGGAGCATCTGTGGCAGCTTGTTATCTAAGATGTGACAAGTGTACAAGTTAGGAGACAAAAACCATGAAAATGAAAAATGAAAATGAATTTTTTGAAAAACTAAACAATTACAAATTAAGAGCTAACAAAGAACTGTTAACTGGTATTGGGTGGGTTAATATGTATGTTTGTGTGTATATATGTGTATATATAAATAAGTGTGTATACGGGAGTTTGTCACTAGCAGTTTTTACAACATATAAGCTGGCTGGCAGTTGTAACCAAGTAGGTGGTTTGATTACATTTGGCTACATATGTTGGTGCTACTAGTACTTATAGTACTTTTTTGAGCACTAATACATGGTGCAGGGAGGCACATATTGGCAACAGATAGAACTAAAAAATGCCAAGCCTGTGTAGTGGCCTTAAGCATACGCATACCAACACTATCAGTAAGTTATAATGGTTGTAGCTAACTGGCCGATAGCTGGCATGGAAGACACAAACTACCAGGTGAGCGCACAAGCTCTAAAAGTTGACGATATAATACCACTTTGGCCTTCACTGACCCAACGAGGTGAAGCCTCTCTTTGGGACTTCAGTGAAAGGACCTAGGCGTTTATTAACCATAACATGGCTATTTAAATTATTGTACCGAAATGCATACTTGTACCGAAATGCATACTTGTTGAATGGAACAATTTTGAACAGATAGTCGGTGCAAAATTCGTTCCTAGTCAACAATAGCATCCCAGTTCCAAATTATTCCCACTCAACAATGGCATCCCAGTCCCTACCTAAAGGCGGAGAAACATATATAAATCTTCAAAGATTAGAACATAGAGTTTGCAAGTTTGAACGATGTAGGTATACCAAGTACCAATTAAAAAGATAAAAAGGTAAAAACCATTTTTTTAACGTTAAACGAAAACAATTAGAGCAAAATAAAAAAACAAAGTTACAAAGTTACAAAGTTTTAAGTAAAAAATTTTTTAAGTATAAATTTTTGAATTATGCAAACGCCTAAACAAAAATTAATTCACTACCATTTTACATTAAACATTTAACACGAAAACACCAATACAGGTACAGAGTATATACCTATATCGTACTCTACAATAACAAGGGAGGGTAAGTGTATAATGTATGTTTGGGTTAAAAAGAATTTTTTACAGACCCCAAAGAAAAATAAGTTTAAGAATGAGAAAAAACCAGATAAGATCCTAAAAACAAAAACAAAATAAAAATATAGGTTGTTGACGAGGGGTTAATGACTTAGAAAAATGTTTAAGCTACGTTGGAAAAACATTTCTACTACAACTTGACAGACAGAAAATGCTTTAATCCAAGTAGGAAAAACATCCTATTACCACTAAGGTATACATTAAACGTACAAAAACCTATTTGTATTAAAAGAAAACAAAAATCACCTCTATAGGTGTGGATTATAGGCGTCATCCAGAAACGTTTTTCGTCCATTGCCTATATGGACTCATCAGTGGATTTTTTTGCTATCTGATAGCTTGAATTGAAAAATTTAACAGAAAAAATTTGGCAGAAATTTTTGGCAGAAAAAATTTTTTGTTCACGAGTGTTAAGACTTTTTTCACAGAAAATTTTTTATTCAAGAGTGTTAATAGTTAATTAAGAGTGTTACAACTTTTTTACTACTTTTTTTACTAACCTGTATTTGTGCTGTTAATATCACCGGATATTATTTATTTATATACATATATATAGATATAGATGTATATAGATATAGATGTATATGTATATGGCACTTTGGAACTTTTAATTAAAACAAAACAATTGAACTTTTGGAACTTTTTAATTAAACAAAACCAATAAAACAATAAAATAGATTTTCTTGAACACAACTAGCTATAATAAACAATAAAATAGATTTTCTTGAACACAACTAGCTATAATAAACAAAAGCAAGATTTTGCAATATAACAATTCTGTATGAAATGAAAAAAACAAAAAACGCAAAGCACACTAACAATTCAGTTGATGTTGAAATGTTACAAGTATCAATTGTATATTCTAGTGTTGAAAAGTTACAAGTATCAATTGTATATTCTAGTGTTGAAAAGATAGAGTTCATACGCTAAACTAATTCCAACCATAAACTGGTATAGGTCACAATCAAACATTCGAGATGAATACGCTATATTCCAGTAAACGAATATTCAAACCAACCAAATATGGTTCAAGTAAAATATCAGCGTAATTACAAAAAAATTTTTTTAAAATTGAAAGTGGGGTGGAAATTGAAAGTGGGGTGGAAATACTTCCAGACCTGAAAGTGTTTTTCTTGTAATATCAACAAGTCATCATCAAAGGGTCGAAGGAGCATCTGTGGCAGCTTGTTATCTAAGATGTGACAAGTGTACAAGTTAGGAGACAAAAACCATGAAAATGAAAAATGAAAATGAATTTTTTGAAAAACTAAACAATTACAAATTAAGAGCTAACAAAGAACTGTTAACTGGTATTGGGTGGGTTAATATGTATGTTTGTGTGTATATATGTGTATATATAAATAAGTGTGTATACGGGAGTTTGTCACTAGCAGTTTTTACAACATATAAGCTGGCTGGCAGTTGTAACCAAGTAGGTGGTTTGATTACATTTGGCTACATATGTTGGTGCTACTAGTACTTATAGTACTTTTTTGAGCACTAATACATGGTGCAGGGAGGCACATATTGGCAACAGATAGAACTAAAAAATGCCAAGCCTGTGTAGTGGCCTTAAGCATACGCATACCAACACTATCAGTAAGTTATAATGGTTGTAGCTAACTGGCCGATAGCTGGCATGGAAGACACAAACTACCAGGTGAGCGCACAAGCTCTAAAAGTTGACGATATAATACCACTTTGGCCTTCACTGACCCAACGAGGTGAAGCCTCTCTTTGGGACTTCAGTGAAAGGACCTAGGCGTTTATTAACCATAACATGGCTATTTAAATTATTGTACCGAAATGCATACTTGTACCGAAATGCATACTTGTTGAATGGAACAATTTTGAACAGATAGTCGGTGCAAAATTCGTTCCTAGTCAACAATAGCATCCCAGTTCCAAATTATTCCCACTCAACAATGGCATCCCAGTCCCTACCTAAAGGCGGAGAAACATATATAAATCTTCAAAGATTAGAACATAGAGTTTGCAAGTTTGAACGATGTAGGTATACCAAGTACCAATTAAAAAGATAAAAAGGTAAAAACCATTTTTTTAACGTTAAACGAAAACAATTAGAGCAAAATAAAAAAACAAAGTTACAAAGTTACAAAGTTTTAAGTAAAAAATTTTTTAAGTATAAATTTTTGAATTATGCAAACGCCTAAACAAAAATTAATTCACTACCATTTTACATTAAACATTTAACACGAAAACACCAATACAGGTACAGAGTATATACCTATATCGTACTCTACAATAACAAGACTAGAAAACATAGAGTTTGCAATTTTTGAACGATGTAGGTATACCAAGTACCAATTAAAAAGATAAAAAGGTAAAAACCTTTTTTTACGTTAAACGAAAACAAATAGAGCAAGAATAAAAATACAAAGTTACAAAGTTACAAAGTTTTGAGCAATAACAAAAATAATAAGTTTTTGGAAAAAATTTTTTGAAATATGCAAACGCTTAAACAAAAATTAATTCACTACTATTTTAAAATTAAACATTTAACACGAAAACAGCAATACAGGTACAGAGTATATACCTATATCGTACTCTACAATACCAAGGGAGGGTAAGTGTATAAAGAATGTTTGGGTTAAAGCGAAACATTTTTTTCTTCAGACCCCCAAAAAAATGAAAGTAAAAACATAAAGTCAAAAATCATAGTCAAAAATCATAGTTGAGGTTGTTTAGATTCAAATGCATGAATTCCCTTGGAATAAGAGATTCAATTGAGTCCAACAGCCACAAAAACCATGAAAACTGACCAGTATACAGCTAAGTAGGAGAAACGAGAAACAGCTAAAAACTAGTCAGAAAAACACGTAGCTAAAAATCTAATAAATAAAGATTGTGTACCAGTTAAGAACTAATAAATAAAGGTTGTGTACCAGCTAAGAACTATCTCAACATTGAAAAAATAAAAAACTAAAAAACTTAGTAGTGAAAAGTTAACAACATAGACAATAAAAAGCTTAGTAGTGAAAAGTTATCTCCAAAATGAGCCCAACAGCTTAGTTGACAATCCGACCCGGTTTAGTTGTACATGAGTAGTAGCTCCAAATACTAACTCAAAAGCAGCTTCGTTGAAAAACCTCACTTAAACAAAGGCAAAATATCTCCAAAAAGAAACAACATAACTCAGAATAAAAACAAGACATTTCCAAAATGAACCGAAAACCAACTAGTAGGGCACCGGCCAGCCGTCTAGTAGAGCTCCGAACAACTAGTAGAAAAACGATTTAGATGACAAAACGGTTTAGATGACAAAGCGGGCACGGCAATTACTAGAAAAACGATTTAGATGACGAAACGGGCACGGCAATTTAAAGCAAGCAATTTAGATGAAAACAAAAAATAACTTAAAATGTTGAGCATTAACTGGACTGAAAAACAAGAACGAGCACTAAATGGACTGAAAATGGCCTGAAACAAAAATGAGTGGAATTGAAACAGGCAGCTAGCTAGAAACCTCATATTCATAACTGAAAAATGGAAAAACTAGAAAGTTACAAAAATGAAAAACATTAGAAGAAATGAAAAAATAAAAAATTAAAACATTAAAAAATTGAACTTTGACTAGACCGAAAACAAAAAATAGGAATTGGGTAATGACGAGACCGAAAACAAAAACATAAGTTGGAACCAAGCTGCTAATTTTACAAATAAACTTGAACGAATAAAGAGTTGAAAACTTAAAAATTGAACATTGGTTAGGCTGAAAACAAAAGGTTGGAATCAAGCAGCTAAAGAACTCTTTTATAAATTTTTTTATAAGTTGAACATTGACTAGACTGAAAAATAAGTTGGAATCAGGCAGCTAGGAACTCTTTTTTTGGCATCAAAACGGCTACAGGACTCTTTTTAGGCATTACTTTAAAAAGTTGGAATCAAGCAGCTAAAGAACTCTTTTATAAATTTTTTTATAAGTTGAACATTGACTAGACTGAAAAATAAGTTGGAATCAGGCAGCTAGGAACTCTTTTTTTGGCATCAAAACGGCTACAGGACTCTTTTTAGGCATTACTTTAAAAATTAAAAAACGGAAAGCTAAAAAGAAATTTAGGCATTACTTTAAAAATTGAAAAACGGAAAGCTAAAAAGAACTCAACCAGCTAAAAATCTCTAAATTGAAAAACCAAATCAAACAGCAAGAGAAATGAAAAAATGAAAACAAAACAGCAAGCAAAAAGAAAAATGAAACAGCAAGAAAATTGAAAAATACACGGTAAGAAAATTGAGCTCAAAAATAACAAGTTGAAACTCAAAACGGCTAATAGTTTGACACGACAGACCACAAAAACTATAAATTTGACAAGACAGAACTTCAAAGCTTAAAAAATTAGTTACAAATCATATGGGAATTCTTAAAAGACAGAACTTCAAAGCTTAAAAAATTAGTTACAAATCATGTGGGAATTCTTAAAAATACACCATACACATACACAAGTTAAAAATATACAAGACAAAAATAGTTCCATTACACAAGTTAAAAATATATAAGTACTATTATACAAGTCAAAAATAGTTCCATTACATCAGTCAAAAATAGTTCCGACAATAAACCCCTAGGTTTACCAACACCCAACAAAAATATATTTCCATTACATCAGTCAAAAATAGTTCCGACAATAAACCCCTAGGTTTACCAACTAGAAAACATAGAGTTTGCAATTTTTGAACGATGTAGGTATACCAAGTACCAATTAAAAAGATAAAAAGGTAAAAACCTTTTTTTACGTTAAACGAAAACAAATAGAGCAAGAATAAAAATACAAAGTTACAAAGTTACAAAGTTTTGAGCAATAACAAAAATAATAAGTTTTTGGAAAAAATTTTTTGAAATATGCAAACGCTTAAACAAAAATTAATTCACTACTATTTTAAAATTAAACATTTAACACGAAAACAGCAATACAGGTACAGAGTATATACCTATATCGTACTCTACAATACCAAGGGAGGGTAAGTGTATAAAGAATGTTTGGGTTAAAGCGAAACATTTTTTTCTTCAGACCCCCAAAAAAATGAAAGTAAAAACATAAAGTCAAAAATCATAGTCAAAAATCATAGTTGAGGTTGTTTAGATTCAAATGCATGAATTCCCTTGGAATAAGAGATTCAATTGAGTCCAACAGCCACAAAAACCATGAAAACTGACCAGTATACAGCTAAGTAGGAGAAACGAGAAACAGCTAAAAACTAGTCAGAAAAACACGTAGCTAAAAATCTAATAAATAAAGATTGTGTACCAGTTAAGAACTAATAAATAAAGGTTGTGTACCAGCTAAGAACTATCTCAACATTGAAAAAATAAAAAACTAAAAAACTTAGTAGTGAAAAGTTAACAACATAGACAATAAAAAGCTTAGTAGTGAAAAGTTATCTCCAAAATGAGCCCAACAGCTTAGTTGACAATCCGACCCGGTTTAGTTGTACATGAGTAGTAGCTCCAAATACTAACTCAAAAGCAGCTTCGTTGAAAAACCTCACTTAAACAAAGGCAAAATATCTCCAAAAAGAAACAACATAACTCAGAATAAAAACAAGACATTTCCAAAATGAACCGAAAACCAACTAGTAGGGCACCGGCCAGCCGTCTAGTAGAGCTCCGAACAACTAGTAGAAAAACGATTTAGATGACAAAACGGTTTAGATGACAAAGCGGGCACGGCAATTACTAGAAAAACGATTTAGATGACGAAACGGGCACGGCAATTTAAAGCAAGCAATTTAGATGAAAACAAAAAATAACTTAAAATGTTGAGCATTAACTGGACTGAAAAACAAGAACGAGCACTAAATGGACTGAAAATGGCCTGAAACAAAAATGAGTGGAATTGAAACAGGCAGCTAGCTAGAAACCTCATATTCATAACTGAAAAATGGAAAAACTAGAAAGTTACAAAAATGAAGAACATTAGAAGAAATGAAAAAATAAAAAATTAAAACATTAAAAAATTGAACTTTGACTAGACCGAAAACAAAAAATAGGAATTGGGTAATGACGAGACCGAAAACAAAAACATAAGTTGGAACCAAGCTGCTAATTTTACAAATAAACTTGAACGAATAAAGAGTTGAAAACTTAAAAATTGAACATTGGTTAGGCTGAAAACAAAAGGTTGGAATCAAGCAGCTAAAGAACTCTTTTATAAATTTTTTTATAAGTTGAACATTGACTAGACTGAAAAATAAGTTGGAATCAGGCAGCTAGGAACTCTTTTTTTGGCATCAAAACGGCTACAGGACTCTTTTTAGGCATTACTTTAAAAAGTTGGAATCAAGCAGCTAAAGAACTCTTTTATAAATTTTTTTTATAAGTTGAACATTGACTAGACTGAAAAATAAGTTGGAATCAGGCAGCTAGGAACTCTTTTTTTGGCATCAAAACGGCTACAGGACTCTTTTTAGGCATTACTTTAAAAATTAAAAAACGGAAAGCTAAAAAGAAATTTAGGCATTACTTTAAAAATTGAAAAACGGAAAGCTAAAAAGAACTCAACCAGCTAAAAATCTCTAAATTGAAAAACCAAATCAAACAGCAAGAGAAATGAAAAAATGAAAACAAAACAGCAAGCAAAAAGAAAAATGAAACAGCAAGAAAATTGAAAAATACACGGTAAGAAAATTGAGCTCAAAAATAACAAGTTGAAACTCAAAACGGCTAATAGTTTGACACGACAGACCACAAAAACTATAAATTTGACAAGACAGAACTTCAAAGCTTAAAAAATTAGTTACAAATCATATGGGAATTCTTAAAAGACAGAACTTCAAAGCTTAAAAAATTAGTTACAAATCATGTGGGAATTCTTAAAAATACACCATACACATACACAAGTTAAAATATACAAGACAAAAATAGTTCCATTACACAAGTTAAAAATATATAAGTACTATTATACAAGTCAAAAATAGTTCCATTACATCAGTCAAAAATAGTTCCGACAATAAACCCCTAGGTTTACCAACACCCAACAAAAATATATTTCCATTACATCAGTCAAAAATAGTTCCGACAATAAACCCCTAGGTTTACCAACACCCAACAAAAATATTCCTTTTTGAAAAAAGTTTTTCGAAGAAAAACTTTTGAGAAAAGGTTCATCGTTTTTTGTAAAAAGTCTTTGAAAAAGACTTTTTACAAAAATTCGAGAAAAATTACCGAGAACTTCAAAACAACAAAAAACACAAAAACCAAAAAATTCTTTACAACATAGGGTATAAATGCTCAAAGTAGGTTGAAACAGATCTGCCTTTTTGTCCACAATGGGAAAAACATAAGCTGATCCAATTAACCAAAAAAGTTGCATTTGTGACCCTAAATATATTTAAAATAGTAGGCCTGTAAGGGCATACACTATCAGGCTTATCCAGAAACGTTTTTCGTCCAGTGCCTACGTGGACTCATCAGTGGATATTAAGGCTACAAAGTAGCAAGAAATTCCTGAGATCAAGCACGAAAGCCCTGAGATCAAGCACGAAAGCCCTCTAAATATAGAGGGTGTGTAGTGGTGGAATTTCTGTTTATATAGTCAAAAATCCTTTATATCATATACAGCAATATGAACTTCATTATAAAACAATATGAACTTCATTATAAATATACAAACCTTTAATATAACTTACCCACCTTTACCAAAACTCCTTGTGTTGAAATCAGCATTCCTTGTCTTGTACCTAGACATTGAAGATATCAAAAGTATTAAATCGGCAATCCTCGTGTAGCATTGCGTGTAGATATTGAGGATATCAAGGATATTGAGGATATCAAAGATATTTAAAACAACGTTGAAGACATTAATACTAGATGTTGAAGGCATTAATACTAGATGTTGAAGAATATCAACACCAATAGATATATCAAACATAACAAGCATAACAAAAGACCTAACAGAAAACTTGATATATGGCGGTTTGGCTAACAAGATTGAATTACAAATAAGATTTATGTTATTTGTAGGTTTGGCACACCTGATTGAATTACAAATAAGATTTATGTTATTTGTAGGTTTGGCACACCTGATTGAATTACAAATAAGATTTATGTTTGTGAAATTCGAATGTTTGACAAACAAAAATACAGTTTATGTTTGTGAAATTCGAATGTATGACAAACAAGATTGAGTATCAGAAAAGAGTGTATGGTAAAAGAGACAGCAATAATGATAGAAGAGACAGCAATAGTGATAGAAGAGACAGCTGTAGTGATAAAAGGGTTAAGTATTGCAATTAGACTGCGCAGAGAACACTAAAAAATATGGTTGCACCAATTGTGCAGAAAACAATGGCGGAACCAAAAGCTACTTGTGCAGAAGAAATGACTGAAAAAATAATGGCGGTACCAATAAGCTTTTGATATACCAAAAAATTGCGGCGTCATTCTCAAAGTTACTAAGTTTTCTAAAAATCAATTGTAAAGCTAAAGGCAAACAGAGTGCGTGTATTAAAGTTTTACGAAATATACATTGTCTAGTCAACCAAAAAATAGGGTGTGTGTTTTAAAGTCACTAAAAGATCATACAACACTTGATTGTAAGGTTTGCAGGCTAGGACCTAGAGTGTGTGTTCAAATTTTACAAAATTACGACAATTATAAATTGTGTTTTAAGTCACTAAAAATCATACAACAATTGGTAACCCGGCTTGCAAAGTTAGCCAAAAGAAAAAAGAAAAATACTTGAGCTCCCTCAATCACCTGCAATCCAAAAGTTGTAAAAGTTGTAAATTTGCGTTTCCTCCTTGATCTACGTTCAACGACACAAAACTCATAACAAATACCTGCAGCTCATTACAAGTTAGTAAAATATCCGAAAATATTTCTGGAAGGTTACCTCTGAAAAAATTCCTTTAAACAAATATACTATAATTATATACTCAGAAAACATAACACTATCAAATTATAATTAAATATTTAATTACATCTAGAATCTCCTAACAGGTTAATAAATAGGACAAACCATATCTAACGTTCACTGGGACTATCTATCTAGTGTCAACAATCTACTGTATACAGTCTAGTGTTCCCAGGGACCGATTATCTAGTGTCTACTGGGACCACAATAAGGACCAACTATCTAGTGTCCATTAAGCATCTAGTGTGCATCAAACATCTAGTGTGCATCAAATGTGCATCAAACATCTAGTGTGCATCAAACATCCAGTGTCCACTCAATTGTTCACCTGTCAACCGGGAAGCCACACTCAGTAAATTGCAGATTGTGGTCAAAACCGCGTGAGCAAAAGGAGCAAGAGTCAAAACGACAAAAACTTAGTTAGTGAAAAAAAGCACATTAACAACAAACAAGACCAGCCTACGGGGTTCACCTAGCCAAGCCACAAAAGTGTTCAAAACAGTGTGTTCAACGGCAGAGAGTCCAACTGCAGAGTGCTCAACGGCAGAGAGTACAACTGCAGAGTGCTCAACGGCAGAGAGTCCAACTGCAGAGTGTTCAACGGCAGAGAGTCCAACCGCAGAGAGTCCAGGCCAGAGAGTATCCAGAAACATCAAGTGTTCCCAGCAAGTGTTTAAAACAGTGTCTAGATGTTAACATTCACCGTGATGGGCCAGTATACAACGCAAAACCGACAAATGTTTAGGAAAAATGGTGTCAAATGCTATGGCAAACCGGTATTACTGACCTTAAAGCTTGGACCGATGGTGTTGGTGTCAAAAATCTAAACCACGTATCACTGTAAGACCAATCTAACGTAAAAATCTAGTTCTATGTTCACACCTCAAAGATATCCAAGGCCTGGCAACTATCAAATAAACACCTTGTTCTATGTTCTATGTTCACCCCTCTTTGTTCAAAATTCAACACCTCTTTGCCCGTTTGGACGACACTGACTACGCTTCACTATAACTGGTAATGAAAAATACTATTACATTTGATCATTTACCATTTACTAAAAATACTATTACATTTACTAAAAATAACCAAATTACTATTACAGGTCTGTTGCGACTGAAAAAGGAAAAAATTGTTGTTAGATTCACCAACAAAATGCTACAATTGACCTATCCCTATCAGCAATATCGAGCCTATGGTAAGTGTGTCAGAACAATATTCCTCAACTAATTAGTATCAAACAATTTTGTATCAAACAATCTATTGAAAAAGCAAAAATAACCTTACTCAAACTTAGTTGTACTAGACCCATAATAATATACATTGCATGATCTATTGTAATTAATGTTTAGGTTAATAATACTGTATATGTTGGTTGAGTAAAAAATTACACCTTAATTAAATACTACATATGTTGGTTGAGTAAAAAATTACACCTTAATTAAATACTACAGAAAAAATTGCTAAATTTTAAATATAGCTCAAGAACATCCCTTAAATATTACTGAAAAAATGCTATCCTATAAATATTTCTGAAGGACATTTTTAATTATTACTGACAAGTGCTGTCCTTAATTATCACTGCAAAGTGCTATCTTAATTGCAAAATGCTATCTTAATTGCAACATCTACGTTAAATTACACGAACAACCAGAAATATAAGAAAACGTACCACAACACTGCCAGTATCAATGAAAATTACCTGCTAGAACAAACCGTTTGGTAACACTAGTGCAAAATACAGCTGGAGAGAAAACTTTGCACAAGTTCCACCTGAGTGTAAATTGAAGAGCTCAAAAAAGTTAGATTCCGCTCAGTTCACTATCACACTCAAATGTTGCCTCAGGGTAGAATTACAAAGAGATAGCAAAATTCACAATCCACACAATTCACTAACACACCCTAAGTGTTGCATTTGAGTAGAAATACAAAGAGACAGAGCGACATCAAGGAGTTTATGTTCCACATACACAATGCAAAGTGTAACAGCTGTTTTCGAAGATTAGGGCAATGACCTGCTAGTGAAGTTCATAAATTCTGACATTGACATTTTAACATTAAAAGTTATTAAAAATCACGAAAGGTAAACGTAAACAGTGTATAATGCTAAAAGTTATTAAAAATCACGAAAGGTAAAAGAAAAACAGTGTATAATGGTTAACAATAACGTGTGTCGAGAATACAAACTAGTGTACCATAGATAAAAATACAAAAACGGTAAGTTTTCCATTTAGTTAGAGCTAGAGTGACGATACTTTTAATGCCTATAGGGTCACTTGTAAAAAGGGTCACTTGCGAGGTATCTTTATGGGTCCAAATAAACCATATGCTTGATATGTTCAAAATAAACCATATGCTTGATATGTTCAAATGAGCAGTATTTGCAAGTGAGTTGGAATAGTGCTTGCAGAAAAAATGCAAATATATTTCAAAATTGTTGAGGCACAAACCATTAATTTATTATTGGTGTTAGAATGATGTCTGCAATAGATTGCCACCATTTAGATCAAAACGCCAAAAATGATGTTGAGATGCGAACATCAATTTTGATTAATACCAAAACAATGTCCGTAATAGATTGCAACCGTTTTGATCAGCACTCCAACGCGTTTGGATAGTTAGTGCTTGCTGAAGATTACAGGTATATATGGCGAACATGTTTAAACCATGAAAAGTAGTGCGTGCAAAGGATTACAAGTATATATGGCGGGGGTGTTTAAACACGCATATGTTAGTAAAAAGTTGCATAAAGACAACCCATGCATTTGAATAATTATTGCAAGTATATATTTAGACAAAACTGTATTTGAATGATCATTGCAAGATATATATTGCAAGTATATATTTAAAATAAACATCTGTAGAGGGTTAAAACAAATAAAAGGTATTCGCCTGATTGAAAAGCAGGTAAACGATTGTACTCACAAGTGGATATAAAAGGTTTTGTGTAAATGGACGTATTGTGAGAGTGGAAATTGTTGTTGTGAAAAAATGTTCTGACAATGTTCATTAGTCGAATATAGATGCAATTGTTAATGGTCATTAGTCGAATATAGATGCAATTGTTAATGGTGTGAAAATGTTGTGAAGATGTTTAATAGCCGAAAATAAAGATGTAATTGATCTTGTGTAAATGTGTATTAATTAGACAGTAGTGATCAAGTAGACAATTCAGTAATCAGACCAGTAATTATAGTAACAAAGTAGAAAGATTACATTCTCTATTTTTGCAATTCTTTATTTTGCAATTCTTTATTTTGCACTTCTTTATTTTTGCAATTCTTTATTTTTGCAGTTCGACCAAAACCAATATCAAAACCGACACACCAATCAATAATACAACAACACCAAACCAATCA
This sequence comes from Tetanocera ferruginea, assembly GCA_958299015.1. Lineage (NCBI taxonomy): Eukaryota > Metazoa > Arthropoda > Insecta > Diptera > Sciomyzidae > Tetanocera > Tetanocera ferruginea. The sequence continues at coordinate 166,728,341 of OY282641.1, forward strand.
ATAAGACATCAACGAACCAATAAAACAACAACACCAAAACCAATCAATAAGACATCAACGAACTAAAGGTATACAGCTTAAGAAACATCAAACTTACCTACACATGGATTTTTCCGTCGAACGGCGAGCTGCTGCCATATGTAGAGACATTGACTATGAATTAGAATTTTGGATTACTTTGGATTATTTTTAGAAAATATTAGTAAGTTAGTGTTAATGTTAGAATATTAAGGATAAGAATGAGTAAGGAAAAAAACCAAATATGGAAATTATCACAATGCTGGGGAATATACGCTAATGGATCCGTATTAAATTGCTTGAGTTTTGCAAAAAATGCCACATGTTCACGACGCTTAGAAGTCACAACTACCACAAAACCGACCTAAAACACAAAACAAAAACTCGACGCACAAATACTTAAATGCACAAATACTTAAATGCACAAATACTTAATTGCACAGATCACGCTGTGAATTTTTCTCAACCAAAAACAATTTTTTCAAATAACAAAAAATTTCAACAAAATGTATTATAGGTACGTTTATGACTACTTGGTTTGGCAATTACGGCTACCATTTCTCAATGGCTACTGCGATGTTGATTCACTTCGATTTGATACATTTCATAAAATGCTCGCCATATACCGGCGGCATGCTATGTTGTTTCCGTTAACTATTTACGCAAGTGTATTGTATCAAGTGGATATTGTGCACGAAGATATCAACTGTATCGATTTCATATACTATGTGGACATTATTCAAGTAGACTATTCACCTATACGTTCTCAAGGCTAGTCGGATTGACACCCTTAAGTGTAGTCGGATTGACACCCTTAAGTGTTTGGGCGCTACCGCGTGTTTGCTTTAAAAATGCGGTTTTTTCAATATGGTTCTTAACATGGTTTTTTTGTTTAGTTATGGTCCAATTATGGTTCTTTTGTAGTCCCGGTTCAACTTTGTTGTGTATTTACGGTCCAAAATATGGTCTTCTGTCCAGGTTCGCTTAATTTAATTAAAGTTTTTAATAAAGTTTTTAAATAAAGTTTTTAGTCCGGGTTCGCTTAATTTAATTAAAGTTTTTAATTAAGTTTTTAAATAAAGTTTTTAGTCCGGGTTCGCGCCTTTCCTTAATTTTGTTTAGATATTTCTTGGATACAGTTTAGGTTCTTGGATACAGTTTAGGTTCGTACATTTTCTTATTTTTGTTATTTTTATTGTATGGTTCAGGTTCGTGCATCTTCTCATTTCTGTTGTTTATTCCATTGTATGGTTCAGGTTCGTGCATCTTCTCATTTCTGTTGTTTATTCCAGGTTCGGGTTCGTGCATCTTCTCTTTCAATTGATTATTCTAGGTTCGTGCGTCCTTCTTTCGTGTATCCTCTATCTTTTGTAGTTTTTAGTTCAGGTTTGTGCAATCTTCTCTGCAGTATAGCTCAAGTTTTGTGTAGATATATAAAAAATAACCAATGGCTACCGGTACCGATAAAACACGGCAACTCCGGGTCACCTCAGCAGCATATCCAGTTATGATTGAAGGAGGTTTTAAAAGTTTCGTTGATGTGCCAGTTAGAGAGGAAGTCAAAATCTTGCTAAGTTTTGGTCCCCGTTTTGTACCGCCAATAGTGCCAACCGTGCTAAGTCACGTAGATACCTTACAACACTTATATAACGCTTTTCTGTCTAATGTGGGTCGGGTAGATCCCACCACCTGTTTCAGTGAAATAATACATATGTATTATTCTAAGTTTTGTGAGGATCAAGCATTAACGGTACAAGAGCGCAAACAGCTAACCTTTATGGACCGGGTGATCATGAAACTTTTAGAAGTCACATCACAGTATCTAAAGGCAAATCCAACACATTGCATTATACAAGGTGACAAAGGCAAGATCACGGCACTTATTAAAAAGGACGATTACCGATCCAAGATGACAGTATGGATTGACAAGTGTTTAAATGCTGGTATGTATGCCATGGAAGGTACCGAAGGGTTCGGTTGGGTTGATAAAGTGACACGAGCTGAGTTGTTGATAGCGTATCATAGTATCAAGGCAAATTTTTCAAATTATATTACACAAGACCGGAGATAGGTAAATTATATCAACGAAGGATTCTCACACTTCTGAATAAATGTGACAATAAGGATGCTAGACTACCATATTTGTATGGGGTCTTGAAATGTCACAAAGTCGATTTGCCTTGCCGTCCCATTTGTGGTACCATGCACTGGTATACCTATCCTTTACAAAAAGTTGTCGTTGGATTTTTTCGTCACTTCTACGATAAGCTGACCACGAGTCACAATACTCGTGACATAACGGATACTGCACATGAGCTTCTAACTATACCTGTATGCGAAGGATATGAATTCGTTAAATTTGACATCAAGGATATGTACCCAATGATGGATAAACACGCGATTATATCATATATAACTGAGTTGACGCACGAGGGGTGGTTTACGAAAAACTACGAAATATTGGGGCCTGTACTGATATCATGTCTAGATTTTTGTATGAACAAAGCTAACTATTTTACATATGGTGGCAAAATCTACCAGCAAATGCAAGGTTTGCCACAAGGGGCATGTGATTCTGGGTTACTAGCTACGCTGTATTTGGACAGATTAACTGTAGTATACTTTTTGAGAAAAATTTAGTGTGTTTTTGGTGGAAATATATGGATGACTTCCTGCTATATATTCCCACCGAATATATAGATGTGTTTAAACGCGATTTTGAAAAAATTACTCAACTCGAACTGACGATGGATCGTGAGGAAGAGGATGAACAGGGCAACCCTAGTATTTCGTACTTAGATATCAATATAACTAGGGGGGTTACGATTAGTATAAACACTTATATAAAGCCTACCGCTTCAAAACGTATGTTACATTACCTATCAAACCATCCTCTTGTACAAAAGAAGTCTACTGTTGTTCAGTTTATAACAAAAATCCTTTGTAGAACTAGTACTCATCTCTTGGCATTCGATTTTTCAGTTCTGGAAGCTCAATTCCATAACAACCAATATCCAAAACTGTTTATAGAAGAACTACTGTCAAAGGCTTTAACTAAAGAGGTCGCAAATATCGAGAAAGGTTCGTCACTTCTGCCAGTGTTTAAGTCCCAACTATACCAGCGGGGTCTTGTCCTAAATAGTATTTTACAACGTTTTAAACCCATTCCTCGGAAAAAGAGCTATTCCCTGGCTAAGCGGCGTATTTTTTTCTCCAACCTAAGAGTATTCAAGTATTGTTGCGAAGAATTTTCGGAGCTAATTAAGGTTATATTTAAGATGTATAATTTAGGTACACCGGTGTTTAGTACTGCCAATACTTTATTCAATAAGTTGAAAATGTCTCTATCCGATTCAGACCCCTCTTTGGAGTTACCAAAAACTCAACTGTCTACTGCTGGCGGTTCTAAAATATACATGGTTACATGTGAGGATTGTGACACCTTATTTATCATAAGTGGGGTAGGACCCGGTTTAGAATTGCTAGATTTAGCTCTTACAAATCCTTTAACCCCTCTACACAAACACCAGGTATCACTTACACACAATATATCGAAACAATATTTGAATCTTCCAGTATCAGAGACCATTGACGTAGGTGTGCAAGTTTTGCTCTTTAAGGCGTTGTACGGGTATATGGGGGTGGAATGTTCCTCTATGCATATATTAAGTTGCATTCCAAGCATAATAAGTCGGGGTACAAATATTTGTATTCAAGCTTTAGATGCACAGGGTTTGCAATTTTTGAACGATGTAGGTATACCAAGTACCAATTAAAAAGATAAAAAGGTAAAAACCTTTTTTTTACGTTAAACGAAAACAAATAGAGCAAGAATAAAAATACAAAGTTACAAAGTTACAAAGTTTTGAGCAATAACAAAAATAATAAGTTTTTGGAAAAAATTTTTTGAAATATGCAAACGCTTAAACAAAAATTAATTCACTACTATTTTAAAATTAAACATTTAACACGAAAACAGCAATACAGGTACAGAGTATATACCTATATCGTACTCTACAATACCAAGGGAGGGTAAGTGTATAAAGAATGTTTGGGTTAAAGCGAAACATTTTTTTCTTCAGACCCCCAAAAAAATGAAAGTAAAAACATAAAGTCAAAAATCATAGTCAAAAATCATAGTTGAGGTTGTTTAGATTCAAATGCATGAATTCCCTTGGAATAAGAGATTCAATTGAGTCCAACAGCCACAAAAACCATGAAAACTGACCAGTATACAGCTAAGTAGGAGAAACGAGAAACAGCTAAAAACTAGTCAGAAAAACACGTAGCTAAAAACCTAATAAATAAAGATTGTGTACCAGTTAAGAACTAATAAATAAAGGTTGTGTACCAGCTAAGAACTATCTCAACATTGAAAAAATAAAAATTGTGTACCAGTTAAGAACTAATAAATAAAGGTTGTGTACCAGCTAAGAACTATCTCAACATTGAAAAAATAAAAAACTAAAAAACTTAGTAGTGAAAAGTTAACAACATAGACAATAAAAAGCTTAGTAGTGAAAAGTTATCTCCAAAATGAGCCCAACAGCTTAGTTGACAATCCGACCCGGTTTAGTTGTACATGAGTAGTAGCTCCAAATACTAACTCAAAAGCAGCTTCGTTGAAAAACCTCACTTAAACAAAGGCAAAATATCTCCAAAAAGAAACAACATAACTCAGAATAAAAACAAGACATTTCCAAAATGAACCGAAAACCAACTAGTAGGGCACCGGCCAGCCGTCTAGTAGAGCTCCGAACAACTAGTAGAAAAACGATTTAGATGACAAAACGGTTTAGATGACAAAGCGGGCACGGCAATTACTAGAAAAACGATTTAGATGACGAAACGGGCACGGCAATTTAAAGCAAGCAATTTAGATGAAAACAAAAAATAACTTAAAATGTTGAGCATTAACTGGACTGAAAAACAAGAACGAGCACTAAATGGACTGAAAATGGCCTGAAACAAAAATGAGTGGAATTGAAACAGGCAGCTAGCTAGAAACCTCATATTCATAACTGAAAAATGGAAAAACTAGAAAGTTACAAAAATGAAAAACATTAGAAGAAATGAAAAAATAAAAAATTAAAACATTAAAAAATTGAACTTTGACTAGACCGAAAACAAAAAATAGGAATTGGGTAATGACGAGACCGAAAACAAAAGACTAGAAAACATAGAGTTTGCAATTTTTGAACGATGTAGGTATACCATGTACCAATTAAAAAGATAAAAAGGTAAAAACCTTTTTTTACGTTAAACGAAAACAAATAGAGCAAGAATAAAAATACAAAGTTACAAAGTTACAAAGTTTTGAGCAATAACAAAAATAATAAGTTTTTGGAAAAAATTTTTTGAAATATGCAAACGCTTAAACAAAAATTAATTCACTACTATTTTAAAATTAAACATTTAACACGAAAACAGCAATACAGGTACAGAGTATATACCTATATCGTACTCTACAATACTAAGGGAGGGTAAGTGTATAAAGAATGTTTGGGTTAAAGCGAAACATTTTTTTCTTCAGACCCCCAAAAAAATGAAAGTAAAAACATAAAGTCAAAAATCATAGTCAAAAATCATAGTTGAGGTTGTTTAGATTCAAATGCATGAATTCCCTTGGAATAAGAGATTCAATTGAGTCCAACAGCCACAAAAACCATGAAAACTGACCAGTATACAGCTAAGTAGGAGAAACGAGACACAGCTAAAAACTAGTTAAGAACTAATAAATAAAGGTTGTGTACCAGCTAAGAACTATCTCAACATTGAAAAAATAAAAAACTAAAAAACTTAGTAGTGAAAAGTTAACAACATAGACAATAAAAAGCTTAGTAGTGAAAAGTTATCTCCAAAATGAGCCCAACAGCTTAGTTGACAATCCGACCCGGTTTAGTTGTACATGAGTAGTAGCTCCAAATACTAACTCAAAAGCAGCTTCGTTGAAAAACCTCACTTAAACAAAGGCAAAATATCTCCAAAAAGAAACAACATAACTCAGAATAAAAACAAGACATTTCCAAAATGAACCGAAAACCATCTAGTAGGGCACCGGCCAGCCGTCTAGTAGAGCTCCGAACAACTAGTAGAAAAACGATTTAGATGACAAAACGGTTTAGATGACAAAGCGGGCACGGCAATTACTAGAAAAACGATTTAGATGACGAAACGGGCACGGCAATTTAAAGCAAGCAATTTAGATGAAAACAAAAAATAACTTAAAATGTTGAGCATTAACTGTTGAGCATTGACTGGACTGAAAAACAAGAACGAGCACTAAATGGACTGAAAATGGCCTGAAACAAAAATGAGTGGAATTGAAACAGGCAGCTAGCTAGAAACCTCATATTCATAACTGAAAAATGGAAAAACTAGAAAGTTACAAAAATGAAAAACATTAGAAGAAATGAAAAAATAAAAAATTAAAACATTAAAAAATTGAACTTTGACTAGACCGAAAACAAAAAATAGGAATTGGGTAATGACGAGACCGAAAACAAAAACATAAGTTGGAACCAAGCTGCTAATTTTACAAATAAACTTGAACGAATAAAGAGTTGAAAACTTAAAAATTGAACATTGGTTAGGCTGAAAACAAAAGGTTGGAATCAAGCAGCTAAAGAACTCTTTTATAAATTTTTTTTGTAAGTTGAACATTGACTAGACTGAAAAATAAGTTGGAATCAGGCAGCTAGGAACTCTTTTTTTGGCATCAAAACGGCTACAGGACTCTTTTTAGGCATTACTTTAAAAATTAAAAAACGGAAAGCTAAAAAGAAATTTAGGCATTACTTTAAAAATTGAAAAACGGAAAGCTAAAAAGAACTCAACCAGCTAAAAATCTCTAAATTGAAAAACCAAATCAAACAGCAAGAGAAATGAAAAAATGAAACAAAACAGCAAGCAAAAAGAAAAATGAAACAGCAAGAAAATTGAAAAATACACGGTAAGAAAATTGAGCTCAAAAATAACAAGTTGAAACTCAAAACGGCTAATAGTTTGACACGACAGACCACAAAAACTATAAATTTGACAAGACAGAACTTCAAAGCTTAAAAAATTAGTTACAAATCATGTGGGAATTCTTAAAAGACAGAACTTCAAAGCTTAAAAAATTAGTTACAAATCATGTGGGAATTCTTAAAAATACACGGTAAGAAAATTGAGCTCAAAAATAACAAGTTGAAACTCAAAACGGCTAATAGTTTGACACGACAGACCACAAAAACTATAAATTTGACAAGACAGAACTTCAAAGCTTAAAAAATTAGTTACAAATCATGTGGGAATTCTTAAAAGACAGAACTTCAAAGCTTAAAAAATTAGTTACAAATCATGTGGGAATTCTTAAAAATACACCATACACATACACAAGTTAAAATATACAAGACAAAAATAGTTCCATTACACAAGTTAAAAATATATAAGTACTATTATACAAGTCAAAAATAGTTCCATTACATCAGTCAAAAATAGTTCCGACAGTAAACCCCTAGGTTTACCAACACCCAACAAAAATATATTTCCATTACATCAGTCAAAAATAGTTCCGACAATAAACCCCTAGGTTTACCAACACCCAACAAAAATATTCCTTTTTGAAAAAAGTTTTTCGAAGAAAAACTTTTGAGAAAAGGTTCATCGTTTTTTGTAAAAAGTCTTTGAAAAAGACTTTTTACAAAAATTCGAGAAAAATTACCGAGAACTTCAAAACAACAAAAAACACAAAAACCAAAAAATTCTTTACAACATAGGGTATAAATGCTCAAAGTAGGTTGAAACAGATCTGCCTTTTTGTCCACAATGGGAAAAACATAAGCTGATCCAATTAACCAAAAAAGTTGCATTTGTGACCCTAAATATATTTAAAATAGTAGGCCTGTAAGGGCATACACTATCAGGCTTATCCAGAAACGTTTTTCGTCCAGTGCCTACGTGGACTCATCAGTGGATATTAAGGCTACAAAGTAGCAAGAAATTCCTGAGATCAAGCACGAAAGCCCTGAGATCAAGCACGAAAGCCCTCTAAATATAGAGGGTGTGTAGTGGTGGAATTTCTGTTTATATAGTCAAAAATCCTTTATATCATATACAGCAATATGAACTTCATTATAAAACAATATGAACTTCATTATAAATATACAAACCTTTAATATAACTTACCCACCTTTACCAAAACTCCTTGTGTTGAAATCAGCATTCCTTGTCTTGTACCTAGACATTGAAGATATCAAAAGTATTAAATCGGCAATCCTCGTGTAGCATTGCGTGTAGATATTGAGGATATCAAGGATATTGAGGATATCAAAGATATTTAAAACAACGTTGAAGACATTAATACTAGATGTTGAAGGCATTAATACTAGATGTTGAAGAATATCAACACCAATAGATATATCAAACATAACAAGCATAACAAAAGACCTAACAGAAAACTTGATATATGGCGGTTTGGCTAACAAGATTGAATTACAAATAAGATTTATGTTATTTGTAGGTTTGGCACACCTGATTGAATTACAAATAAGATTTATGTTATTTGTAGGTTTGGCACACCTGATTGAATTACAAATAAGATTTATGTTTGTGAAATTCGAATGTTTGACAAACAAAAATACAGTTTATGTTTGTGAAATTCGAATGTATGACAAACAAGATTGAGTATCAGAAAAGAGTGTATGGTAAAAGAGACAGCAATAATGATAGAAGAGACAGCAATAGTGATAGAAGAGACAGCTGTAGTGATAAAAGGGTTAAGTATTGCAATTAGACTGCGCAGAGAACACTAAAAAATATGGTTGCACCAATTGTGCAGAAAACAATGGCGGAACCAAAAGCTACTTGTGCAGAAGAAATGACTGAAAAAATAATGGCGGTACCAATAAGCTTTTGATATACCAAAAAATTGCGGCGTCATTCTCAAAGTTACTAAGTTTTCTAAAAATCAATTGTAAAGCTAAAGGCAAACAGAGTGCGTGTATTAAAGTTTTACGAAATATACATTGTCTAGTCAACCAAAAAATAGGGTGTGTGTTTTAAAGTCACTAAAAGATCATACAACACTTGATTGTAAGGTTTGCAGGCTAGGACCTAGAGTGTGTGTTCAAATTTTACAAAATTACGACAATTATAAATTGTGTTTTAAGTCACTAAAAATCATACAACAATTGGTAACCCGGCTTGCAAAGTTAGCCAAAAGAAAAAAGAAAAATACTTGAGCTCCCTCAATCACCTGCAATCCAAAAGTTGTAAAAGTTGTAAATTTGCGTTTCCTCCTTGATCTACGTTCAACGACACAAAACTCATAACAAATACCTGCAGCTCATTACAAGTTAGTAAAATATCCGAAAATATTTCTGGAAGGTTACCTCTGAAAAAATTCCTTTAAACAAATATACTATAATTATATACTCAGAAAACATAACACTATCAAATTATAATTAAATATTTAATTACATCTAGAATCTCCTAACAGGTTAATAAATAGGACAAACCATATCTAACGTTCACTGGGACTATCTATCTAGTGTCAACAATCTACTGTATACAGTCTAGTGTTCCCAGGGACCGATTATCTAGTGTCTACTGGGACCACAATAAGGACCAACTATCTAGTGTCCATTAAGCATCTAGTGTGCATCAAACATCTAGTGTGCATCAAATGTGCATCAAACATCTAGTGTGCATCAAACATCCAGTGTCCACTCAATTGTTCACCTGTCAACCGGGAAGCCACACTCAGTAAATTGCAGATTGTGGTCAAAACCGCGTGAGCAAAAGGAGCAAGAGTCAAAACGACAAAAACTTAGTTAGTGAAAAAAAGCACATTAACAACAAACAAGACCAGCCTACGGGGTTCACCTAGCCAAGCCACAAAAGTGTTCAAAACAGTGTGTTCAACGGCAGAGAGTCCAACTGCAGAGTGCTCAACGGCAGAGAGTACAACTGCAGAGTGCTCAACGGCAGAGAGTCCAACTGCAGAGTGTTCAACGGCAGAGAGTCCAACCGCAGAGAGTCCAGGCCAGAGAGTATCCAGAAACATCAAGTGTTCCCAGCAAGTGTTTAAAACAGTGTCTAGATGTTAACATTCACCGTGATGGGCCAGTATACAACGCAAAACCGACAAATGTTTAGGAAAAATGGTGTCAAATGCTATGGCAAACCGGTATTACTGACCTTAAAGCTTGGACCGATGGTGTTGGTGTCAAAAATCTAAACCACGTATCACTGTAAGACCAATCTAACGTAAAAATCTAGTTCTATGTTCACACCTCAAAGATATCCAAGGCCTGGCAACTATCAAATAAACACCTTGTTCTATGTTCTATGTTCACCCCTCTTTGTTCAAAATTCAACACCTCTTTGCCCGTTTGGACGACACTGACTACGCTTCACTATAACTGGTAATGAAAAATACTATTACATTTGATCATTTACCATTTACTAAAAATACTATTACATTTACTAAAAATAACCAAATTACTATTACAGGTCTGTTGCGACTGAAAAAGGAAAAAATTGTTGTTAGATTCACCAACAAAATGCTACAATTGACCTATCCCTATCAGCAATATCGAGCCTATGGTAAGTGTGTCAGAACAATATTCCTCAACTAATTAGTATCAAACAATTTTGTATCAAACAATCTATTGAAAAAGCAAAAATAACCTTACTCAAACTTAGTTGTACTAGACCCATAATAATATACATTGCATGATCTATTGTAATTAATGTTTAGGTTAATAATACTGTATATGTTGGTTGAGTAAAAAATTACACCTTAATTAAATACTACATATGTTGGTTGAGTAAAAAATTACACCTTAATTAAATACTACAGAAAAAATTGCTAAATTTTAAATATAGCTCAAGAACATCCCTTAAATATTACTGAAAAAATGCTATCCTATAAATATTTCTGAAGGACATTTTTAATTATTACTGACAAGTGCTGTCCTTAATTATCACTGCAAAGTGCTATCTTAATTGCAAAATGCTATCTTAATTGCAACATCTACGTTAAATTACACGAACAACCAGAAATATAAGAAAACGTACCACAACACTGCCAGTATCAATGAAAATTACCTGCTAGAACAAACCGTTTGGTAACACTAGTGCAAAATACAGCTGGAGAGAAAACTTTGCACAAGTTCCACCTGAGTGTAAATTGAAGAGCTCAAAAAAGTTAGATTCCGCTCAGTTCACTATCACACTCAAATGTTGCCTCAGGGTAGAATTACAAAGAGATAGCAAAATTCACAATCCACACAATTCACTAACACACCCTAAGTGTTGCATTTGAGTAGAAATACAAAGAGACAGAGCGACATCAAGGAGTTTATGTTCCACATACACAATGCAAAGTGTAACAGCTGTTTTCGAAGATTAGGGCAATGACCTGCTAGTGAAGTTCATAAATTCTGACATTGACATTTTAACATTAAAAGTTATTAAAAATCACGAAAGGTAAACGTAAACAGTGTATAATGCTAAAAGTTATTAAAAATCACGAAAGGTAAAAGAAAAACAGTGTATAATGGTTAACAATAACGTGTGTCGAGAATACAAACTAGTGTACCATAGATAAAAATACAAAAACGGTAAGTTTTCCATTTAGTTAGAGCTAGAGTGACGATACTTTTAATGCCTATAGGGTCACTTGTAAAAAGGGTCACTTGCGAGGTATCTTTATGGGTCCAAATAAACCATATGCTTGATATGTTCAAAATAAACCATATGCTTGATATGTTCAAATGAGCAGTATTTGCAAGTGAGTTGGAATAGTGCTTGCAGAAAAAATGCAAATATATTTCAAAATTGTTGAGGCACAAACCATTAATTTATTATTGGTGTTAGAATGATGTCTGCAATAGATTGCCACCATTTAGATCAAAACGCCAAAAATGATGTTGAGATGCGAACATCAATTTTGATTAATACCAAAACAATGTCCGTAATAGATTGCAACCGTTTTGATCAGCACTCCAACGCGTTTGGATAGTTAGTGCTTGCTGAAGATTACAGGTATATATGGCGAACATGTTTAAACCATGAAAAGTAGTGCGTGCAAAGGATTACAAGTATATATGGCGGGGGTGTTTAAACACGCATATGTTAGTAAAAAGTTGCATAAAGACAACCCATGCATTTGAATAATTATTGCAAGTATATATTTAGACAAAACTGTATTTGAATGATCATTGCAAGATATATATTGCAAGTATATATTTAAAATAAACATCTGTAGAGGGTTAAAACAAATAAAAGGTATTCGCCTGATTGAAAAGCAGGTAAACGATTGTACTCACAAGTGGATATAAAAGGTTTTGTGTAAATGGACGTATTGTGAGAGTGGAAATTGTTGTTGTGAAAAAATGTTCTGACAATGTTCATTAGTCGAATATAGATGCAATTGTTAATGGTCATTAGTCGAATATAGATGCAATTGTTAATGGTGTGAAAATGTTGTGAAGATGTTTAATAGCCGAAAATAAAGATGTAATTGATCTTGTGTAAATGTGTATTAATTAGACAGTAGTGATCAAGTAGACAATTCAGTAATCAGACCAGTAATTATAGTAACAAAGTAGAAAGATTACATTCTCTATTTTTGCAATTCTTTATTTTGCAATTCTTTATTTTGCACTTCTTTATTTTTGCAATTCTTTATTTTTGCAGTTCGACCAAAACCAATATCAAAACCGACACACCAATCAATAATACAACAACACCAAACCAATCAATAAGACATCAACGAACCAATAAAACAACAACACCAAAACCAATCAATAAGACATCAACGAACTAAAGGTATACAGCTTAAGAAACATCAAACTTACCTACACATGGATTTTTCCGTCGAACGGCGAGCTGCTGCCATATGTAGAGACATTGACTATGAATTAGAATTTTGGATTACTTTGGATTATTTTTAGAAAATATTAGTAAGTTAGTGTTAATGTTAGAATATTAAGGATAAGAATGAGTAAGGAAAAAAACCAAATATGGAAATTATCACAATGCTGGGGAATATACGCTAATGGATCCGTATTAAATTGCTTGAGTTTTGCAAAAAATGCCACATGTTCACAATGCTGGGGAATATACGCTAATGGATCCGTATTAAATTGCTTGAGTTTTGCAAAAAATGCCACATGTTCACGACGCTTAGAAGTCACAACTACCACAAAACCGACCTAAAACACAAAACAAAAACTCGACGCACAAATACTTAAATGCACAAATACTTAAATGCACAAATACTTAATTGCACAGATCACGCTGTGAATTTTTCTCAACCAAAAACAATTTTTTTCAAATAACAAAAAATTTCAACAAAATGTATTATAGGTACGTTTATGACTACTTGGTTTGGCAATTACGGCTACCATTTCTCAATGGCTACTGCGATGTTGATTCACTTCGATTTGATACATTTCATAAAATGCTCGCCATATACCGGCGGCATGCTATGTTGTTTCCGTTAACTATTTACGCAAGTGTATTGTATCAAGTGGATATTGTGCACGAAGATATCAACTGTATCGATTTCATATACTATGTGGACATTATTCAAGTAGACTATTCACCTATACGTTCTCAAGGCTAGTCGGATTGACACCCTTAAGTGTAGTCGGATTGACACCCTTAAGTGTTTGGGCGCTACCGCGTGTTTGCTTTAAAAATGCGGTTTTTTCAATATGGTTCTTAACATGGTTTTTTTGTTTAGTTATGGTCCAATTATGGTTCTTTTGTAGTCCCGGTTCAACTTTGTTGTGTATTTACGGTCCAAAATATGGTCTTCTGTCCAGGTTCGCTTAATTTAATTAAAGTTTTTAATAAAGTTTTTAAATAAAGTTTTTAGTCCGGGTTCGCTTAATTTAATTAAAGTTTTTAATTAAGTTTTTAAATAAAGTTTTTAGTCCGGGTTCGCGCCTTTCCTTAATTTTGTTTAGATATTTCTTGGATACAGTTTAGGTTCTTGGATACAGTTTAGGTTCGTACATTTTCTTATTTTTGTTATTTTTATTGTATGGTTCAGGTTCGTGCATCTTCTCATTTCTGTTGTTTATTCCATTGTATGGTTCAGGTTCGTGCATCTTCTCATTTCTGTTGTTTATTCCAGGTTCGGGTTCGTGCATCTTCTCTTTCAATTGATTATTCTAGGTTCGTGCGTCCTTCTTTCGTGTATCCTCTATCTTTTGTAGTTTTTAGTTCAGGTTTGTGCAATCTTCTCTGCAGTATAGCTCAAGTTTTGTGTAGATATATAAAAAATAACCAATGGCTACCGGTACCGATAAAACACGGCAACTCCGGGTCACCTCAGCAGCATATCCAGTTATGATTGAAGGAGGTTTTAAAAGTTTCGTTGATGTGCCAGTTAGAGAGGAAGTCAAAATCTTGCTAAGTTTTGGTCCCCGTTTTGTACCGCCAATAGTGCCAACCGTGCTAAGTCACGTAGATACCTTACAACACTTATATAACGCTTTTCTGTCTAATGTGGGTCGGGTAGATCCCACCACCTGTTTCAGTGAAATAATACATATGTATTATTCTAAGTTTTGTGAGGATCAAGCATTAACGGTACAAGAGCGCAAACAGCTAACCTTTATGGACCGGGTGATCATGAAACTTTTAGAAGTCACATCACAGTATCTAAAGGCAAATCCAACACATTGCATTATACAAGGTGACAAAGGCAAGATCACGGCACTTATTAAAAAGGACGATTACCGATCCAAGATGACAGTATGGATTGACAAGTGTTTAAATGCTGGTATGTATGCCATGGAAGGTACCGAAGGGTTCGGTTGGGTTGATAAAGTGACACGAGCTGAGTTGTTGATAGCGTATCATAGTATCAAGGCAAATTTTTCAAATTATATTACACAAGACCGGAGATAGGTAAATTATATCAACGAAGGATTCTCACACTTCTGAATAAATGTGACAATAAGGATGCTAGACTACCATATTTGTATGGGGTCTTGAAATGTCACAAAGTCGATTTGCCTTGCCGTCCCATTTGTGGTACCATGCACTGGTATACCTATCCTTTACAAAAAGTTGTCGTTGGATTTTTTCGTCACTTCTACGATAAGCTGACCACGAGTCACAATACTCGTGACATAACGGATACTGCACATGAGCTTCTAACTATACCTGTATGCGAAGGATATGAATTCGTTAAATTTGACATCAAGGATATGTACCCAATGATGGATAAACACGCGATTATATCATATATAACTGAGTTGACGCACGAGGGGTGGTTTACGAAAAACTACGAAATATTGGGGCCTGTACTGATATCATGTCTAGATTTTTGTATGAACAAAGCTAACTATTTTACATATGGTGGCAAAATCTACCAGCAAATGCAAGGTTTGCCACAAGGGGCATGTGATTCTGGGTTACTAGCTACGCTGTATTTGGACAGATTAATACTAGATAACTGTAGTATACTTTTTGAGAAAAATTTAGTGTGTTTTTGGTGGAAATATATGGATGACTTCCTGCTATATATTCCCACCGAATATATAGATGTGTTTAAACGCGATTTTGAAAAAATTACTCAACTCGAACTGACGATGGATCGTGAGGAAGAGGATGAACAGGGCAACCCTAGTATTTCGTACTTAGATATCAATATAACTAGGGGGGTTACGATTAGTATAAACACTTATATAAAGCCTACCGCTTCAAAACGTATGTTACATTACCTATCAAACCATCCTCTTGTACAAAAGAAGTCTACTGTTGTTCAGTTTATAACAAAAATCCTTTGTAGAACTAGTACTCATCTCTTGGCATTCGATTTTTCAGTTCTGGAAGCTCAATTCCATAACAACCAATATCCAAAACTGTTTATAGAAGAACTACTGTCAAAGGCTTTAACTAAAGAGGTCGCAAATATCGAGAAAGGTTCGTCACTTCTGCCAGTGTTTAAGTCCCAACTATACCAGCGGGGTCTTGTCCTAAATAGTATTTTACAACGTTTTAAACCCATTCCTCGGAAAAAGAGCTATTCCCTGGCTAAGCGGCGTATTTTTTTCTCCAACCTAAGAGTATTCAAGTATTGTTGCGAAGAATTTTCGGAGCTAATTAAGGTTATATTTAAGATGTATAATTTAGGTACACCGGTGTTTAGTACTGCCAATACTTTATTCAATAAGTTGAAAATGTCTCTATCCGATTCAGACCCCTCTTTGGAGTTACCAAAAACTCAACTGTCTACTGCTGGCGGTTCTAAAATATACATGGTTACATGTGAGGATTGTGACACCTTATTTATCATAAGTGGGGTAGGACCCGGTTTAGAATTGCTAGATTTAGCTCTTACAAATCCTTTAACCCCTCTACACAAACACCAGGTATCACTTACACACAATATATCGAAACAATATTTGAATCTTCCAGTATCAGAGACCATTGACGTAGGTGTGCAAGTTTTGCTCTTTAAGGCGTTGTACGGGTATATGGGGGTGGAATGTTCCTCTATGCATATATTAAGTTGCATTCCAAGCATAATAAGTCGGGGTACAAATATTTGTATTCAAGCTTTAGATGCACAGGGTGTCAAAAGTTACTCCACTTTAGGTATACCTAAACCTAAATTTCAAGGTGTTAGAATCTGAAAATCCAATTACAAAAAAATTTTTTTCAAGGTGTTAGAATCTAAAATTCAACTTACAAAAAATTTTTTTAGAAACCATTAGATCTAGATGTCAAATTTTCCAGTATAGTGATAAATTCCAATAAAGACTCCAATAAAGATTCTTATAAAAACTCTTTTACCATGACAAAACGTATCTAAAAGTCAATTTTTCGGTATATCGATAGAATCCAAATAAAACTTGTTTACAGTGATAAGTCGTATCGAATTAGCGCTAATGTCAACTAACAAATGAATGTTCGATTCAATTAAATATATAGACCTTAATGTCTAATTAGAGTTTAAACTAATATAGAAATAGTTTTTTTACCTATATATAACTATTCTTATGTTTTTTTGAAAAGTACCAATATTTAACTATTCTTATGTTTTTTGAAAAAATACCGATAATTATCGGTGGATTGCAAATGAAAATGAAAAATTGTCTTGTGTATACAAAAATAAGTTGACAATTGTATGGAGAAAATATCAATAAAAAATTAAAAATAAAACAACATTTCATAGTTTGTATTACTGTTTGGTGTATACAAAGATTGTTGGAAAACCACGTGACTTAATCCATACCATTACAATAAGATCAAAAGAACCGAAAAAAATAAAACCCCTTGGAAACAGAAACAATATAAACAAAAAGAAAACACATAAACTGATGATCATACCTCAACAACCCATAAGTTAACCTTACTCTAAGTTAACCTGGCTATGGTTGTTACGAATGAAAAATGAAAAGTATACGCTAAAAATACTCTCAACGATGACTGCAAAAAACCATAATGAATGACTGCAAAAAAAACGCAAACAATCATAAGACGAACTGAAAACATTTTTTTGTACTAAAAAAATCATAAGACGAACTGAAAACATTCTTTATGTACTAAAACAACCAGGACGGTATACCAACGGCTATAAGACGATGATGTACAAAAACCAACTTAAGATGATACAAACAGCCATACGATGAATATCTAAAAAACCAGCCAAAAGATGATGTACAAAAACAAACATAAATTGACACAAAAAAGCACTAAGTTGATAAATATAAAACAGTATAAGTAGTTTGCAAAAAATTTTCACATAATTTGAAATTACTTCATATAATTTTGACACAAAACAGCACTAAGATGATGAATATAAAATAGTATAAATAGTTTGCAAAAATTTCATATAATTTGAATATACTTCATATAATTTTGGGTGGAAATTACTTCCAGACCTGAAAATGTTTTTCTTGTATTAACAACAAGTCATCATCAAAGGGTCGAAGGAGCATCTGTGGCAGCTTGTTACCTAAGATGTGACAAGTGTACAAGTTAGGAGTCAAAGGCATGAAGAATAATTTATAAAACTGATTGACTACAAATTAGTGGTTAACAAGGAAAAATGTTAACTGGAAGTGGGTGGGTTAATATATGTATTTTGAATGTATATATATATCCGAATGTACATATATATCCGAATGTATATATATGAGCGTATATCTGTGTGTATGTGTATATATATAAGAGTATATATATGTGTATGAAGACAGTCAACAACAGTTTTTACAACATATAAGCTGGCTGGCAGTTGTAACCAAGTAGGTGGTATGATTACATTTGACTATATATGTTGGTGCTACTAGTACATATAGTACTTTTTTGAGCACTAATATATGGAGCATGGGGGCACATATAGGCAACGGATAGAACCAAAAATGCTAAGCCTGTGTAGTGGTCTTAAGCATACGCATACCAACACTATCAGTAAGTTATAATGGTTGTAGCTAACTGGCTGATAGTTGGGATGGAAGACACAAACTACCAGGTGAACGCATGTGCTCTAAAAGTTGACGACATAGTGCTACATCGGCCTTCACTGACCCAACAAGGTGAGGCCTCTCTTTGGGACTTCAGTGAATTTTTTTAAAAAAATTTTTTTCATTGTACTGAAAATGCATACTTGTCGAATAGAACAAAACCTTGAACGGATAGTCGGTGCAAAATTCGTTCTTGACAACAACAGCATCCCAGTTCCAGAAAATTAAATCCCACTCAACAATGGCATCCCAGTCCCTACCTAAAGGCGGAGAAACATAGATAGACCTTTAAGACTAGAAAACATAGAGTTTGCAATTTTTGAACGATGTAGGTATACCAAGTACCAATTAAAAAGATAAAAAGGTAAAAACCTTTTTTTTTACGTTAAACGAAAACAAATAGAGCAAGAATAAAAATACAAAGTTACAAAGTTACAAAGTTTTGAGCAATAACAAAAATAATAAGTTTTTGGAAAAAATTTTTTGAAATATGCAAACGCTTAAACAAAAATTAATTCACTACTATTTTAAAATTAAACATTTAACACGAAAACAGCAATACAGGTACAGAGTATATACCTATATCGTACTCTACAATACCAAGGGAGGGTAAGTGTATAAAGAATGTTTGGGTTAAAGCGAAACATTTTTTTCTTCAGACCCCCAAAAAAATGAAAGTAAAAACATAAAGTCAAAAATCATAGTCAAAAATCATAGTTGAGGTTGTTTAGATTCAAATGCATGAATTCCCTTGGAATAAGAGATTCAATTGAGTCCAACAGCCACAAAAACCATGAAAACTGACCAGTATACAGCTAAGTAGGAGAAACGAGAAACAGCTAAAAACTAGTCAGAAAAACACGTAGCTAAAAACCTAATAAATAAAGATTGTGTACCAGTTAAGAACTAATAAATAAAGGTTGTGTACCAGCTAAGAACTATCTCAACATTGAAAAAATAAAAATTGTGTACCAGTTAAGAACTAATAAATAAAGGTTGTGTACCAGCTAAGAACTATCTCAACATTGAAAAAATAAAAAACTAAAAAACTTAGTAGTGAAAAGTTAACAACATAGACAATAAAAAGCTTAGTAGTGAAAAGTTATCTCCAAAATGAGCCCAACAGCTTAGTTGACAATCCGACCCGGTTTAGTTGTACATGAGTAGTAGCTCCAAATACTAACTCAAAAGCAGCTTCGTTGAAAAACCTCACTTAAACAAAGGCAAAATATCTCCAAAAAGAAACAACATAACTCAGAATAAAAACAAGACATTTCCAAAATGAACCGAAAACCAACTAGTAGGGCACCGGCCAGCCGTCTAGTAGAGCTCCGAACAACTAGTAGAAAAACGATTTAGATGACAAAACGGTTTAGATGACAAAGCGGGCACGGCAATTACTAGAAAAACGATTTAGATGACGAAACGGGCACGGCAATTTAAAGCAAGCAATTTAGATGAAAACAAAAAATAACTTAAAATGTTGAGCATTAACTGGACTGAAAAACAAGAACGAGCACTAAATGGACTGAAAATGGCCTGAAACAAAAATGAGTGGAATTGAAACAGGCAGCTAGCTAGAAACCTCATATTCATAACTGAAAAATGGAAAAACTAGAAAGTTACAAAAATGAAAAACATTAGAAGAAATGAAAAAATAAAAAATTAAAACATTAAAAAATTGAACTTTGACTAGACCGAAAACAAAAAATAGGAATTGGGTAATGACGAGACCGAAAACAAAAGACTAGAAAACATAGAGTTTGCAATTTTTGAACGATGTAGGTATACCATGTACCAATTAAAAAGATAAAAAGGTAAAAACCTTTTTTTACGTTAAACGAAAACAAATAGAGCAAGAATAAAAATACAAAGTTACAAAGTTACAAAGTTTTGAGCAATAACAAAAATAATAAGTTTTTGGAAAAAATTTTTTGAAATATGCAAACGCTTAAACAAAAATTAATTCACTACTATTTTAAAATTAAACATTTAACACGAAAACAGCAATACAGGTACAGAGTATATACCTATATCGTACTCTACAATACTAAGGGAGGGTAAGTGTATAAAGAATGTTTGGGTTAAAGCGAAACATTTTTTTCTTCAGACCCCCAAAAAAATGAAAGTAAAAACATAAAGTCAAAAATCATAGTCAAAAATCATAGTTGAGGTTGTTTAGATTCAAATGCATGAATTCCCTTGGAATAAGAGATTCAATTGAGTCCAACAGCCACAAAAACCATGAAAACTGACCAGTATACAGCTAAGTAGGAGAAACGAGACACAGCTAAAAACTAGTTAAGAACTAATAAATAAAGGTTGTGTACCAGCTAAGAACTATCTCAACATTGAAAAAATAAAAAACTAAAAAACTTAGTAGTGAAAAGTTAACAACATAGACAATAAAAAGCTTAGTAGTGAAAAGTTATCTCCAAAATGAGCCCAACAGCTTAGTTGACAATCCGACCCGGTTTAGTTGTACATGAGTAGTAGCTCCAAATACTAACTCAAAAGCAGCTTCGTTGAAAAACCTCACTTAAACAAAGGCAAAATATCTCCAAAAAGAAACAACATAACTCAGAATAAAAACAAGACATTTCCAAAATGAACCGAAAACCATCTAGTAGGGCACCGGCCAGCCGTCTAGTAGAGCTCCGAACAACTAGTAGAAAAACGATTTAGATGACAAAACGGTTTAGATGACAAAGCGGGCACGGCAATTACTAGAAAAACGATTTAGATGACGAAACGGGCACGGCAATTTAAAGCAAGCAATTTAGATGAAAACAAAAAATAACTTAAAATGTTGAGCATTAACTGTTGAGCATTGACTGGACTGAAAAACAAGAACGAGCACTAAATGGACTGAAAATGGCCTGAAACAAAAATGAGTGGAATTGAAACAGGCAGCTAGCTAGAAACCTCATATTCATAACTGAAAAATGGAAAAACTAGAAAGTTACAAAAATGAAAAACATTAGAAGAAATGAAAAAATAAAAAATTAAAACATTAAAAAATTGAACTTTGACTAGACCGAAAACAAAAAATAGGAATTGGGTAATGACGAGACCGAAAACAAAAACATAAGTTGGAACCAAGCTGCTAATTTTACAAATAAACTTGAACGAATAAAGAGTTGAAAACTTAAAAATTGAACATTGGTTAGGCTGAAAACAAAAGGTTGGAATCAAGCAGCTAAAGAACTCTTTTATAAATTTTTTTGTAAGTTGAACATTGACTAGACTGAAAAATAAGTTGGAATCAGGCAGCTAGGAACTCTTTTTTTGGCATCAAAACGGCTACAGGACTCTTTTTAGGCATTACTTTAAAAATTAAAAAACGGAAAGCTAAAAAGAAATTTAGGCATTACTTTAAAAATTGAAAAACGGAAAGCTAAAAAGAACTCAACCAGCTAAAAATCTCTAAATTGAAAAACCAAATCAAACAGCAAGAGAAATGAAAAAATGAAACAAAACAGCAAGCAAAAAGAAAAATGAAACAGCAAGAAAATTGAAAAATACACGGTAAGAAAATTGAGCTCAAAAATAACAAGTTGAAACTCAAAACGGCTAATAGTTTGACACGACAGACCACAAAAACTATAAATTTGACAAGACAGAACTTCAAAGCTTAAAAAATTAGTTACAAATCATGTGGGAATTCTTAAAAGACAGAACTTCAAAGCTTAAAAAATTAGTTACAAATCATGTGGGAATTCTTAAAAATACACGGTAAGAAAATTGAGCTCAAAAATAACAAGTTGAAACTCAAAACGGCTAATAGTTTGACAAGACAGAACTTCAAAGCTTAAAAAATTAGTTACAAATCATGTGGGAATTCTTAAAAGACAGAACTTCAAAGCTTAAAAAATTAGTTACAAATCATGTGGGAATTCTTAAAAATACACCATACACATACACAAGTTAAAATATACAAGACAAAAATAGTTCCATTACACAAGTTAAAAATATATAAGTACTATTATACAAGTCAAAAATAGTTCCATTACATCAGTCAAAAATAGTTCCGACAGTAAACCCCTAGGTTTACCAACACCCAACAAAAATATATTTCCATTACATCAGTCAAAAATAGTTCCGACAATAAACCCCTAGGTTTACCAACACCCAACAAAAATATTCCTTTTTGAAAAAAGTTTTTCGAAGAAAAACTTTTGAGAAAAGGTTCATCGTTTTTTGTAAAAAGTCTTTGAAAAAGACTTTTTACAAAAATTCGAGAAAAATTACCGAGAACTTCAAAACAACAAAAAACACAAAAACCAAAAAATTCTTTACAACATAGGGTATAAATGCTCAAAGTAGGTTGAAACAGATCTGCCTTTTTGTCCACAATGGGAAAAACATAAGCTGATCCAATTAACCAAAAAAGTTGCATTTGTGACCCTAAATATATTTAAAATAGTAGGCCTGTAAGGGCATACACTATCAGGCTTATCCAGAAACGTTTTTCGTCCAGTGCCTACGTGGACTCATCAGTGGATATTAAGGCTACAAAGTAGCAAGAAATTCCTGAGATCAAGCACGAAAGCCCTCTAAATATAGAGGGTGTGTAGTGTTTGCAATTTTTGAACGATGTAGGTATACCAAGTACCAATTAAAAAGATAAAAAGGTAAAAACCTTTTTTTACGTTAAACGAAAACAAATAGAGCAAGAATAAAAATACAAAGTTACAAAGTTACAAAGTTTTGAGCAATAACAAAAATAATAAGTTTTTGGAAAAAATTTTTTGAAATATGCAAACGCTTAAACAAAAATTAATTCACTACTATTTTAAAATTAAACATTTAACACGAAAACAGCAATACAGGTACAGAGTATATACCTATATCGTACTCTACAATACCAAGGGAGGGTAAGTGTATAAAGAATGTTTGGGTTAAAGCGAAACATTTTTTTCTTCAGACCCCCAAAAAAATGAAAGTAAAAACATAAAGTCAAAAATCATAGTCAAAAATCATAGTTGAGGTTGTTTAGATTCAAATGCATGAATTCCCTTGGAATAAGAGATTCAATTGAGTCCAACAGCCACAAAAACCATGAAAACTGACCAGTATACAGCTAAGTAGGAGAAACGAGAAACAGCTAAAAACTAGTCAGAAAAACACGTAGCTAAAAATCTAATAAATAAAGATTGTGTACCAGTTAAGAACTAATAAATAAAGGTTGTGTACCAGCTAAGAACTATCTCAACATTGAAAAAATAAAAAACTAAAAAACTTAGTAGTGAAAAGTTAACAACATAGACAATAAAAAGCTTAGTAGTGAAAAGTTATCTCCAAAATGAGCCCAACAGCTTAGTTGACAATCCGACCCGGTTTAGTTGTACATGAGTAGTAGCTCCAAATACTAACTCAAAAGCAGCTTCGTTGAAAAACCTCACTTAAACAAAGGCAAAATATCTCCAAAAAGAAACAACATAACTCAGAATAAAAACAAGACATTTCCAAAATGAACCGAAAACCAACTAGTAGGGCACCGGCCAGCCGTCTAGTAGAGCTCCGAACAACTAGTAGAAAAACGATTTAGATGACAAAACGGTTTAGATGACAAAGCGGGCACGGCAATTACTAGAAAAACGATTTAGATGACGAAACGGGCACGGCAATTTAAAGCAAGCAATTTAGATGAAAACAAAAAATAACTTAAAATGTTGAGCATTAACTGGACTGAAAAACAAGAACGAGCACTAAATGGACTGAAAATGGCCTGAAACAAAAATGAGTGGAATTGAAACAGGCAGCTAGCTAGAAACCTCATATTCATAACTGAAAAATGGAAAAACTAGAAAGTTACAAAAATGAAAAACATTAGAAGAAATGAAAAAATAAAAAATTAAAACATTAAAAAATTGAACTTTGACTAGACCGAAAACAAAAAATAGGAATTGGGTAATGACGAGACCGAAAACAAAAACATAAGTTGGAACCAAGCTGCTAATTTTACAAATAAACTTGAACGAATAAAGAGTTGAAAACTTAAAAATTGAACATTGGTTAGGCTGAAAACAAAAGGTTGGAATCAAGCAGCTAAAGAACTCTTTTATAAATTTTTTTATAAGTTGAACATTGACTAGACTGAAAAATAAGTTGGAATCAGGCAGCTAGGAACTCTTTTTTTGGCATCAAAACGGCTACAGGACTCTTTTTAGGCATTACTTTAAAAAGTTGGAATCAAGCAGCTAAAGAACTCTTTTATAAATTTTTTTATAAGTTGAACATTGACTAGACTGAAAAATAAGTTGGAATCAGGCAGCTAGGAACTCTTTTTTTGGCATCAAAACGGCTACAGGACTCTTTTTAGGCATTACTTTAAAAATTAAAAAACGGAAAGCTAAAAAGAAATTTAGGCATTACTTTAAAAATTGAAAAACGGAAAGCTAAAAAGAACTCAACCAGCTAAAAATCTCTAAATTGAAAAACCAAATCAAACAGCAAGAGAAATGAAAAAATGAAAACAAAACAGCAAGCAAAAAGAAAAATGAAACAGCAAGAAAATTGAAAAATACACGGTAAGAAAATTGAGCTCAAAAATAACAAGTTGAAACTCAAAACGGCTAATAGTTTGACACGACAGACCACAAAAACTATAAATTTGACAAGACAGAACTTCAAAGCTTAAAAAATTAGTTACAAATCATATGGGAATTCTTAAAAGACAGAACTTCAAAGCTTAAAAAATTAGTTACAAATCATGTGGGAATTCTTAAAAATACACCATACACATACACAAGTTAAAATATACAAGACAAAAATAGTTCCATTACACAAGTTAAAAATATATAAGTACTATTATACAAGTCAAAAATAGTTCCATTACATCAGTCAAAAATAGTTCCGACAATAAACCCCTAGGTTTACCAACACCCAACAAAAATATATTTCCATTACATCAGTCAAAAATAGTTCCGACAATAAACCCCTAGGTTTACCAACTAGAAAACATAGAGTTTGCAATTTTTGAACGATGTAGGTATACCAAGTACCAATTAAAAAGATAAAAAGGTAAAAACCTTTTTTTACGTTAAACGAAAACAAATAGAGCAAGAATAAAAATACAAAGTTACAAAGTTACAAAGTTTTGAGCAATAACAAAAATAATAAGTTTTTGGAAAAAATTTTTTGAAATATGCAAACGCTTAAACAAAAATTAATTCACTACTATTTTAAAATTAAACATTTAACACGAAAACAGCAATACAGGTACAGAGTATATACCTATATCGTACTCTACAATACCAAGGGAGGGTAAGTGTATAAAGAATGTTTGGGTTAAAGCGAAACATTTTTTTCTTCAGACCCCCAAAAAAATGAAAGTAAAAACATAAAGTCAAAAATCATAGTCAAAAATCATAGTTGAGGTTGTTTAGATTCAAATGCATGAATTCCCTTGGAATAAGAGATTCAATTGAGTCCAACAGCCACAAAAACCATGAAAACTGACCAGTATACAGCTAAGTAGGAGAAACGAGAAACAGCTAAAAACTAGTCAGAAAAACACGTAGCTAAAAATCTAATAAATAAAGATTGTGTACCAGTTAAGAACTAATAAATAAAGGTTGTGTACCAGCTAAGAACTATCTCAACATTGAAAAAATAAAAAACTAAAAAACTTAGTAGTGAAAAGTTAACAACATAGACAATAAAAAGCTTAGTAGTGAAAAGTTATCTCCAAAATGAGCCCAACAGCTTAGTTGACAATCCGACCCGGTTTAGTTGTACATGAGTAGTAGCTCCAAATACTAACTCAAAAGCAGCTTCGTTGAAAAACCTCACTTAAACAAAGGCAAAATATCTCCAAAAAGAAACAACATAACTCAGAATAAAAACAAGACATTTCCAAAATGAACCGAAAACCAACTAGTAGGGCACCGGCCAGCCGTCTAGTAGAGCTCCGAACAACTAGTAGAAAAACGATTTAGATGACAAAACGGTTTAGATGACAAAGCGGGCACGGCAATTACTAGAAAAACGATTTAGATGACGAAACGGGCACGGCAATTTAAAGCAAGCAATTTAGATGAAAACAAAAAATAACTTAAAATGTTGAGCATTAACTGGACTGAAAAACAAGAACGAGCACTAAATGGACTGAAAATGGCCTGAAACAAAAATGAGTGGAATTGAAACAGGCAGCTAGCTAGAAACCTCATATTCATAACTGAAAAATGGAAAAACTAGAAAGTTACAAAAATGAAAAACATTAGAAGAAATGAAAAAATAAAAAATTAAAACATTAAAAAATTGAACTTTGACTAGACCGAAAACAAAAAATAGGAATTGGGTAATGACGAGACCGAAAACAAAAACATAAGTTGGAACCAAGCTGCTAATTTTACAAATAAACTTGAACGAATAAAGAGTTGAAAACTTAAAAATTGAACATTGGTTAGGCTGAAAACAAAAGGTTGGAATCAAGCAGCTAAAGAACTCTTTTATAAATTTTTTTATAAGTTGAACATTGACTAGACTGAAAAATAAGTTGGAATCAGGCAGCTAGGAACTCTTTTTTTGGCATCAAAACGGCTACAGGACTCTTTTTAGGCATTACTTTAAAAAGTTGGAATCAAGCAGCTAAAGAACTCTTTTATAAATTTTTTTTATAAGTTGAACATTGACTAGACTGAAAAAGTTGGAATCAAGCAGCTAAAGAACTCTTTTATAAATTTTTTTTATAAGTTGAACATTGACTAGACTGAAAAATAAGTTGGAATCAGGCAGCTAGGAACTCTTTTTTTGGCATCAAAACGGCTACAGGACTCTTTTTAGGCATTACTTTAAAAATTAAAAAACGGAAAGCTAAAAAGAAATTTAGGCATTACTTTAAAAATTGAAAAACGGAAAGCTAAAAAGAACTCAACCAGCTAAAAATCTCTAAATTGAAAAACCAAATCAAACAGCAAGAGAAAATGAAAAAATGAAAACAAAACAGCAAGCAAAAAGAAAAATGAAACAGCAAGAAAATTGAAAAATACACGGTAAGAAAATTGAGCTCAAAAATAACAAGTTGAAACTCAAAACGGCTAATAGTTTGACACGACAGACCACAAAAACTATAAATTTGACAAGACAGAACTTCAAAGCTTAAAAAATTAGTTACAAATCATATGGGAATTCTTAAAAGACAGAACTTCAAAGCTTAAAAAATTAGTTACAAATCATGTGGGAATTCTTAAAAATACACCATACACATACACAAGTTAAAATATACAAGACAAAAATAGTTCCATTACACAAGTTAAAAATATATAAGTACTATTATACAAGTCAAAAATAGTTCCATTACATCAGTCAAAAATAGTTCCGACAATAAACCCCTAGGTTTACCAACACCCAACAAAAATATATTTCCATTACATCAGTCAAAAATAGTTCCGACAATAAACCCCTAGGTTTACCAACACCCAACAAAAATATTCCTTTTTGAAAAAAGTTTTTCGAAGAAAAACTTTTGAGAAAAGGTTCATCGTTTTTTGTAAAAAGTCTTTGAAAAAGACTTTTTACAAAAATTCGAGAAAAATTACCGAGAACTTCAAAACAACAAAAAACACAAAAACCAAAAAATTCTTTACAACATAGGGTATAAATGCTCAAAGTAGGTTGAAACAGATCTGCCTTTTTGTCCACAATGGGAAAAACATAAGCTGATCCAATTAACCAAAAAAGTTGCATTTGTGACCCTAAATATATTTAAAATAGTAGGCCTGTAAGGGCATACACTATCAGGCTTATCCAGAAACGTTTTTCGTCCAGTGCCTACGTGGACTCATCAGTGGATATTAAGGCTACAAAGTAGCAAGAAATTCCTGAGATTAAGCACGAAAGCCCTCTAAATATAGAGGGTGTGTAGTGGTGGAATTTCTGTTTATATAGTCAAAAATCCTTTATATCATATACAGCAATATGAACTTCATTATAAAACAATATGAACTTCATTATAAATATACAAACCTTTAATATAACTTACCCACCTTTACCAAAACTCCTTGTGTTGAAATCAGCATTCCTTGTCTTGTACCTAGACATTGAAGATATCAAAAGTATTAAATCGGCAATCCTCGTGTAGCATTGCGTGTAGATATTGAGGATATCAAAGATATTTAAAACAACGTTGAAGACATTAATACTAGATGTTGAAGGCATTAATACTAGATGTTGAAGAATATCAACACCAATAGATATATCAAACATAACAAGCATAACAAAAGACCTAACAGAAAACTTGATATATGGCGGTTTGGCTAACAAGATTGAATTACAAATAAGATTTATGTTATTTGTAGGTTTGGCACACTTGATTGAATTACAAATAAGATTTATGTTATTTGTAGGTTTGGCACACCTGATTGAATTACAAATAAGATTTATGCTTGTGAAATTCGAATGTTTGACAAACAAAAATACAGTTTATGTTTGTGAAATTCGAATGTATGACAAACAAGATTGAGTATCAGAAAAGAGTGTATGGTAAAAGAGACAGCAATAATGATAGAAGAGACAGCAATAGTGATAGAAGAGACAGCTGTAGTGATAAAAGGGTTAAGTATTGCAATTAGACTGCACAGAGAACACTAAAAAATATGGTTGCACCAATTGTGCAGAAAACAATGGCGGAACCAAAAGCTACTTGTGCAGAAGAAATGACTGAAAAAATAATGGCGGTACCAATAAGCTTTTGATATACCAAAAAATTGCGGCGTCATTCTCAAAGTTACTAAGTTTTCTAAAAATCAATTGTAAAGCTAAAGGCAAACAGAGTGCGTGTATTAAAGTTTTACGAAATATACATTGTCTAGTCAACCAAAAATAGGGTGTGTGTTTTAAAGTCACTAAAAGATCATACAACACTTGATTGTAAGGTTTGCAGGCTAGGACCTAGAGTGTGTGTTCAAATTTTACAAAATTACGACAATTATAAATTGTGTTTTAAGTCACTAAAAATCATACAACAATTGGTAACCCGGCTTGCAAAGTTAGCCAAAAGAAAAAAGAAAAATACTTGAGCTCCCTCAATCACCTGCAATCCAAAAGTTGTAAAAGTTGTAAATTTGCGTTTCCTCCTTGATCTACGTTCAACGACACAAAACTCATAACAAATACCTGCAGCTCATTACAAGTTAGTAAAATATCCGAAAATATTTCTGGAAGGTTACCTCTGAAAAAATTCCTTTAAACAAATATACTATAATTATATACTCAGAAAACATAACACTATCAAATTATAATTAAATATTTAATTACATCTAGAATCTCCTAACAGGTTAATAAATAGGACAAACCATATCTAACGTTCACTGGGACTATCTATCTAGTGTCAACAATCTACTGTATACAGTCTAGTGTTCCCAGGGACCGATTATCTAGTGTCTACTGGGACCACAATAAGGACCAACTATCTAGTGTCCATTAAGCATCTAGTGTGCATCAAACATCTAGTGTGCATCAAACATCCAGTGTCCACTCAATTGTTCACCTGTCAACCGGGAAGCCACACTCAGTAAATTGCAGATTGTAGTCAAAACCGCGTGAGCAAAAGGAGCAAGAGTCAAAACGACAAAAACTTAGTTAGTGAAAAAAAGCACATTAACAACAAACAAGACCAGCCTACGGGGTTCACCTAGCCAAGCCACAAAAGTGTTCAAAACAGTGTGTTCAACGGCAGAGAGTCCAACTGCAGAGTGCTCAACGGCAGAGAGTACAACTGCAGAGTGCTCAACGAGTATCCAGAAACATCAAGTGTTCCCAGCAAGTGTTTAAAACAGTGTCTAGATGTTAACATTCACCGTGATGGGCCAGTATACAACGCAAAACCGACAAATGTTTAGGAAAAATGGTGTCAAATGCTATGGCAAACCGGTATTACTGGCCTTAAAGCTTGGACCGATGGTGTTGGTGTCAAAAATCTAAACCACGTATCACTGTAAGACCAATCTAACGTAAAAAACTAGTTCTATGTTCACACCTCAAAGATATCCAAGGCCTGGCAACTATCAAATAAACACCTTGTTCTATGTTCTATGTTCACCCCTCTTTGTTCAAAATTCAACACCTCTTTGCCCGTTTGGACGACACTGACTACGCTTCACTATAACTGGTAATGAAAAATACTATTACATTTGATCATTTACCATTTACTAAAAATACTATTACATTTGATCATTACCATTTACTAAAAATAACCAAATTACTATTACAGGTCTGTTGCGACTGAAAAAGGAAAAAATTGTTGTTAGATTCACCAACAAAATGCTACAATTGACCTATCCCTATCAGCAATATCGAGCCTATGGTAAGTGTGTCAGAACAATATTCCTCAACTAATTAGTATCAAACAATTTTGTATCAAACAATCTATTGAAAAAGCAAAAATAACCTTACTCAAACTTAGTTGTACTAGACCCATAATAATATACATTGCATGATCTATTGTAATTAATGTTTAGGTTAATAATACTGTATATGTTGGTTGAGTAAAAAATTACACCTTAATTAAATACTACATATGTTGGTTGAGTAAAAAATTACACCTTAATTAAATACTACAGAAAAAATTGCTAAATTTTAAATATAGCTCAAGAACATCCCTTAAATATTACTGAAAAAATGCTATCCTATAAATATTTCTGAAGGACATTTTTTAATTATTACTGACAAGTGCTGTCCTTAATTATCACTGCAAAGTGCTATCTTAATTGCAAAATGCTATCTTAATTGCAACATCTACGTTAAATTACACGAACAACCAGAAATATAAGAAAACGTACCACAACACTGCCAGTATCAATGAAAATTACCTGCTAGAACAAACCGTTTGGTAACACTAGTGCAAAATACAGCTGGAGAGAAAACTTTGCACAAGTTCCACCTGAGTGTAAATTGAAGAGCTCAAAAAAGTTAGATTCCGCTCAGTTCACTATCACACTCAAATGTTGCCTCAGGGTAGAATTACAAAGAGATAGCAAAATTCACAATCCACACAATTCACTAACACACCCTAAGTGTTGCATTTGAGTAGAAATACAAAGAGACAGAGCGACATCAAGGAGTTTATGTTCCACATACACAATGCAAAGTGTAACAGCTGTTTTCGAAGATTAGGGCAATGACCTGCTAGTGAAGTTCATAAATTCTGACATTGACATTTTAACATTAAAAGTTATTAAAAATCACGAAAGGTAAACGTAAACAGTGTATAATGCTAAAAGTTATTAAAAATCACGAAAGGTAAAAGAAAAACAGTGTATAATGGTTAACAATAACGTGTGTCGAGAATACAAACCAGTGTACCATAGATAAAAATACAAAAACGGTAAGTTTTCCATTTAGTTAGAGCTACTTGCGAGGTATCTTTATGGGTCCAAATAAACCATATGCTTGATATGTTCAAATAAACCATATGCTTGATATGTTCAAATGAGCAGTATTTGCAAGTGAGTTGGAATAGTGCTTGCAGAAAAAATGCAAATATATTTCAAAATTGTTGAGGCACAAACCATTAATTTATTATTGGTGTTAAAATGATGTCTGCAATAGATTGCCACCATTTAGATCAAAACGCCAAAAATGATGTTGAGATGCGAACATCAATTTTGATTAATACCAAAACAATGTCCGTAATAGATTGCAACCGTTTTGATCAGCACTCCAACGCGTTTGGATAGTTAGTGCTTGCTGAAGATTACAGGTATATATGGCGAACATGTTTAAACCATGAAAAGTAGTGCGTGCAAAGGATTACAAGTATATATGGCGGGGGTGTTTAAACACGGATATGTTAGTAAAAAGTTGCATAAAGACAACCCATGCATTTGAATAATTATTGCAAGTATATATTTAGACGTATCGTTAACAATTGTAAATTAGAGACAAAACTGTATTTGAATGATCATTGCAAGATATATATTGCAAGTATATATTTAAAATAAACATCTGTAGAGGGTTAAAACAAATAAAAGGTATTCGCCTGATTGAAAAGCAGGTAAACGATTGTACTCACAAGTGGATATAAAAGGTTTTGTGTAAATGGACGTATTGTGAGAGTGGAAATTGTTGTTGTGAAAAAATGTTCTGACAATGTTCATTAGTCGAATATAGATGCAATTGTTAATGGTCATTAGTCGAATATAGATGCAATTGTTAATGGTGTGAAAATGTTGTGAAGATGTTTAATAGCCGAAAATAAAGATGTAATTGATCTTGTGTAAATGTGTATTAATTAGACAGTAGTGATCAAGTAGACAATTCAGTAATCAGACCAGTAATTATAGTAACAAAGTAGAAAGATTACATTCTCTATTTTTGCAATTCTTTATTTTGCAATTCTTTATTTTGCACTTCTTTATTTTTGCAATTCTTTATTTTTGCAGTTCGACCAAAACCAATATCAAAACCGACACACCAATCAATAATACAACAACACCAAACCAATCAATAAGACATCAACGAACCAATAAAACAACAACACCAAAACCAATCAATAAGACATCAACGAACTAAAGGTATACAGCTTAAGAAACATCAAACTTACCTACACATGGATTTTTCCGTCG
Organism: Tetanocera ferruginea; assembly: GCA_958299015.1. NCBI lineage: Eukaryota > Metazoa > Arthropoda > Insecta > Diptera > Sciomyzidae > Tetanocera > Tetanocera ferruginea. Next base: position 166,761,408 of record OY282641.1, read on the forward strand.
AACGGCGAGCTGCTGCCATATGTAGAGACATTGACTATGAATTAGAATTTTGGATTACTTTGGATTATTTTTAGAAAATATTAGTAAGTTAGTGTTAATGTTAGAATATTAAGGATAAGAATGAGTAAGGAAAAAACCAAATATGGAAATTATCACAATGCTGGGGAATATACGCTAATGGATCCGTATTAAATTGCTTGAGTTTTGTCAAAAATGCCACATGTTCACGACGCTTAGAAGTCACAACTACCACAAAACCGACCTAAAACACAAAACAAAAACTCGACGCACAAATACTTAAATGCACAAATACTTAAATACACAAATACTTAATTGCACAGATCACGCTGTGAATAGACTATCAACAGAAAATTTTTCTCAACCAAAAACAATTTTTTCAAATAACAAAAAATTTCAACAAAATGTATTATAGGTACGTTTATGACTACTTGGTTTGGCAATTACGGCTACCATTTCTCAATGGCTACTGCGATGTTGATTCACTTCGATTTGATACATTTCATAAAATGCTCGCCATATACCGGCGGCATGCTATGTTGTTTCCGTTAACTATTTACGCAAGTGTATTGTATCAAGTGGATATTGTGCACGATTTCATATACTATGTGGACATTATTCAAGTAGACTATTCACCTATACGTTCTCAAGGCTAGTCGGATTGACACCCTTAAGTGTTTGGGCGCTACCGCGTGTTTGCTTTAAAAATGCGGTTTTTTCAATATGGTTCTTAACATGGTTTTTTTGTTTAGTTATGGTCCAATTATGGTTCTTTTGTAGTCCCGGTTCAACTTTGTTGTGTATTTACGGTCCAAAATATGGTCTTCTGTCCAGGTTCGCTTAATTTAATTAAAGTTTTTAATAAAGTTTTTAAATAAAGTTTTTAGTCCGGGTTCGCTTAATTTAATTAAAGTTTTTAATAAAGTTTTTAAATAAAGTTTTTAGTCCGGGTTCGCGCCTTTCCTTAATTTTGTTTAGATATTTCTTGGATACAGTTTAGGTTCTTGGATACAGTTTAGGTTCGTACATTTTCTTATTTTTGTTATTTTTATTGTATGGTTCAGGTTCGTGCATCTTCTCATTTCTGTTGTTTATTCCATTGTATGGTTCAGGTTCGTGCATCTTCTCATTTCTGTTGTTTATTCCAGGTTCGGGTTCGTGCATCTTCTCTTTCAATTGATTATTCTAGGTTCGTGCGTCCTTCTTTCGTGTATCCTCTATCTTTTGTAGTTTTTAGTTCAGGTTTGTGCAATCTTCTCTGCAGTATAGCTCAAGTTTTGTGTAGATATATAAAAAATAACCAATGGCTACCGGTACCGATAAAACACGGCAACTCCGGGTCACCTCAGCAGCATATCCAGTTATGATTGAAGGAGGTTTTAAAAGTTTCGTTGATGTGCCAGTTAGAGAGGAAGTCAAAATCTTGCTAAGTTTTGGTCCCCGTTTTGTACCGCCAATAGTGCCAACCGTGCTAAGTCACGTAGATACCTTACAACACTTATATAACGCTTTTCTGTCTAATGTGGGTCGGGTAGATCCCACCACCTGTTTCAGTGAAATAATACATATGTATTATTCTAAGTTTTGTGAGGATCAAGCATTAACGGTACAAGAGCGCAAACAGCTAACCTTTATGGACCGGGTGATCATGAAACTTTTAGAAGTCACATCACAGTATCTAAAGGCAAATCCAACACATTGCATTATACAAGGTGACAAAGGCAAGATCACGGCACTTATTAAAAAGGACGATTACCGATCCAAGATGACAGTATGGATTGACAAGTGTTTAAATGCTGGTATGTATGCCATGGAAGGTACCGAAGGGTTCGGTTGGGTTGATAAAGTGACACGAGCTGAGTTGTTGATAGCGTATCATAGTATCAAGGCAAAATTTTTCAAATTATATTACACAAGACCGGAGATAGGTAAATTATATCAACGAAGGATTCTCACACTTCTGAATAAATGTGACAATAAGGATGCTAGACTACCATATTTGTATGGGGTCTTGAAATGTCACAAAGTCGATTTGCCTTGCCGTCCCATTTGTGGTACCATGCACTGGTATACCTATCCTTTACAAAAAGTTGTCGTTGGATTTTTTCGTCACTTCTACGATAAGCTGACCACGAGTCACAATACTCGTGACATAACGGATACTGCACATGAGCTTCTAACTATACCTGTATGCGAAGGATATGAATTCGTTAAATTTGACATCAAGGATATGTACCCAATGATGGATAAACACGCGATTATATCATATATAACTGAGTTGACGCACGAGGGGTGGTTTACGAAAAACTACGAAATATTGGGGCCTGTACTGATATCATGTCTAGATTTTTGTATGAACAAAGCTAACTATTTTACATATGGTGGCAAAATCTACCAGCAAATGCAAGGTTTGCCACAAGGGGCATGTGATTCTGGGTTACTAGCTACGCTGTATTTGGACAGATTAATACTAGATAACTGTAGTATACTTTTTGAGAAAAATTTAGTGTGTTTTTGGTGGAAATATATGGATGACTTCCTGCTATATATTCCCACCGAATATATAGATGTGTTTAAACGCGATTTTGAAAAAATTACTCAACTCGAACTGACGATGGATCGTGAGGAAGAGGATGAACAGGGCAACCCTAGTATTTCGTACTTAGATATCAATATAACTAGGGGGGTTACGATTAGTATAAACACTTATATAAAGCCTACCGCTTCAAAACGTATGTTACATTACCTATCAAACCATCCTCTTGTACAAAAGAAATCTACTGTTGTTCAGTTTATAACAAAAATCCTTTGTAGAACTAGTACTCATCTCTTGGCATTCGATTTTTCAGTTCTGGAAGCTCAATTCCATAACAACCAATATCCAAAACTGTTTATAGAAGAACTACTGTCAAAGGCTTTAACTAAAGAGGTCGCAAATATCGAGAAAGGTTCGTCACTTCTGCCAGTGTTTAAGTCCCAACTATACCAGCGGGGTCTTGTCCTAAATAGTATTTTACAACGTTTTAAACCCATTCCTCGGAAAAAGAGCTATTCCCTGGCTAAGCGGCGTATTTTTTTCTCCAACCTAAGAGTATTCAAGTATTGTTGCGAAGAATTTTCGGAGCTAATTAAGGTTATATTTAAGATGTATAATTTAGGTACACCGGTGTTTAGTACTGCCAATACTTTATTCAATAAGTTGAAAATGTCTCTATCCGATTCAGACCCCTCTTTGGAGTTACCAAAAACTCAACTGTCTACTGCTGGCGGTTCTAAAATATACATGGTTACATGTGAGGATTGTGACACCTTATTTATCATAAGTGGGGTAGGACCCGGTTTAGAATTGCTAGATTTAGCTCTTACAAATCCTTTAACCCCTCTACACAAACACCAGGTATCGCTTACACACAATATATCGAAACAATATTTGAATCTTCCAGTATCAGAGACCATTGACGTAGGTGTGCAAGTTTTGCTCTTTAAGGCGTTGTACGGGTATATGGGGGTGGAATGTTCCTCTATGCATATATTAAGTTGCATTCCAAGCATAATAAGTCGGGGTACAAATATTTGTATTCAAGCTTTAGATGCACAGGGTGTCAAAAGTTACTCCACTTTAGGTATACCTAAACCTAAATTTCAAGGTGTTAGAATCTGAAAATCCAATTACAAAAAAATTTTTTCAAGGTGTTAGAATCTAAAATTCAACTTACAAAAAATTTTTTTAGAAACCATTAGATCTAGATGTCAAATTTTCCAGTATAGTGATAAATTCCAATAAAGACTCCAATAAAGATTCTTATAAAAACTCTTTTACCATGACAAAACGTATCTAAAAGTCAATTTTTCGGTATATCGATAGAATCCAAATAAAACTTGTTTACAGTGATAAGTCGTATCGAATTAGCGCTAATGTCAACTAACAAATGAATGTTCGATTCAATTAAATATATAGACCTTAATGTCTAATTAGAGTTTAAACTAATATAGAAATAGTTTTTTTACCTATATATAACTATTCTTATGTTTTTTTGAAAAGTACCAATATTTAACTATTCTTATGTTTTTTGAAAAAATACCGATAATTATCCCAGTTATATAACCGCATTGCATGGTGGATTGCAAATGAAAATGAAAAATTGTCTTGTGTATACAAAAATAAGTTGACAATTGTATGGAGAAAATATCAATAAAAAATTAAAAATAAAACAACATTTCATAGTTTGTATTACTGTTTGGTGTATACAAAGATTGTTGGAAAACCACGTGACTTAATCCATACCATTACAATAAGATCAAAAGAACCGAAAAAAATAAAACCCCTTGGAAACAGAAACAATATAAACAAAAAGAAAACACATAAACTGATGATCATACCTCAACAACCCATAAGTTAACCTTACTCTAAGTTAACCTGGCTATGGTTGTTACGAATGAAAAATGAAAAGTATACGCTAAAAATACTCTCAACGATGACTGCAAAAAACCATAATGAATGACTGCAAAAAAAAACGCAAACAATCATAAGACGAACTGAAAACATTTTTTGTACTAAAAAAATCATAAGACGAACTGAAAACATTCTTTATGTACTAAAACAACCAGGACGGTATACCAACGGCTATAAGACGATATCCAAAAAACAACCATAAGATGATGATGTACAAAAACCAACTTAAGATGATACAAACAGCCATACGATGAATATCTAAAAAACCAGCCAAAAGATGATGTACAAAAACAAACATAAATTGACACAAAAAAGCACTAAGTTGATAAATATAAAACAGTATAAGTAGTTTGCAAAAAATTTTCACATAATTTGAAATTACTTCATATAATTTTGACACAAAACAGCACTAAGATGATGAATATAAAATAGTATAAATTTCATATAATTTGAATATACTTCATATAATTTTGGGTGGAAATTACTTCCAGACCTGAAAATGTTTTTCTTGTATTAACAACAAGTCATCATCAAAGGGTCGAAGGAGCATCTGTGGCAGCTTGTTACCTAAGATGTGACAAGTGTACAAGTTAGGAGTCAAAGGCATGAAGAATAATTTATAAAACTGATTGACTACAAATTAGTGGTTAACAAGGAAAAATGTTAACTGGAAGTGGGTGGGTTAATATATGTATTTTGAATGTATATATATATCCGAATGTACATATATATCCGAATGTATATATATGAGCGTATATCTGTGTGTATGTGTATATATATAAGAGTATATATATGTGTATGAAGACAGTCAACAACAGTTTTTACAACATATAAGCTGGCTGGCAGTTGTAACCAAGTAGGTGGTATGATTACATTTGACTATATATGTTGGTGCTACTAGTACATATAGTACTTTTTTGAGCACTAATATATGGAGCATGGGGGCACATATAGGCAACGGATAGAACCAAAAATGCTAAGCCTGTGTAGTGGTCTTAAGCATACGCATACCAACACTATCAGTAAGTTATAATGGTTGTAGCTAACTGGCTGATAGTTGGGATGGAAGACACAAACTACCAGGTGAACGCATGTGCTCTAAAAGTTGACGACATAGTGCTACATCGGCCTTCACTGACCCAACAAGGTGAGGCCTCTCTTTGGGACTTCAGTGAATTTTTTTAAAAAAATTTTTTCATTGTACTGAAAATGCATACTTGTCGAATAGAACAAAGCCTTGAACGGATAGTCGGTGCAAAATTCGTTCTTGACAACAACAGCATCCCAGTTCCAGAAAATTAAATCCCACTCAACAATGGCATCCCAGTCCCTACCTAAAGGCGGAGAAACATAGATAGACCTTTAAGACTAGAAAACATAGAGTTTGCAATTTTTGAACGATGTAGGTATACCAAGTACCAATTAAAAAGATAAAAAGGTAAAAACCTTTTTTTACGTTAAACGAAAACAAATAGAGCAAGAATAAAAATACAAAGTTACAAAGTTACAAAGTTTTGAGCAATAACAAAAATAATAAGTTTTTGGAAAAAATTTTTTGAAATATGCAAACGCTTAAACAAAAATTAATTCACTACTATTTTAAAATTAAACATTTAACACGAAAACAGCAATACAGGTACAGAGTATATACCTATATCGTACTCTACAATACCAAGGGAGGGTAAGTGTATAAAGAATGTTTGGGTTAAAGCGAAACATTTTTTTCTTCAGACCCCCAAAAAAATGAAAGTAAAAACATAAAGTCAAAAATCATAGTCAAAAATCATAGTTGAGGTTGTTTAGATTCAAATGCATGAATTCCCTTGGAATAAGAGATTCAATTGAGTCCAACAGCCACAAAAACCATGAAAACTGACCAGTATACAGCTAAGTAGGAGAAACGAGAAACAGCTAAAAACTAGTCAGAAAAACACGTAGCTAAAAATCTAATAAATAAAGATTGTGTACCAGTTAAGAACTAATAAATAAAGGTTGTGTACCAGCTAAGAACTATCTCAACATTGAAAAAATAAAAAACTAAAAAACTTAGTAGTGAAAAGTTAACAACATAGACAATAAAAAGCTTAGTAGTGAAAAGTTATCTCCAAAATGAGCCCAACAGCTTAGTTGACAATCCGACCCGGTTTAGTTGTACATGAGTAGTAGCTCCAAATACTAACTCAAAAGCAGCTTCGTTGAAAAACCTCACTTAAACAAAGGCAAAATATCTCCAAAAAGAAACAACATAACTCAGAATAAAAACAAGACATTTCCAAAATGAACCGAAAACCAACTAGTAGGGCACCGGCCAGCCGTCTAGTAGAGCTCCGAACAACTAGTAGAAAAACGATTTAGATGACAAAACGGTTTAGATGACAAAGCGGGCACGGCAATTACTAGAAAAACGATTTAGATGACGAAACGGGCACGGCAATTTAAAGCAAGCAATTTAGATGAAAACAAAAAATAACTTAAAATGTTGAGCATTAACTGGACTGAAAAACAAGAACGAGCACTAAATGGACTGAAAATGGCCTGAAACAAAAATGAGTGGAATTGAAACAGGCAGCTAGCTAGAAACCTCATATTCATAACTGAAAAATGGAAAAACTAGAAAGTTACAAAAATGAAAAACATTAGAAGAAATGAAAAAATAAAAAATTAAAACATTAAAAAATTGAACTTTGACTAGACCGAAAACAAAAAATAGGAATTGGGTAATGACGAGACCGAAAACAAAAACATAAGTTGGAACCAAGCTGCTAATTTTACAAATAAACTTGAACGAATAAAGAGTTGAAAACTTAAAAATTGAACATTGGTTAGGCTGAAAACAAAAGGTTGGAATCAAGCAGCTAAAGAACTCTTTTATAAATTTTTTTATAAGTTGAACATTGACTAGACTGAAAAATAAGTTGGAATCAGGCAGCTAGGAACTCTTTTTTTGGCATCAAAACGGCTACAGGACTCTTTTTAGGCATTACTTTAAAAAGTTGGAATCAAGCAGCTAAAGAACTCTTTTATAAATTTTTTTATAAGTTGAACATTGACTAGACTGAAAAATAAGTTGGAATCAGGCAGCTAGGAACTCTTTTTTTGGCATCAAAACGGCTACAGGACTCTTTTTAGGCATTACTTTAAAAATTAAAAAACGGAAAGCTAAAAAGAAATTTAGGCATTACTTTAAAAATTGAAAAACGGAAAGCTAAAAAGAACTCAACCAGCTAAAAATCTCTAAATTGAAAAACCAAATCAAACAGCAAGAGAAATGAAAAAATGAAAACAAAACAGCAAGCAAAAAGAAAAATGAAACAGCAAGAAAATTGAAAAATACACGGTAAGAAAATTGAGCTCAAAAATAACAAGTTGAAACTCAAAACGGCTAATAGTTTGACACGACAGACCACAAAAACTATAAATTTGACAAGACAGAACTTCAAAGCTTAAAAAATTAGTTACAAATCATATGGGAATTCTTAAAAGACAGAACTTCAAAGCTTAAAAAATTAGTTACAAATCATGTGGGAATTCTTAAAAATACACCATACACATACACAAGTTAAAATATACAAGACAAAAATAGTTCCATTACACAAGTTAAAAATATATAAGTACTATTATACAAGTCAAAAATAGTTCCATTACATCAGTCAAAAATAGTTCCGACAATAAACCCCTAGGTTTACCAACACCCAACAAAAATATATTTCCATTACATCAGTCAAAAATAGTTCCGACAATAAACCCCTAGGTTTACCAACTAGAAAACATAGAGTTTGCAATTTTTGAACGATGTAGGTATACCAAGTACCAATTAAAAAGATAAAAAGGTAAAAACCTTTTTTTACGTTAAACGAAAACAAATAGAGCAAGAATAAAAATACAAAGTTACAAAGTTACAAAGTTTTGAGCAATAACAAAAATAATAAGTTTTTGGAAAAAATTTTTTGAAATATGCAAACGCTTAAACAAAAATTAATTCACTACTATTTTAAAATTAAACATTTAACACGAAAACAGCAATACAGGTACAGAGTATATACCTATATCGTACTCTACAATACCAAGGGAGGGTAAGTGTATAAAGAATGTTTGGGTTAAAGCGAAACATTTTTTTCTTCAGACCCCCAAAAAAATGAAAGTAAAAACATAAAGTCAAAAATCATAGTCAAAAATCATAGTTGAGGTTGTTTAGATTCAAATGCATGAATTCCCTTGGAATAAGAGATTCAATTGAGTCCAACAGCCACAAAAACCATGAAAACTGACCAGTATACAGCTAAGTAGGAGAAACGAGAAACAGCTAAAAACTAGTCAGAAAAACACGTAGCTAAAAATCTAATAAATAAAGATTGTGTACCAGTTAAGAACTAATAAATAAAGGTTGTGTACCAGCTAAGAACTATCTCAACATTGAAAAAATAAAAAACTAAAAAACTTAGTAGTGAAAAGTTAACAACATAGACAATAAAAAGCTTAGTAGTGAAAAGTTATCTCCAAAATGAGCCCAACAGCTTAGTTGACAATCCGACCCGGTTTAGTTGTACATGAGTAGTAGCTCCAAATACTAACTCAAAAGCAGCTTCGTTGAAAAACCTCACTTAAACAAAGGCAAAATATCTCCAAAAAGAAACAACATAACTCAGAATAAAAACAAGACATTTCCAAAATGAACCGAAAACCAACTAGTAGGGCACCGGCCAGCCGTCTAGTAGAGCTCCGAACAACTAGTAGAAAAACGATTTAGATGACAAAACGGTTTAGATGACAAAGCGGGCACGGCAATTACTAGAAAAACGATTTAGATGACGAAACGGGCACGGCAATTTAAAGCAAGCAATTTAGATGAAAACAAAAAATAACTTAAAATGTTGAGCATTAACTGGACTGAAAAACAAGAACGAGCACTAAATGGACTGAAAATGGCCTGAAACAAAAATGAGTGGAATTGAAACAGGCAGCTAGCTAGAAACCTCATATTCATAACTGAAAAATGGAAAAACTAGAAAGTTACAAAAATGAAAAACATTAGAAGAAATGAAAAAATAAAAAATTAAAACATTAAAAAATTGAACTTTGACTAGACCGAAAACAAAAAATAGGAATTGGGTAATGACGAGACCGAAAACAAAAACATAAGTTGGAACCAAGCTGCTAATTTTACAAATAAACTTGAACGAATAAAGAGTTGAAAACTTAAAAATTGAACATTGGTTAGGCTGAAAACAAAAGGTTGGAATCAAGCAGCTAAAGAACTCTTTTATAAATTTTTTTATAAGTTGAACATTGACTAGACTGAAAAATAAGTTGGAATCAGGCAGCTAGGAACTCTTTTTTTGGCATCAAAACGGCTACAGGACTCTTTTTAGGCATTACTTTAAAAAGTTGGAATCAAGCAGCTAAAGAACTCTTTTATAAATTTTTTTATAAGTTGAACATTGACTAGACTGAAAAATAAGTTGGAATCAGGCAGCTAGGAACTCTTTTTTTGGCATCAAAACGGCTACAGGACTCTTTTTAGGCATTACTTTAAAAATTAAAAAACGGAAAACTAAAAAGAAATTTAGGCATTACTTTAAAAATTGAAAAACGGAAAGCTAAAAAGAACTCAACCAGCTAAAAATCTCTAAATTGAAAAACCAAATCAAACAGCAAGAGAAATGAAAAAATGAAAACAAAACAGCAAGCAAAAAGAAAAATGAAACAGCAAGAAAATTGAAAAATACACGGTAAGAAAATTGAGCTCAAAAATAACAAGTTGAAACTCAAAACGGCTAATAGTTTGACACGACAGACCACAAAAACTATAAATTTGACAAGACAGAACTTCAAAGCTTAAAAAATTAGTTACAAATCATATGGGAATTCTTAAAAGACAGAACTTCAAAGCTTAAAAAATTAGTTACAAATCATGTGGGAATTCTTAAAAATACACCATACACATACACAAGTTAAAATATACAAGACAAAAATAGTTCCATTACACAAGTTAAAAATATATAAGTACTATTATACAAGTCAAAAATAGTTCCATTACATCAGTCAAAAATAGTTCCGACAATAAACCCCTAGGTTTACCAACACCCAACAAAAATATATTTCCATTACATCAGTCAAAAATAGTTCCGACAATAAACCCCTAGGTTTACCAACACCCAACAAAAATATTCCTTTTTGAAAAAAGTTTTTCGAAGAAAAACTTTTGAGAAAAGGTTCATCGTTTTTTGTAAAAAGTCTTTGAAAAAGACTTTTTACAAAAATTCGAGAAAAATTACCGAGAACTTCAAAACAACAAAAAACACAAAAACCAAAAAATTCTTTACAACATAGGGTATAAATGCTCAAAGTAGGTTGAAACAGATCTGCCTTTTTGTCCACAATGGGAAAAACATAAGCTGATCCAATTAACCAAAAAAGTTGCATTTGTGACCCTAAATATATTTAAAATAGTAGGCCTGTAAGGGCATACACTATCAGGCTTATCCAGAAACGTTTTTCGTCCAGTGCCTACGTGGACTCATCAGTGGATATTAAGGCTACAAAGTAGCAAGAAATTCCTGAGATTAAGCACGAAAGCCCTCTAAATATAGAGGGTGTGTAGTGGTGGAATTTCTGTTTATATAGTCAAAAATCCTTTATATCATATACAGCAATATGAACTTCATTATAAAACAATATGAACTTCATTATAAATATACAAACCTTTAATATAACTTACCCACCTTTACCAAAACTCCTTGTGTTGAAATCAGCATTCCTTGTCTTGTACCTAGACATTGAAGATATCAAAAGTATTAAGACTAGAAAACATAGAGTTTGCAATTTTTGAACGATGTAGGTATACCAAGTACCAATTAAAAAGATAAAAAGGTAAAAACCTTTTTTTTACGTTAAACGAAAACAAATAGAGCAAGAATAAAAATACAAAGTTACAAAGTTACAAAGTTTTGAGCAATAACAAAAATAATAAGTTTTTGGAAAAAATTTTTTGAAATATGCAAACGCTTAAACAAAAATTAATTCACTACTATTTTAAAATTAAACATTTAACACGAAAACAGCAATACAGGTACAGAGTATATACCTATATCGTACTCTACAATACCAAGGGAGGGTAAGTGTATAAAGAATGTTTGGGTTAAAGCGAAACATTTTTTTCTTCAGACCCCCAAAAAAATGAAAGTAAAAACATAAAGTCAAAAATCATAGTCAAAAATCATAGTTGAGGTTGTTTAGATTCAAATGCATGAATTCCCTTGGAATAAGAGATTCAATTGAGTCCAACAGCCACAAAAACCATGAAAACTGACCAGTATACAGCTAAGTAGGAGAAACGAGAAACAGCTAAAAACTAGTCAGAAAAACACGTAGCTAAAAACCTAATAAATAAAGATTGTGTACCAGTTAAGAACTAATAAATAAAGGTTGTGTACCAGCTAAGAACTATCTCAACATTGAAAAAATAAAAATTGTGTACCAGTTAAGAACTAATAAATAAAGGTTGTGTACCAGCTAAGAACTATCTCAACATTGAAAAAATAAAAAACTAAAAAACTTAGTAGTGAAAAGTTAACAACATAGACAATAAAAAGCTTAGTAGTGAAAAGTTATCTCCAAAATGAGCCCAACAGCTTAGTTGACAATCCGACCCGGTTTAGTTGTACATGAGTAGTAGCTCCAAATACTAACTCAAAAGCAGCTTCGTTGAAAAACCTCACTTAAACAAAGGCAAAATATCTCCAAAAAGAAACAACATAACTCAGAATAAAAACAAGACATTTCCAAAATGAACCGAAAACCAACTAGTAGGGCACCGGCCAGCCGTCTAGTAGAGCTCCGAACAACTAGTAGAAAAACGATTTAGATGACAAAACGGTTTAGATGACAAAGCGGGCACGGCAATTACTAGAAAAACGATTTAGATGACGAAACGGGCACGGCAATTTAAAGCAAGCAATTTAGATGAAAACAAAAAATAACTTAAAATGTTGAGCATTAACTGGACTGAAAAACAAGAACGAGCACTAAATGGACTGAAAATGGCCTGAAACAAAAATGAGTGGAATTGAAACAGGCAGCTAGCTAGAAACCTCATATTCATAACTGAAAAATGGAAAAACTAGAAAGTTACAAAAATGAAAAACATTAGAAGAAATGAAAAAATAAAAAATTAAAACATTAAAAAATTGAACTTTGACTAGACCGAAAACAAAAAATAGGAATTGGGTAATGACGAGACCGAAAACAAAAGACTAGAAAACATAGAGTTTGCAATTTTTGAACGATGTAGGTATACCATGTACCAATTAAAAAGATAAAAAGGTAAAAACCTTTTTTTACGTTAAACGAAAACAAATAGAGCAAGAATAAAAATACAAAGTTACAAAGTTACAAAGTTTTGAGCAATAACAAAAATAATAAGTTTTTGGAAAAAATTTTTTGAAATATGCAAACGCTTAAACAAAAATTAATTCACTACTATTTTAAAATTAAACATTTAACACGAAAACAGCAATACAGGTACAGAGTATATACCTATATCGTACTCTACAATACTAAGGGAGGGTAAGTGTATAAAGAATGTTTGGGTTAAAGCGAAACATTTTTTTCTTCAGACCCCCAAAAAAATGAAAGTAAAAACATAAAGTCAAAAATCATAGTCAAAAATCATAGTTGAGGTTGTTTAGATTCAAATGCATGAATTCCCTTGGAATAAGAGATTCAATTGAGTCCAACAGCCACAAAAACCATGAAAACTGACCAGTATACAGCTAAGTAGGAGAAACGAGACACAGCTAAAAACTAGTTAAGAACTAATAAATAAAGGTTGTGTACCAGCTAAGAACTATCTCAACATTGAAAAAATAAAAAACTAAAAAACTTAGTAGTGAAAAGTTAACAACATAGACAATAAAAAGCTTAGTAGTGAAAAGTTATCTCCAAAATGAGCCCAACAGCTTAGTTGACAATCCGACCCGGTTTAGTTGTACATGAGTAGTAGCTCCAAATACTAACTCAAAAGCAGCTTCGTTGAAAAACCTCACTTAAACAAAGGCAAAATATCTCCAAAAAGAAACAACATAACTCAGAATAAAAACAAGACATTTCCAAAATGAACCGAAAACCATCTAGTAGGGCACCGGCCAGCCGTCTAGTAGAGCTCCGAACAACTAGTAGAAAAACGATTTAGATGACAAAACGGTTTAGATGACAAAGCGGGCACGGCAATTACTAGAAAAACGATTTAGATGACGAAACGGGCACGGCAATTTAAAGCAAGCAATTTAGATGAAAACAAAAAATAACTTAAAATGTTGAGCATTAACTGTTGAGCATTGACTGGACTGAAAAACAAGAACGAGCACTAAATGGACTGAAAATGGCCTGAAACAAAAATGAGTGGAATTGAAACAGGCAGCTAGCTAGAAACCTCATATTCATAACTGAAAAATGGAAAAACTAGAAAGTTACAAAAATGAAAAACATTAGAAGAAATGAAAAAATAAAAAATTAAAACATTAAAAAATTGAACTTTGACTAGACCGAAAACAAAAAATAGGAATTGGGTAATGACGAGACCGAAAACAAAAACATAAGTTGGAACCAAGCTGCTAATTTTACAAATAAACTTGAACGAATAAAGAGTTGAAAACTTAAAAATTGAACATTGGTTAGGCTGAAAACAAAAGGTTGGAATCAAGCAGCTAAAGAACTCTTTTATAAATTTTTTTTGTAAGTTGAACATTGACTAGACTGAAAAATAAGTTGGAATCAGGCAGCTAGGAACTCTTTTTTTGGCATCAAAACGGCTACAGGACTCTTTTTAGGCATTACTTTAAAAATTAAAAAACGGAAAGCTAAAAAGAAATTTAGGCATTACTTTAAAAATTGAAAAACGGAAAGCTAAAAAGAACTCAACCAGCTAAAAATCTCTAAATTGAAAAACCAAATCAAACAGCAAGAGAAATGAAAAAATGAAACAAAACAGCAAGCAAAAAGAAAAATGAAACAGCAAGAAAATTGAAAAATACACGGTAAGAAAATTGAGCTCAAAAATAACAAGTTGAAACTCAAAACGGCTAATAGTTTGACACGACAGACCACAAAAACTATAAATTTGACAAGACAGAACTTCAAAGCTTAAAAAATTAGTTACAAATCATGTGGGAATTCTTAAAAGACAGAACTTCAAAGCTTAAAAAATTAGTTACAAATCATGTGGGAATTCTTAAAAATACACGGTAAGAAAATTGAGCTCAAAAATAACAAGTTGAAACTCAAAACGGCTAATAGTTTGACACGACAGACCACAAAAACTATAAATTTGACAAGACAGAACTTCAAAGCTTAAAAAATTAGTTACAAATCATGTGGGAATTCTTAAAAGACAGAACTTCAAAGCTTAAAAAATTAGTTACAAATCATGTGGGAATTCTTAAAAATACACCATACACATACACAAGTTAAAATATACAAGACAAAAATAGTTCCATTACACAAGTTAAAAATATATAAGTACTATTATACAAGTCAAAAATAGTTCCATTACATCAGTCAAAAATAGTTCCGACAGTAAACCCCTAGGTTTACCAACACCCAACAAAAATATATTTCCATTACATCAGTCAAAAATAGTTCCGACAATAAACCCCTAGGTTTACCAACACCCAACAAAAATATTCCTTTTTGAAAAAAGTTTTTCGAAGAAAAACTTTTGAGAAAAGGTTCATCGTTTTTTGTAAAAAGTCTTTGAAAAAGACTTTTTACAAAAATTCGAGAAAAATTACCGAGAACTTCAAAACAACAAAAAACACAAAAACCAAAAAATTCTTTACAACATAGGGTATAAATGCTCAAAGTAGGTTGAAACAGATCTGCCTTTTTGTCCACAATGGGAAAAACATAAGCTGATCCAATTAACCAAAAAAGTTGCATTTGTGACCCTAAATATATTTAAAATAGTAGGCCTGTAAGGGCATACACTATCAGGCTTATCCAGAAACGTTTTTCGTCCAGTGCCTACGTGGACTCATCAGTGGATATTAAGGCTACAAAGTAGCAAGAAATTCCTGAGATCAAGCACGAAAGCCCTCTAAATATAGAGGGTGTGTAGTGGTGGAATTTCTGTTTATATAGTCAAAAATCCTTTATATCATATACAGCAATATGAACTTCATTATAAAACAATATGAACTTCATTATAAATATACAAACCTTTAATATAACTTACCCACCTTTACCAAAACTCCTTGTGTTGAAATCAGCATTCCTTGTCTTGTACCTAGACATTGAAGATATCAAAAGTATTAAATCGGCAATCCTCGTGTAGCATTGCGTGTAGATATTGAGGATATCAAGGATATTGAGGATATCAAAGATATTTAAAACAACGTTGAAGACATTAATACTAGATGTTGAAGGCATTAATACTAGATGTTGAAGAATATCAACACCAATAGATATATCAAACATAACAAGCATAACAAAAGACCTAACAGAAAACTTGATATATGGCGGTTTGGCTAACAAGATTGAATTACAAATAAGATTTATGTTATTTGTAGGTTTGGCACACCTGATTGAATTACAAATAAGATTTATGTTATTTGTAGGTTTGGCACACCTGATTGAATTACAAATAAGATTTATGTTTGTGAAATTCGAATGTTTGACAAACAAAAATACAGTTTATGTTTGTGAAATTCGAATGTATGACAAACAAGATTGAGTATCAGAAAAGAGTGTATGGTAAAAGAGACAGCAATAATGATAGAAGAGACAGCAATAGTGATAGAAGAGACAGCTGTAGTGATAAAAGGGTTAAGTATTGCAATTAGACTGCGCAGAGAACACTAAAAAATATGGTTGCACCAATTGTGCAGAAAACAATGGCGGAACCAAAAGCTACTTGTGCAGAAGAAATGACTGAAAAAATAATGGCGGTACCAATAAGCTTTTGATATACCAAAAAATTGCGGCGTCATTCTCAAAGTTACTAAGTTTTCTAAAAATCAATTGTAAAGCTAAAGGCAAACAGAGTGCGTGTATTAAAGTTTTACGAAATATACATTGTCTAGTCAACCAAAAAATAGGGTGTGTGTTTTAAAGTCACTAAAAGATCATACAACACTTGATTGTAAGGTTTGCAGGCTAGGACCTAGAGTGTGTGTTCAAATTTTACAAAATTACGACAATTATAAAACACTTGATTGTAAGGTTTGCAGGCTAGGACCTAGAGTGTGTGTTCAAATTTTACAAAATTACGACAATTATAAATTGTGTTTTAAGTCACTAAAAATCATACAACAATTGGTAACCCGGCTTGCAAAGTTAGCCAAAAGAAAAAAGAAAAATACTTGAGCTCCCTCAATCACCTGCAATCCAAAAGTTGTAAAAGTTGTAAATTTGCGTTTCCTCCTTGATCTACGTTCAACGACACAAAACTCATAACAAATACCTGCAGCTCATTACAAGTTAGTAAAATATCCGAAAATATTTCTGGAAGGTTACCTCTGAAAAAATTCCTTTAAACAAATATACTATAATTATATACTCAGAAAACATAACACTATCAAATTATAATTAAATATTTAATTACATCTAGAATCTCCTAACAGGTTAATAAATAGGACAAACCATATCTAACGTTCACTGGGACTATCTATCTAGTGTCAACAATCTACTGTATACAGTCTAGTGTTCCCAGGGACCGATTATCTAGTGTCTACTGGGACCACAATAAGGACCAACTATCTAGTGTCCATTAAGCATCTAGTGTGCATCAAACATCTAGTGTGCATCAAATGTGCATCAAACATCTAGTGTGCATCAAACATCCAGTGTCCACTCAATTGTTCACCTGTCAACCGGGAAGCCACACTCAGTAAATTGCAGATTGTGGTCAAAACCGCGTGAGCAAAAGGAGCAAGAGTCAAAACGACAAAAACTTAGTTAGTGAAAAAAAGCACATTAACAACAAACAAGACCAGCCTACGGGGTTCACCTAGCCAAGCCACAAAAGTGTTCAAAACAGTGTGTTCAACGGCAGAGAGTCCAACTGCAGAGTGCTCAACGGCAGAGAGTACAACTGCAGAGTGCTCAACGGCAGAGAGTCCAACTGCAGAGTGTTCAACGGCAGAGAGTCCAACCGCAGAGAGTCCAGGCCAGAGAGTATCCAGAAACATCAAGTGTTCCCAGCAAGTGTTTAAAACAGTGTCTAGATGTTAACATTCACCGTGATGGGCCAGTATACAACGCAAAACCGACAAATGTTTAGGAAAAATGGTGTCAAATGCTATGGCAAACCGGTATTACTGACCTTAAAGCTTGGACCGATGGTGTTGGTGTCAAAAATCTAAACCACGTATCACTGTAAGACCAATCTAACGTAAAAATCTAGTTCTATGTTCACACCTCAAAGATATCCAAGGCCTGGCAACTATCAAATAAACACCTTGTTCTATGTTCTATGTTCACCCCTCTTTGTTCAAAATTCAACACCTCTTTGCCCGTTTGGACGACACTGACTACGCTTCACTATAACTGGTAATGAAAAATACTATTACATTTGATCATTTACCATTTACTAAAAATACTATTACATTTACTAAAAATAACCAAATTACTATTACAGGTCTGTTGCGACTGAAAAAGGAAAAAATTGTTGTTAGATTCACCAACAAAATGCTACAATTGACCTATCCCTATCAGCAATATCGAGCCTATGGTAAGTGTGTCAGAACAATATTCCTCAACTAATTAGTATCAAACAATTTTGTATCAAACAATCTATTGAAAAAGCAAAAATAACCTTACTCAAACTTAGTTGTACTAGACCCATAATAATATACATTGCATGATCTATTGTAATTAATGTTTAGGTTAATAATACTGTATATGTTGGTTGAGTAAAAAATTACACCTTAATTAAATACTACATATGTTGGTTGAGTAAAAAATTACACCTTAATTAAATACTACAGAAAAAATTGCTAAATTTTAAATATAGCTCAAGAACATCCCTTAAATATTACTGAAAAAATGCTATCCTATAAATATTTCTTTAAGACTAGAAAACATAGAGTTTGCAATTTTTGAACGATGTAGGTATACCAAGTACCAATTAAAAAGATAAAAAGGTAAAAACCTTTTTTTTACGTTAAACGAAAACAAATAGAGCAAGAATAAAAATACAAAGTTACAAAGTTACAAAGTTTTGAGCAATAACAAAAATAATAAGTTTTTGGAAAAAATTTTTTGAAATATGCAAACGCTTAAACAAAAATTAATTCACTACTATTTTAAAATTAAACATTTAACACGAAAACAGCAATACAGGTACAGAGTATATACCTATATCGTACTCTACAATACCAAGGGAGGGTAAGTGTATAAAGAATGTTTGGGTTAAAGCGAAACATTTTTTTCTTCAGACCCCCAAAAAAATGAAAGTAAAAACATAAAGTCAAAAATCATAGTCAAAAATCATAGTTGAGGTTGTTTAGATTCAAATGCATGAATTCCCTTGGAATAAGAGATTCAATTGAGTCCAACAGCCACAAAAACCATGAAAACTGACCAGTATACAGCTAAGTAGGAGAAACGAGAAACAGCTAAAAACTAGTCAGAAAAACACGTAGCTAAAAACCTAATAAATAAAGATTGTGTACCAGTTAAGAACTAATAAATAAAGGTTGGAAACATAGAGTTTGCAATTTTTGAACGATGTAGGTATACCAAGTACCAATTAAAAAGATAAAAAGGTAAAAACCTTTTTTTACGTTAAACGAAAACAAATAGAGCAAGAATAAAAATACAAAGTTACAAAGTTACAAAGTTTTGAGCAATAACACGAAAACAGCAATACAGGTACAGAGTATATACCTATATCGTACTCTACAATACCAAGGGAGGGTAAGTGTATAAAGAATGTTTGGGTTAAAGCGAAACATTTTTTTCTTCAGACCCCCAAAAAAATGAAAGTAAAAACATAAAGTCAAAAATCATAGTCAAAAATCATAGTTGAGGTTGTTTAGATTCAAATGCATGAATTCCCTTGGAATAAGAGATTCAATTGAGTCCAACAGCCACAAAAACCATGAAAACTGACCAGTATACAGCTAAGTAGGAGAAACGAGAAACAGCTAAAAACTAGTAAACATAGAGTTTGCAATTTTTGAACGATGTAGGTATACCAAGTACCAATTAAAAAGATAAAAAGGTAAAAACCTTTTTTTACGTTAAACGAAAACAAATAGAGCAAGAATAAAAATACAAAGTTACAAAGTTACAAAGTTTTGAGCAATAACAAAAATAATAAGTTTTTGGAAAAAATTTTTTGAAATATGCAAACGCTTAAACAAAAATTAATTCACTACTATTTTAAAATTAAACATTTAACACGAAAACAGCAATACAGGTACAGAGTATATACCTATATCGTACTCTACAATACCAAGGGAGGGTAAGTGTATAAAGAATGTTTGGGTTAAAGCGAAACATTTTTTTCTTCAGACCCCCAAAAAAATGAAAGTAAAAACATAAAGTCAAAAATCATAGTCAAAAATCATAGTTGAGGTTGTTTAGATTCAAATGCATGAATTCCCTTGGAATAAGAGATTCAATTGAGTCCAACAGCCACAAAAACCATGAAAACTGACCAGTATACAGCTAAGTAGGAGAAACGAGAAACAGCTAATCAGAAAAACACGTAGCTAAAAATCTAATAAATAAAGATTGTGTACCAGTTAAGAACTAATAAATAAAGGTTGTGTACCAGCTAAGAACTATCTCAACATTGAAAAAATAAAAAACTAAAAAACTTAGTAGTGAAAAGTTAACAACATAGACAATAAAAAGCTTAGTAGTGAAAAGTTATCTCCAAAATGAGCCCAACAGCTTAGTTGACAATCCGACCCGGTTTAGTTGTACATGAGTAGTAGCTCCAAATACTAACTCAAAAGCAGCTTCGTTGAAAAACCTCACTTAAACAAAGGCAAAATATCTCCAAAAAGAAACAACATAACTCAGAATAAAAACAAGACATTTCCAAAATGAACCGAAAACCAACTAGTAGGGCACCGGCCAGCCGTCTAGTAGAGCTCCGAACAACTAGTAGAAAAACGATTTAGATGACAAAACGGTTTAGATGACAAAGCGGGCACGGCAATTACTAGAAAAACGATTTAGATGACGAAACGGGCACGGCAATTTAAAGCAAGCAAGCAATTTAGATGAAAACAAAAAATAACTTAAAATGTTGAGCATTAACTGGACTGAAAAACAAGAACGAGCACTAAATGGACTGAAAATGGCCTGAAACAAAAATGAGTGGAATTGAAACAGGCAGCTAGCTAGAAACCTCATATTCATAACTGAAAAATGGAAAAACTAGAAAGTTACAAAAATGAAAAACATTAGAAGAAATGAAAAAATAAAAAATTAAAACATTAAAAAATTGAACTTTGACTAGACCGAAAACAAAAAATAGGAATTGGGTAATGACGAGACCGAAAACAAAAACATAAGTTGGAACCAAGCTGCTAATTTTACAAATAAACTTGAACGAATAAAGAGTTGAAAACTTAAAAATTGAACATTGGTTAGGCTGAAAACAAAAGGTTGGAATCAAGCAGCTAAAGAACTCTTTTATAAATTTTTTTATAAGTTGAACATTGACTAGACTGAAAAATAAGTTGGAATCAGGCAGCTAGGAACTCTTTTTTTGGCATCAAAACGGCTACAGGACTCTTTTTAGGCATTACTTTAAAAAGTTGGAATCAAGCAGCTAAAGAACTCTTTTATAAATTTTTTTATAAGTTGAACATTGACTAGACTGAAAAATAAATTTTTTTATAAGTTGAACATTGACTAGACTGAAAAATAAGTTGGAATCAGGCAGCTAGGAACTCTTTTTTTGGCATCAAAACGGCTACAGGACTCTTTTTAGGCATTACTTTAAAAATTAAAAAACGGAAAGCTAAAAAGAAATTTAGGCATTACTTTAAAAATTGAAAAACGGAAAGCTAAAAAGAACTCAACCAGCTAAAAATCTCTAAATTGAAAAACCAAATCAAACAGCAAGAGAAATGAAAAAATGAAAACAAAACAGCAAGCAAAAAGAAAAATGAAACAGCAAGAAAATTGAAAAATACACGGTAAGAAAATTGAGCTCAAAAATAACAAGTTGAAACTCAAAACGGCTAATAGTTTGACACGACAGACCACAAAAACTATAAATTTGACAAGACAGAACTTCAAAGCTTAAAAAATTAGTTACAAATCATATGGGAATTCTTAAAAGACAGAACTTCAAAGCTTAAAAAATTAGTTACAAATCATGTGGGAATTCTTAAAAATACACCATACACATACACAAGTTAAAATATACAAGACAAAAATAGTTCCATTACACAAGTTAAAAATATATAAGTACTATTATACAAGTCAAAAATAGTTCCATTACATCAGTCAAAAATAGTTCCGACAATAAACCCCTAGGTTTACCAACACCCAACAAAAATATATTTCCATTACATCAGTCAAAAATAGTTCCGACAATAAACCCCTAGGTTTACCAACTAGAAAACATAGAGTTTGCAATTTTTGAACGATGTAGGTATACCAAGTACCAATTAAAAAGATAAAAAGGTAAAAACCTTTTTTTACGTTAAACGAAAACAAATAGAGCAAGAATAAAAATACAAAGTTACAAAGTTACAAAGTTTTGAGCAATAACAAAAATAATAAGTTTTTGGAAAAAATTTTTTGAAATATGCAAACGCTTAAACAAAAATTAATTCACTACTATTTTAAAATTAAACATTTAACACGAAAACAGCAATACAGGTACAGAGTATATACCTATATCGTACTCTATTTTAAAATTAAACATTTAACACGAAAACAGCAATACAGGTACAGAGTATATACCTATATCGTACTCTACAATACCAAGGGAGGGTAAGTGTATAAAGAATGTTTGGGTTAAAGCGAAACATTTTTTTCTTCAGACCCCCAAAAAAATGAAAGTAAAAACATAAAGTCAAAAATCATAGTCAAAAATCATAGTTGAGGTTGTTTAGATTCAAATGCATGAATTCCCTTGGAATAAGAGATTCAATTGAGTCCAACAGCCACAAAAACCATGAAAACTGACCAGTATACAGCTAAGTAGGAGAAACGAGAAACAGCTAAAAACTAGTCAGAAAAACACGTAGCTAAAAATCTAATAAATAAAGATTGTGTACCAGTTAAGAACTAATAAATAAAGGTTGTGTACCAGCTAAGAACTATCTCAACATTGAAAAAATAAAAAACTAAAAAACTTAGTAGTGAAAAGTTAACAACATAGACAATAAAAAGCTTAGTAGTGAAAAGTTATCTCCAAAATGAGCCCAACAGCTTAGTTGACAATCCGACCCGGTTTAGTTGTACATGAGTAGTAGCTCCAAATACTAACTCAAAAGCAGCTTCGTTGAAAAACCTCACTTAAACAAAGGCAAAATATCTCCAAAAAGAAACAACATAACTCAGAATAAAAACAAGACATTTCCAAAATGAACCGAAAACCAACTAGTAGGGCACCGGCCAGCCGTCTAGTAGAGCTCCGAACAACTAGTAGAAAAACGATTTAGATGACAAAACGGTTTAGATGACAAAGCGGGCACGGCAATTACTAGAAAAACGATTTAGATGACGAAACGGGCACGGCAATTTAAAGCAAGCAATTTAGATGAAAACAAAAAATAACTTAAAATGTTGAGCATTAACTGGACTGAAAAACAAGAACGAGCACTAAATGGACTGAAAATGGCCTGAAACAAAAATGAGTGGAATTGAAACAGGCAGCTAGCTAGAAACCTCATATTCATAACTGAAAAATGGAAAAACTAGAAAGTTACAAAAATGAAGAACATTAGAAGAAATGAAAAAATAAAAAATTAAAACATTAAAAAATTGAACTTTGACTAGACCGAAAACAAAAAATAGGAATTGGGTAATGACGAGACCGAAAACAAAAACATAAGTTGGAACCAAGCTGCTAATTTTACAAATAAACTTGAACGAATAAAGAGTTGAAAACTTAAAAATTGAACATTGGTTAGGCTGAAAACAAAAGGTTGGAATCAAGCAGCTAAAGAACTCTTTTATAAATTTTTTTATAAGTTGAACATTGACTAGACTGAAAAATAAGTTGGAATCAGGCAGCTAGGAACTCTTTTTTTGGCATCAAAACGGCTACAGGACTCTTTTTAGGCATTACTTTAAAAAGTTGGAATCAAGCAGCTAAAGAACTCTTTTATAAATTTTTTTTATAAGTTGAACATTGACTAGACTGAAAAATAAGTTGGAATCAGGCAGCTAGGAACTCTTTTTTTGGCATCAAAACGGCTACAGGACTCTTTTTAGGCATTACTTTAAAAATTAAAAAACGGAAAGCTAAAAAGAAATTTAGGCATTACTTTAAAAATTGAAAAACGGAAAGCTAAAAAGAACTCAACCAGCTAAAAATCTCTAAATTGAAAAACCAAATCAAACAGCAAGAGAAATGAAAAAATGAAAACAAAACAGCAAGCAAAAAGAAAAATGAAACAGCAAGAAAATTGAAAAATACACGGTAAGAAAATTGAGCTCAAAAATAACAAGTTGAAACTCAAAACGGCTAATAGTTTGACACGACAGACCACAAAAACTATAAATTTGACAAGACAGAACTTCAAAGCTTAAAAAATTAGTTACAAATCATATGGGAATTCTTAAAAGACAGAACTTCAAAGCTTAAAAAATTAGTTACAAATCATGTGGGAATTCTTAAAAATACACCATACACATACACAAGTTAAAATATACAAGACAAAAATAGTTCCATTACACAAGTTAAAAATATATAAGTACTATTATACAAGTCAAAAATAGTTCCATTACATCAGTCAAAAATAGTTCCGACAATAAACCCCTAGGTTTACCAACACCCAACAAAAATATATTTCCATTACATCAGTCAAAAATAGTTCCGACAATAAACCCCTAGGTTTACCAACACCCAACAAAAATATTCCTTTTTGAAAAAAGTTTTTCGAAGAAAAACTTTTGAGAAAAGGTTCATCGTTTTTTGTAAAAAGTCTTTGAAAAAGACTTTTTACAAAAATTCGAGAAAAATTACCGAGAACTTCAAAACAACAAAAAACACAAAAACCAAAAAATTCTTTACAACATAGGGTATAAATGCTCAAAGTAGGTTGAAACAGATCTGCCTTTTTGTCCACAATGGGAAAAACATAAGCTGATCCAATTAACCAAAAAAGTTGCATTTGTGACCCTAAATATATTTAAAATAGTAGGCCTGTAAGGGCATACACTATCAGGCTTATCCTTTAAGACTAGAAAACATAGAGTTTGCAATTTTTGAACGATGTAGGTATACCAAGTACCAATTAAAAAGATAAAAAGGTAAAAACCTTTTTTTACGTTAAACGAAAACAAATAGAGCAAGAATAAAAATACAAAGTTACAAAGTTACAAAGTTTTGAGCAATAACAAAAATAATAAGTTTTTGGAAAAAATTTTTTGAAATATGCAAACGCTTAAACAAAAATTAATTCACTACTATTTTAAAATTAAACATTTAACACGAAAACAGCAATACAGGTACAGAGTATATACCTATATCGTACTCTACAATACCAAGGGAGGGTAAGTGTATAAAGAATGTTTGGGTTAAAGCGAAACATTTTTTTCTTCAGACCCCCAAAAAAATGAAAGTAAAAACATAAAGTCAAAAATCATAGTCAAAAATCATAGTTGAGGTTGTTTAGATTCAAATGCATGAATTCCCTTGGAATAAGAGATTCAATTGAGTCCAACAGCCACAAAAACCATGAAAACTGACCAGTATACAGCTAAGTAGGAGAAACGAGAAACAGCTAAAAACTAGTCAGAAAAACACGTAGCTAAAAATCTAATAAATAAAGATTGTGTACCAGTTAAGAACTAATAAATAAAGGTTGTGTACCAGCTAAGAACTATCTCAACATTGAAAAAATAAAAAACTAAAAAACTTAGTAGTGAAAAGTTAACAACATAGACAATAAAAAGCTTAGTAGTGAAAAGTTATCTCCAAAATGAGCCCAACAGCTTAGTTGACAATCCGACCCGGTTTAGTTGTACATGAGTAGTAGCTCCAAATACTAACTCAAAAGCAGCTTCGTTGAAAAACCTCACTTAAACAAAGGCAAAATATCTCCAAAAAGAAACAACATAACTCAGAATAAAAACAAGACATTTCCAAAATGAACCGAAAACCAACTAGTAGGGCACCGGCCAGCCGTCTAGTAGAGCTCCGAACAACTAGTAGAAAAACGATTTAGATGACAAAACGGTTTAGATGACAAAGCGGGCACGGCAATTACTAGAAAAACGATTTAGATGACGAAACGGGCACGGCAATTTAAAGCAAGCAATTTAGATGAAAACAAAAAATAACTTAAAATGTTGAGCATTAACTGGACTGAAAAACAAGAACGAGCACTAAATGGACTGAAAATGGCCTGAAACAAAAATGAGTGGAATTGAAACAGGCAGCTAGCTAGAAACCTCATATTCATAACTGAAAAATGGAAAAACTAGAAAGTTACAAAAATGAAAAACATTAGAAGAAATGAAAAAATAAAAAATTAAAACATTAAAAAATTGAACTTTGACTAGACCGAAAACAAAAAATAGGAATTGGGTAATGACGAGACCGAAAACAAAAACATAAGTTGGAACCAAGCTGCTAATTTTACAAATAAACTTGAACGAATAAAGAGTTGAAAACTTAAAAATTGAACATTGGTTAGGCTGAAAACAAAAGGTTGGAATCAAGCAGCTAAAGAACTCTTTTATAAATTTTTTTATAAGTTGAACATTGACTAGACTGAAAAATAAGTTGGAATCAGGCAGCTAGGAACTCTTTTTTTGGCATCAAAACGGCTACAGGACTCTTTTTAGGCATTACTTTAAAAAGTTGGAATCAAGCAGCTAAAGAACTCTTTTATAAATTTTTTTATAAGTTGAACATTGACTAGACTGAAAAATAAGTTGGAATCAGGCAGCTAGGAACTCTTTTTTTGGCATCAAAACGGCTACAGGACTCTTTTTAGGCATTACTTTAAAAATTAAAAAACGGAAAGCTAAAAAGAAATTTAGGCATTACTTTAAAAATTGAAAAACGGAAAGCTAAAAAGAACTCAACCAGCTAAAAATCTCTAAATTGAAAAACCAAATCAAACAGCAAGAGAAATGAAAAAATGAAAACAAAACAGCAAGCAAAAAGAAAAATGAAACAGCAAGAAAATTGAAAAATACACGGTAAGAAAATTGAGCTCAAAAATAACAAGTTGAAACTCAAAACGGCTAATAGTTTGACACGACAGACCACAAAAACTATAAATTTGACAAGACAGAACTTCAAAGCTTAAAAAATTAGTTACAAATCATATGGGAATTCTTAAAAGACAGAACTTCAAAGCTTAAAAAATTAGTTACAAATCATGTGGGAATTCTTAAAAATACACCATACACATACACAAGTTAAAATATACAAGACAAAAATAGTTCCATTACACAAGTTAAAAATATATAAGTACTATTATACAAGTCAAAAATAGTTCCATTACATCAGTCAAAAATAGTTCCGACAATAAACCCCTAGGTTTACCAACACCCAACAAAAATATATTTCCATTACATCAGTCAAAAATAGTTCCGACAATAAACCCCTAGGTTTACCAACTAGAAAACATAGAGTTTGCAATTTTTGAACGATGTAGGTATACCAAGTACCAATTAAAAAGATAAAAAGGTAAAAACCTTTTTTTACGTTAAACGAAAACAAATAGAGCAATAACAAAAATAATAAGTTTTTGGAAAAAATTTTTTGAAATATGCAAACGCTTAAACAAAAATTAATTCACTACTATTTTAAAATTAAACATTTAACACGAAAACAGCAATACAGGTACAGAGTATATACCTATATCGTACTCTACAATACCAAGGGAGGGTAAGTGTATAAAGAATGTTTGGGTTAAAGCGAAACATTTTTTTCTTCAGACCCCCAAAAAAATGAAAGTAAAAACATAAAGTCAAAAATCATAGTCAAAAATCATAGTTGAGGTTGTTTAGATTCAAATGCATGAATTCCCTTGGAATAAGAGATTCAATTGAGTCCAACAGCCACAAAAACCATGAAAACTGACCAGTATACAGCTAAGTAGGAGAAACGAGAAACAGCTAAAAACTAGTCAGAAAAACACGTAGCTAAAAATCTAATAAATAAAGATTGTGTACCAGTTAAGAACTAATAAATAAAGGTTGTGTACCAGCTAAGAACTATCTCAACATTGAAAAAATAAAAAACTAAAAAACTTAGTAGTGAAAAGTTAACAACATAGACAATAAAAAGCTTAGTAGTGAAAAGTTATCTCCAAAATGAGCCCAACAGCTTAGTTGACAATCCGACCCGGTTTAGTTGTACATGAGTAGTAGCTCCAAATACTAACTCAAAAGCAGCTTCGTTGAAAAACCTCACTTAAACAAAGGCAAAATATCTCCAAAAAGAAACAACATAACTCAGAATAAAAACAAGACATTTCCAAAATGAACCGAAAACCAACTAGTAGGGCACCGGCCAGCCGTCTAGTAGAGCTCCGAACAACTAGTAGAAAAACGATTTAGATGACAAAACGGTTTAGATGACAAAGCGGGCACGGCAATTACTAGAAAAACGATTTAGATGACGAAACGGGCACGGCAATTTAAAGCAAGCAATTTAGATGAAAACAAAAAATAACTTAAAATGTTGAGCATTAACTGGACTGAAAAACAAGAACGAGCACTAAATGGACTGAAAATGGCCTGAAACAAAAATGAGTGGAATTGAAACAGGCAGCTAGCTAGAAACCTCATATTCATAACTGAAAAATGGAAAAACTAGAAAGTTACAAAAATGAAAAACATTAGAAGAAATGAAAAAATAAAAAATTAAAACATTAAAAAATTGAACTTTGACTAGACCGAAAACAAAAAATATTAAAAAATTGAACTTTGACTAGACCGAAAACAAAAAATAGGAATTGGGTAATGACGAGACCGAAAACAAAAACATAAGTTGGAACCAAGCTGCTAATTTTACAAATAAACTTGAACGAATAAAGAGTTGAAAACTTAAAAATTGAACATTGGTTAGGCTGAAAACAAAAGGTTGGAATCAAGCAGCTAAAGAACTCTTTTATAAATTTTTTTATAAGTTGAACATTGACTAGACTGAAAAATAAGTTGGAATCAGGCAGCTAGGAACTCTTTTTTTGGCATCAAAACGGCTACAGGACTCTTTTTAGGCATTACTTTAAAAAGTTGGAATCAAGCAGCTAAAGAACTCTTTTATAAATTTTTTTTATAAGTTGAACATTGACTAGACTGAAAAATAAGTTGGAATCAGGCAGCTAGGAACTCTTTTTTTGGCATCAAAACGGCTACAGGACTCTTTTTAGGCATTACTTTAAAAATTAAAAAACGGAAAGCTAAAAAGAAATTTAGGCATTACTTTAAAAATTGAAAAACGGAAAGCTAAAAAGAACTCAACCAGCTAAAAATCTCTAAATTGAAAAACCAAATCAAACAGCAAGAGAAATTAGTTACAAATCATGTGGGAATTCTTAAAAATACACCATACACATACACAAGTTAAAATATACAAGACAAAAATAGTTCCATTACACAAGTTAAAAATATATAAGTACTATTATTATACAAGTCAAAAATAGTTCCATTACATCAGTCAAAAATAGTTCCGACAATAAACCCCTAGGTTTACCAACACCCAACAAAAATATATTTCCATTACATCAGTCAAAAATAGTTCCGACAATAAACCCCTAGGTTTACCAACACCCAACAAAAATATTCCTTTTTGAAAAAAGTTTTTCGAAGAAAAACTTTTGAGAAAAGGTTCATCGTTTTTTGTAAAAAGTCTTTGAAAAAGACTTTTTACAAAAATTCGAGAAAAATTACCGAGAACTTCAAAACAACAAAAAACACAAAAACCAAAAAATTCTTTACAACATAGGGTATAAATGCTCAAAGTAGGTTGAAACAGATCTGCCTTTTTGTCCACAATGGGAAAAACATAAGCTGATCCAATTAACCAAAAAAGTTGCATTTGTGACCCTAAATATATTTAAAATAGTAGGCCTGTAAGGGCATACACTATCAGGCTTATCCAGAAACGTTTTTCGTCCAGGTTTATCCAGAAACGTTTTTCGTCCAGTGCCTACGTGGACTCATCAGTGGATATTAAGGCTACAAAGTAGCAAGAAATTCCTGAGATTAAGCACGAAAGCCCTCTAAATATAGAGGGTGTGTAGTGGTGGAATTTCTGTTTATATAGTCAAAAATCCTTTATATCATATACAGCAATATGAACTTCATTATAAAACAATATGAACTTCATTATAAATATACAAACCTTTAATATAACTTACCCACCTTTACCAAAACTCCTTGTGTTGAAATCAGCATTCCTTGTCTTGTACCTAGACATTGAAGATATCAAAAGTATTAAATCGGCAATCCTCGTCTTGTACCTAGACATTGAAGATATCAAAAGTATTAAATCGGCAATCCTCGTGTAGCATTGCGTGTAGATATTGAGGATATCAAAGATATTTAAAACAACGTTGAAGACATTAATACTAGATGTTGAAGGCATTAATACTAGATGTTGAAGAATATCAACACCAATAGATATATCAAACATAACAAGCATAACAAAAGACCTAACAGAAAACTTGATATATGGCGGTTTGGCTAACAAGATTGAATTACAAATAAGATTTATGTTATTTGTAGGTTTGGCACACTTGATTGAATTACAAATAAGATTTATGTTATTTGTAGGTTTGGCACACCTGATTGAATTACAAATAAGATTTATGCTTGTGAAATTCGAATGTTTGACAAACAAAAATACAGTTTATGTTTGTGAAATTCGAATGTATGACAAACAAGATTGAGTATCAGAAAAGAGTGTATGGTAAAAGAGACAGCAATAATGATAGAAGAGACAGCAATAGTGATAGAAGAGACAGCTGTAGTGATAAAAGGGTTAAGTATTGCAATTAGACTGCACAGAGAACACTAAAAAATATGGTTGCACCAATTGTGCAGAAAACAATGGCGGAACCAAAAGCTACTTGTGCAGAAGAAATGACTGAAAAAATAATGGCGGTACCAATAAGCTTTTGATATACCAAAAAATTGCGGCGTCATTCTCAAAGTTACTAAGTTTTCTAAAAATCAATTGTAAAGCTAAAGGCAAACAGAGTGCGTGTATTAAAGTTTTACGAAATATACATTGTCTAGTCAACCAAAAATAGGGTGTGTGTTTTAAAGTCACTAAAAGATCATACAACACTTGATTGTAAGGTTTGCAGGCTAGGACCTAGAGTGTGTGTTCAAATTTTACAAAATTACGACAATTATAAATTGTGTTTTAAGTCACTAAAAATCATACAACAATTGGTAACCCGGCTTGCAAAGTTAGCCAAAAGAAAAAAGAAAAATACTTGAGCTCCCTCAATCACCTGCAATCCAAAAGTTGTAAAAGTTGTAAATTTGCGTTTCCTCCTTGATCTACGTTCAACGACACAAAACTCATAACAAATACCTGCAGCTCATTACAAGTTAGTAAAATATCCGAAAATATTTCTGGAAGGTTACCTCTGAAAAAATTCCTTTAAACAAATATACTATAATTATATACTCAGAAAACATAACACTATCAAATTATAATTAAATATTTAATTACATCTAGAATCTCCTAACAGGTTAATAAATAGGACAAACCATATCTAACGTTCACTGGGACTATCTATCTAGTGTCAACAATCTACTGTATACAGTCTAGTGTTCCCAGGGACCGATTATCTAGTGTCTACTGGGACCACAATAAGGACCAACTATCTAGTGTCCATTAAGCATCTAGTGTGCATCAAACATCTAGTGTGCATCAAACATCCAGTGTCCACTCAATTGTTCACCTGTCAACCGGGAAGCCACACTCAGTAAATTGCAGATTGTAGTCAAAACCGCGTGAGCAAAAGGAGCAAGAGTCAAAACGACAAAAACTTAGTTAGTGAAAAAAAGCACATTAACAACAAACAAGACCAGCCTACGGGGTTCACCTAGCCAAGCCACAAAAGTGTTCAAAACAGTGTGTTCAACGGCAGAGAGTCCAACTGCAGAGTGCTCAACGGCAGAGAGTACAACTGCAGAGTGCTCAACGAGTATCCAGAAACATCAAGTGTTCCCAGCAAGTGTTTAAAACAGTGTCTAGATGTTAACATTCAAAGATTAGAACATAGAGTTTGCAAGTTTGAACGATGTAGGTATACCAAGTACCAATTAAAAAGATAAAAAGGTAAAAACCATTTTTTTAACGTTAAACGAAAACAATTAGAGCAAAATAAAAAAACAAAGTTACAAAGTTACAAAGTTTTAAGTAAAAAATTTTTTAAGTATAAATTTTTGAATTATGCAAACGCCTAAACAAAAATTAATTCACTACCATTTTACATTAAACATTTAACACGAAAACACCAATACAGGTACAGAGTATATACCTATATCGTACTCTACAATAACAAGGGAGGGTAAGTGTATAATGTATGTTTGGGTTAAAAAGAATTTTTTACAGACCCCAAAGAAAAATAAGTTTAAGAATGAGAAAAAACCAGATAAGATCCTAAAAACAAAAACAAAATAAAAATATAGGTTGTTGACGAGGGGTTAATGACTTAGAAAAATGTTTAAGCTACGTTGGAAAAACATTTCTACTACAACTTGACAGACAGAATAAAAATATAGGTTGTTGACGAGGGGTTAATGACTTAGAAAAATGTTTAAGCTACGTTGGAAAAACATTTCTACTACAACTTGACAGACAGAAAATGCTTTAATCCAAGTAGGAAAAACATCCTATTACCACTAAGGTATACATTAAACGTACAAAAACCTATTTGTATTAAAAGAAAACAAAAATCACCTCTATAGGTGTGGATTATAGGCGTCATCCAGAAACGTTTTTCGTCCATTGCCTATATGGACTCATCAGTGGATTTTTTTGCTATCTGATAGCTTGAATTGAAAAATTTAACAGAAAAAATTTGGCAGAAATTTTTGGCAGAAAAAATTTTTTGTTCACGAGTGTTAAGACTTTTTTCACAGAAAATTTTTTATTCAAGAGTGTTAATAGTTAATTAAGAGTGTTACAACTTTTTTACTACTTTTTTTACTAACCTGTATTTGTGCTGTTAATATCACCGGATATTATTTATTTATATACATATATATAGATATAGATGTATATAGATATAGATGTATATGTATATGGCACTTTGGAACTTTTAATTAAAACAAAACAATTGAACTTTTGGAACTTTTTAGACTAGAAAACATAGAGTTTGCAATTTTTGAACGATGTAGGTATACCAAGTACCAATTAAAAAGATAAAAAGGTAAAAACCTTTTTTTTACGTTAAACGAAAACAAATAGAGCAAGAATAAAAATACAAAGTTACAAAGTTACAAAGTTTTGAGCAATAACAAAAATAATAAGTTTTTGGAAAAAATTTTTTGAAATATGCAAACGCTTAAACAAAAATTAATTCACTACTATTTTAAAATTAAACATTTAACACGAAAACAGCAATACAGGTACAGAGTATATACCTATATCGTACTCTACAATACCAAGGGAGGGTAAGTGTATAAAGAATGTTTGGGTTAAAGCGAAACATTTTTTTCTTCAGACCCCCAAAAAAATGAAAGTAAAAACATAAAGTCAAAAATCATAGTCAAAAATCATAGTTGAGGTTGTTTAGATTCAAATGCATGAATTCCCTTGGAATAAGAGATTCAATTGAGTCCAACAGCCACAAAAACCATGAAAACTGACCAGTATACAGCTAAGTAGGAGAAACGAGAAACAGCTAAAAACTAGTCAGAAAAACACGTAGCTAAAAACCTAATAAATAAAGATTGTGTACCAGTTAAGAACTAATAAATAAAGGTTGTGTACCAGCTAAGAACTATCTCAACATTGAAAAAATAAAAATTGTGTACCAGTTAAGAACTAATAAATAAAGGTTGTGTACCAGCTAAGAACTATCTCAACATTGAAAAAATAAAAAACTAAAAAACTTAGTAGTGAAAAGTTAACAACATAGACAATAAAAAGCTTAGTAGTGAAAAGTTATCTCCAAAATGAGCCCAACAGCTTAGTTGACAATCCGACCCGGTTTAGTTGTACATGAGTAGTAGCTCCAAATACTAACTCAAAAGCAGCTTCGTTGAAAAACCTCACTTAAACAAAGGCAAAATATCTCCAAAAAGAAACAACATAACTCAGAATAAAAACAAGACATTTCCAAAATGAACCGAAAACCAACTAGTAGGGCACCGGCCAGCCGTCTAGTAGAGCTCCGAACAACTAGTAGAAAAACGATTTAGATGACAAAACGGTTTAGATGACAAAGCGGGCACGGCAATTACTAGAAAAACGATTTAGATGACGAAACGGGCACGGCAATTTAAAGCAAGCAATTTAGATGAAAACAAAAAATAACTTAAAATGTTGAGCATTAACTGGACTGAAAAACAAGAACGAGCACTAAATGGACTGAAAATGGCCTGAAACAAAAATGAGTGGAATTGAAACAGGCAGCTAGCTAGAAACCTCATATTCATAACTGAAAAATGGAAAAACTAGAAAGTTACAAAAATGAAAAACATTAGAAGAAATGAAAAAATAAAAAATTAAAACATTAAAGAATTGAACTTTGACTAGACCGAAAACAAAAAATAGGAATTGGGTAATGACGAGACCGAAAACAAAAGACTAGAAAACATAGAGTTTGCAATTTTTGAACGATGTAGGTATACCATGTACCAATTAAAAAGATAAAAAGGTAAAAACCTTTTTTTACGTTAAACGAAAACAAATAGAGCAAGAATAAAAATACAAAGTTACAAAGTTACAAAGTTTTGAGCAATAACAAAAATAATAAGTTTTTGGAAAAAATTTTTTGAAATATGCAAACGCTTAAACAAAAATTAATTCACTACTATTTTAAAATTAAACATTTAACACGAAAACAGCAATACAGGTACAGAGTATATACCTATATCGTACTCTACAATACTAAGGGAGGGTAAGTGTATAAAGAATGTTTGGGTTAAAGCGAAACATTTTTTTCTTCAGACCCCCAAAAAAATGAAAGTAAAAACATAAAGTCAAAAATCATAGTCAAAAATCATAGTTGAGGTTGTTTAGATTCAAATGCATGAATTCCCTTGGAATAAGAGATTCAATTGAGTCCAACAGCCACAAAAACCATGAAAACTGACCAGTATACAGCTAAGTAGGAGAAACGAGACACAGCTAAAAACTAGTTAAGAACTAATAAATAAAGGTTGTGTACCAGCTAAGAACTATCTCAACATTGAAAAAATAAAAAACTAAAAAACTTAGTAGTGAAAAGTTAACAACATAGACAATAAAAAGCTTAGTAGTGAAAAGTTATCTCCAAAATGAGCCCAACAGCTTAGTTGACAATCCGACCCGGTTTAGTTGTACATGAGTAGTAGCTCCAAATACTAACTCAAAAGCAGCTTCGTTGAAAAACCTCACTTAAACAAAGGCAAAATATCTCCAAAAAGAAACAACATAACTCAGAATAAAAACAAGACATTTCCAAAATGAACCGAAAACCATCTAGTAGGGCACCGGCCAGCCGTCTAGTAGAGCTCCGAACAACTAGTAGAAAAACGATTTAGATGGACAA